>JARJLE010000087.1:0-404783 GCA_029289555.1 Mycena latifolia | reverse complement strand
GGTTTATTTCTCTGATCTGATCGAAATGCCTCTCTTTTAGCGACCACGACATGTCCTGGAACTCGTGCTTTCGGTTGCGGTCTAACGGGAAATGCCTCCCCGCTTGGGATGCAGACCGCAAGGGATGCCTGTTCACTTGGACCTTGGACCATTGTCGAATCATGGGATCTTCTTGACACTTGTTTCTCTCAGGCTCGCGTGACGGTGGCGTTCGTTGGTGCATCAAGAACTCCATCCCCGTCTCTCATTGGCGCGTATCCGCCCTGCTGGTGATCATAATCTGCCTTGAAACAGTGCATCTTTTCCCGCACTGACAGTTACATTGCGCGAAGCTGTTTTACTTGTGCGCGGGCTGTGTCCTAATATATCGCCCTCTGGTAGAATGGTCTAGCCCAGACCTCGAATTCCCTCCCCAATGCCTCCCCATCGGAAGACCCGAACGTACCCCTCCCATATGCATCCAGGAGGTCCACAGCAGAGTGGCCCGTGCCTGTCATGGTTGCCGAGCCATTCTTAGCAGGAGCCGCCCGTTCGACTCGCGCTTGGACTATAGTGCGGATCGGTCTCGGTTTATTAGTGCATGCGAAGTGCGAGCACCGCTTTCTTCGCACTGGAACCACTACCTCATGAATGTTAGTGGCACAGCTGCAGCATGGTTCTATGAACATGCTCATCCCGAGCCTCGCTGGAGCGTCCCACCTCAACTTGCTTATATTCCGGTGTGCAGGTGAAGCTTCATATCGGCTCGACGGCGGTGGGACCGCGCCCGCACCTAGTAAAAAAAGGGTGGGACACTTGCCTGGCAGGGTTGCTCGTTCGACTCGGGATCGAGCCTTCGGAGGAAGACGGACGAATGGGTTTTCGTTACCTCAGTGCAGCTCGTCCTAATCTTCCTATCCTTTGACTCCTTGCGAACCTCCTCCACCGGCCCGGAGACATGGAGACAATTTACTGTGATTCAACTTCTGCGATCTATTACCCCGGTGAGCAATTCAATTTCAACCTGCCATGTGCTTACTGGATCCCCGTGTCCCAAGTCCCGTAATATTCAAGAGGCCTGCTAGTACCGAATTGTTGTTCACTTCCATTTGTCTCTGACAGGCTTGCTGTTCAATAGGCTTCAGGTGCGTTGGACTCGGGCTTGGACCATAGATAATGAGGCCGAGAATTTTTTTCTGCCGCTCATATTTTGGCCGAAGAACTCTATCTTCGTCCAACTCCCCCCGGTGTCGAGCGGAAACCCCCTCCTAAAGACCTCGGATAAATGTGATCGATTTCGCGATTTGTTTGAGCCCCCAGTCGAACTTCACAACGTGAGAAGATGGCGAGAGGCTCCCCTCAACCCTACGGAAATCCAGAACGTCATTTTTTAGCGAGCATCGGCATGATGCTGGCTGGTGCCAAGTGATTTCACCCACCGTTTTCGGGCGTAAGACCCCGAAACAAGACATTCATAGTTCTTTCTGCAAGACACCTTGACGAGAGTTCGAGTTTTTAGTGAATTACAAATCGCACATTCACACTTTGGCTGCTGCCCATTCATAGCATCCCCGACCGGTTAAAAGAATTATTACTGGTCGAGAACATTCCTATAGCTACTTGAGCCTAGCTACTTGGTTACGTTCTCATCTGTTTTTCCCAGTCAAGAGGCAGGACGACGAAGCGCTGCTCGGGCATTCCGTTCTCGGGACGGTTTGATCTATATGTTATCAAGCGAAGTATGTGTATGTTGACGGGCGGCGGCAAAGTGGGCACACGCACGGGCGGACAGTCAACCGCCCACCCGAGCGTCCACACGAGGTCCTTGTTGGGTGCTTTCACCTGCGAGGCTACGACATCAGACCCGAAGGAACGAAATACGGGGATGTAATGTGAACACACTATGGATGTATTTTCGCCCGCAGCCTCGATCAGGAACTCCGTCTCGGTGGGATGTAATGTGGGCACATAACGAATGCATTTTCGCCTGCAGCCTCGATCAGGAACTCGGTGTCGACCTGCGAGGCTATGGCATCAGTTCCCAAGGAACGACATAGAAGGATGCAATGTGATCACACAACAAATGTACTCTCGCCCTCAGGCGCGATCAGGAACTCCGGCCCGACGAAGTGTCCCACAGGCCGAAGAACGAGCAGCTCAGGGCAGGGATGTCCCTGCAAATGACAGCAACGGTAACAGAGGGAGATGAGTGCGATGCCATGGGTAGCTTTTATGCGCCGTACGGCTAGCTTTGGAATCGTGGAGTATTCCCATGCGAGTTGTGGGCAGCGACTCACTGAGATTAATCGCCTAGCGTCGGGAGTTTGGAGCAAGTTTTCGCTTCCGTGGGTCCGCGCCTCCTGAGGCGAATACGATAGTAGAATGCGACCGGGGGCATTGGTGGGTTGAGAGGTGTACATTAAAGCATTATCCTGTGCATATTACCCTGCACACTGAGGAGAGATGTTCAGCTTATGGATAAAAATTGCGGGGATGGAGGACTGGCCCAATACGTTGCACACTAACCTGCGCTTAGTTCGCGATCGCCCGCGCCCCTGAGCCGAGCATGTATTGATTCGTATTCGAGCCCAACGCGCAGCGTGTGGTATGTGTGTATCCAGTCGTAAATGAATATTTGAAAGGATGTGGGGTCGAGACCTTGAAAGATCTAGATTGAATGGCATCCTCGCTCTGCACATATCACAAAGAGGCACTCACCGAAATAAAGTACTGTGAAGGGTCGCCAACAATCCATGCGAAGATTTAGCATTCAGTCACTCACGGCGACGACAACCGTATACTTCATGGCACTGGTGTACTAACTTGAGCTTCCCCAACCCAGTCGCGCTACATATTCGGCTGCCGTCCGAGTCAGCGCGCATGGACACTGAAAATACTGCAAGATTGCCTACGACACGTAATTTGGCAACAATGGTTAGCTCACGGCCAGAAGTTGAGCGGTGGAATTCAAGTCAACGCTTGCGAGCCTTAAAAAATGGAGCCCACAGCAGTGCTTCGCTCCATGGCCCGGACTCGATAGCGTCTCAAATGGACAGACGACACTGACGAGCCGTCCTCTTACGCGCCAAAGTTGAAGCGGTGAAATAACTTGATGATTTAAATAAAGCCCGCACCAGTGCCCGCAGGCGTGCTTCCGCAATTAGGACGGTAGCCTTTCGATGAACAGTCCCGAGCTATCCTGTTGTGAGTTAATATTCACTTGGCTTCAGAGAGCGCCCATACCTGTGGTGAAGAGACCCGTAGCAGGAGCCGCAATGACCGTGGTTTTACTGTGGACACGGAAGCGTCTCTGCTTCTCTAGCAGTCCCCGCATGCAAGGAAGCTCAGAGCTTAAGACCACCGCGGGGAAGAGACGCCGACAGTCGATTGGCATTTGAACTTTGAAGTCAGAAGGAGAAGGAGGGCTCTTTGACGTCAGTGAGACCATGAAGAACGCAACGGACCGCTGCGCGGGAAGCGCTGTCTTGTCGTAGTTGTCTCATCCTACCGCAGGCCAAGCTTAGCCCGCAGCGCAGCGCAATACGCCCCAGCTGATGTCGGAAATCTATTCTTGCTTAGGGTCTTTGTCTGTTTCTGAACCTATGAGTGCTGAAGTTGAAGTCTGCTCCAATCTCAGCGCATCTGAAAACCTTGCAGAATGTAACAACTGTGGCATTGGCGTTCAACTCTGCACGTCGCGAGCTTTGGGCTTTGAGCTCGAATACACAGCGAAGGGAGCGCGAGAACACCGGGATTCAAAAGGAGTCCTGAGAGGAGAGCGGATGCACGGCCGAGGGCCCAGATCGAGGACGGAGAGCTAGAGCATGTGCGTCGATGGGCCGAGTGTTTGCTGGGATGATTTCATGCCGCGGAATCTGGGCGAATGGATCGCACGGCGTACGTTTTGAGCTCGACAGTTCCGTATTCTTGACAATTCCGTAATATTGTAGGTCTCCCCGCGCGACCAAGTCGAGCGTCGGGATGCACGAATTGTAGGGAGACGAGCCACGATCGACAGCGCGGAATGCGGGAATGATTCAAGCGAGGATTCGCCGCCGATCAGGCGGAGAATAGCATGCTCAAATCGAGCGTCCAAATTTGAAGTCAGGCGGTAAAGTTAATTCGATAGCGATGGCGGCGGTAACGCACAGCGCGGAGCCAAGGACCACCGGAAGGGAGACTGAGTCGCAGAAGACGAAGGAACGCGGGATTGGCCCAGGAGAGTGCCACAGTAGGTGTAAGACAGGGCGCGGAAGGTTGAGCAAGGGAATTGATAATTCCCCCAGTGCCCAGGCACGGGAAATAGATTCTCCTACGCCGGGCCTGCTACGTTGAGGATGCATGTGAGTCTAGCGCGCCGCGACGACAGCACGGTGGACGAGCGCACAAGCAGCGGAGGAAAGGTACGTCGAGGGGGGCACCCGCGGGGTGCCACGTAGTTCTGAGTGGGTAGCCAGCCAGCGCGCAGATCATGAGAGGCCAGAGCAGCGTTACGGTCGAAGGTGATACTGCTCGAAGTTAAGTGGAAGCTGATCGCGCGGGTGACGAGCGAGATCGAAGCACGCAGAGACAGACGCCCATGGAAAACTTACGAGTGCGCACCCAATAGTCCGACGGTGTCTGCATCCGAGAAGTTGTGCCACAGCTACAACGCGAGGCGTTGCGACGTCGTCCCCACACGCAGCAACCAGGGTACGGCCGCGAGGCGGAGGTGTTGTACCGAAGGGCTCTAGGACTGGCGACATGGCCAAACCAAGGCAATTCGTGATGGGACGCGCGGGGGCTGGCGAGCTGTACCACAATCGGGACTTGCGTTACGTACGCGGCGGGCCAGCGCGTCGGCAGCAGTGCGGGCGTCGGGCGGCAGAGGTGTACATAGGATGATACACGGGATGACGACGAAGATCGCGGCGGTCAGCGCCACGCTGACATACCCAATGAGGCGAGGAGGGTCCTCCGTGATGCATGCGCGTGGTGAGCGTTGAGAGACGGTCGAGGACGGCGAATGTGGTGGTGGCAGTGATGAGCTCCACGCGAGCGAGCGGGGCTGCGATGATGTCATGGTGCGCGGCGTCGATCAGCCCAAAGGAATCGTCGTCCGACCGAGTTGTCTCAGCACTAGGGGAACCGAGATCGAGGCATTGAGGTGGTGGAAGAAGCAAAGCCGCGTTTCGGCAAGATCAGCTGAACAACAGTAGTTTTTTTCCCGAGCTGATCCGACAGTCACTCTACCAATGGTGACCACTCGTCTCTGCCTTCCTCCTGCGCCGACGCTGCGCGGTCCTACTCACGGACTCACGCTAAATTCTCACCCGGTGGCACTGCGTCGTGCTAATGACTAGAGCCACTTCTGGATCGGATTCCTTGCACAGGCCCACCCTGCACCTACGATGTCTCAATCATCTGCGCTTTCCAGGGGGCTCGCAGGGTTGGTGTCGGCCGCTCTCTTGGCTAAATTGATTCTCCTTCCTTTTTCCGCTCGCGTGTAGTTCCATCGCACACGACTCTCCTTTTGCGCTTCCATTTCTGTCGAATATTCTTTGTGCGCTTACTTACTTCAAGCGCGCTTCGGTGTTGCGTCCCCCGAGGCTCAACTCGTTTATACGGAAGCATATAATGCACACCGCAGGGATGCCGGTTCGACCCGGGATCGAGTCTTGAATTGGGAACGCCAATTTTTCCGCCCATTCGCGCTTCACATTTTCCTTGACTGTTCTTACATCCTCCGACCGCTTCCAACATCGACCCCTCCTCCGGGATGATTTCCTGGGATTCAATTTCTATGATCTATTACCCTGTACACCTCTTCAATCTCCACCTGGCATTCGCTTCCTAGCTTCTCCCAGCTATTTTCATCACCTCATCCCTGTCTAATGAACTTATTTCACATAATCCACCGGGCCATCTCCAGACGCAAGTCGCTTCACCAACACGCTGCGCTGATTCAAGTTCAGCTGTTTCCCTGCGCCGTGGTCTTCACTCCGTCCCAGGCCCTTCGTTCTGACAGCACCCGTCGGACTCGCCTCCATCTCCGTCTGCATACCTAATTTCTCGAGTTCACACAATGACCCTCTGGCGCTCGTTCGCTCATTCCCATTCCCATTGGCACGATTCCATTCGATCCAATCCAAACTTAATATCGGTTCGAGGGCAGGGACCACGCCTGCTCTCTGTGATATGACAGCAGAGAATGTACGCTGCAGGGATGGATGCCCGTTCGACTTGGAATTGAGCCGTGAGTATGACAGCTCCAACTCTTCTTCTTTCCACGATTTAGGCCCCATCGTGAACTTCATTCTTATATCCATTCTCATTGTCATGATTCCATTCGATCCAATCCACGCTTAATATCGGTTCGATGGCAGGGACCATGCCTGCTCCCTGTGATATGATAGCAGAGAATGTACGCTGCAGGGATGGATGCCCGTTCGACTCGGGCTCGAGCCGTGAGTGCTACAGTTCTTCTTCTTCTTCTTTCCCCGATTTAGGTCCCTTGTTGATCTTCATTAGTATATCCTTCTCGAGCTTCATTCCTCTATCGCCTCAAGCTCCAGTCTTTCCTTTTCGCATGGCAATCCTTCTCCGGAAGCCTCGCATTAGCAGCAATATATATCACTGGTCGCGCGGACGAGTACCTACTCCCATGTTATACCTTTTCTGTCCGGTGCACTAACATGAGCCCTCGCACTCCCGGCGAGATAAGACTGCACTTCACTCATTGCTCGGATTTGCCGGATGAAAATGAATGCGCACTTTATTCTCCAAGATTCCACCTGAACCAATCCAGCTACAGTGCATATCGGCTCGATGGCGGGCGGACCGCGCCTGCGCCTGCACATTCTTACATCAAATATCGGAATTCTTGCAGGGATGCCCATTCGACTAGGGATCGAGCGTTTAGCAACTTCCATGGCTGTCTTTATCTGAATCACTTTATCATCCCATCGTCATCTTCCTTCGAGCCCAATTTTTATGCAGCCTTTCGGGGCATCCCATGCCAATTCATTCCATAACTGGACATGAAATTTTATATCGGGCGATGGCGGGAGGAGTATCAAAATTTGTTTTCATTGAAATTTGGAGGGTTACCCGTTGGGCTCTGGATCGAGCAATGAACACAACACCACCTCTTTTAACCAAAGAACTCCACTCCTGACACTGTGTCGCACAGATCTTCTGTGCTGTCCGATCCCACTGGAATATATGTTCACAGGCACCCTTCTCCACGGTGCGCCAGAACCACAGTAAGTTTTGTGCATCTGCATCTTCGCGGATCACTTAAACCGTAACAAGTAGATGCAGTATGTATCATATGCAATGATTGACTTTACATTTGGTATTAAACAAAAAAAATGCCAAATACCGATAAGAGATCCTACACTGTAAAGCAATGGAATGAAGCCTATGGATTATCACAACGAAACAACAATATCTCCAGACTCGCAATTCGTAAATTCCACTGTCCACCAGGAGGTCAAAGACCTGACAGAATTAATTTAATGACAACATTGACAGGACTTCACTCACGGAAGATAGTTGTCAACTCCTGATGCTCCACCGACCCCCCGCACCTTCCAGTTGCTGAATGGTCGCGTCCAACTGACAAGCAATTTCACGTGTATTCGGATGACCCTCACCGAAGACCCGCCGGAACATGTTCGAGGCCCGCTCCTGAAGCTCGTGCGCCTTTGTGAGGTGACCCATTTTGACATATGTTAGCCCCAAATTTGCCAGAGTAAGTAGAGTGCCTGGATGGTCCTTGCCGAGGAGTTCTGTTTGCTTGTTCAAGACCACCTTTTGCAACTCTGCAGCCTCCTGAAATTGTCCCATCTGCCAGTAGCGGCTTGCAAGGTTCCCCATGGTTCCCAGGGTGTCTGGATGATTCTCACCAATGAGTTCTCTTTGCTTCTTCAAGACCACTTTCTCTAGCTCTGCACCCTCCTGAAACTGTCCCATCTGCGAGTACCTGATTGCAAGGTTTCCCATGGTCCTCAGAGTGTCTGGATCATCCTTGCCAAAGAGTTCTGTTCGCTTGGTCAAGACCACTTTCTCTAGTTCTGCAGCCTCCTGAAACTGTCCCATCTGTGAGTACCTGATTGCAAGGTTTCCCATTGTGGACAGAGTATCTGGATGATCCTCACTGAGGAGCTCAGTGTGCTTGTTCAGGACCACTGTCTCCAGTTCTGCAGCCTCGCGAAACTGTCCCATGTTTGAGTAGCTGACTGCCAGGTTTCCCATGGCCCTCAGAGTGGCTGGATGATTCCCACCGAGGAGTTCCCTGTGCTTGGTCAAGACCACCTTCTGCAGTTCTTCGGCCTCAGGAAACTGTCCCATCTGTGAGTAGCTGACTGCCAGGTTTGCCATGGTTTTCAGAGTATTTGGGTGATCCTCACCAAGGACTTCTCTGTGCCTGTTCAAGACCATTTCCTCCACTTCTGCTGCCTGGGGAAACATCCCGCTCCCACTGTACATTACGGCTAGCATCTCTTGAATGGTGAGAGTTTGGTGTTCGTTCAGCTGCAATGATGGGGTTTGCAGCATGGATTGCCCCAGGTGAACCCCATCCCTCCACTTGCCTTTTTCGTGATATATCCACAGACACTGTGATGCAAATGAGGTGTCGAGGATGTTGGGCTGGCGGCTGTAATCCAGGCCCATCTTGAACAAAAGTGTATCAAGATGGGGAAATATTTGGTGTGAGAATCCGAAAGTCATCATCCATTGAGGACAATGCCATCCCTATCAGCTTGTGCATGCACAGTTCAGTGGGAGAATCGACTTTCACTATGGCCCTGCACCATTCATGCACCAATGGATGAATTGAGAAGGTAATGTCTCCCAAGGCAGCCTGAAAGTCAATCAAGGAGAAGCGTGCAAGCTCATCTGTAAGTGCTATAAACTTCAGTGAATCCCACTTGGAACCTTGACTGTCCAGGAATTTGGCCAAGAAATCCAATGACTCTTGGAGGTCTGCCTCAGTAGGCCCATTGGGAGTAATCTCGTAGGATGCAGCTTGTCGAAACAATTCCTCTGTTATCCCATCATGGTGGATGAAAGAGCACAGTTGAAGCAGCTCCCTTGCCGGTCTGGAAATCTTCTGGAAACTGATCTGCCATGTTGTATAAACTGACCACCCATACTCAGATTGTGGGGGCTGTTGATCCAGTAGCTGAATCCGGCTCCTGGTGCTCTCATACAAGTTGAGGTATTTTTGCAGGGACCGGGATGAGGAAATAAATGCCCCGGCCTGTGCCACAGCCAAGGGGAAGCAATGGAGTTTCTTTGTAATTGTTTAACTGAAGTTTCATATTGTAGAAATGCGACATACCTGGACAATTCGCTTGCCGAGATCTCTGTTATTGTCCTCCGTGACATCATAACGAGCAGCAGATAACAGAAGATCAGTTGCTTCCTCTAGTGCCATCTGCTCAACTTTGTGCACAGCCTTTGCAACATGACCAAGGTTGGGATTTCGGGACGTAATGAGGATGTTTCCATGAGAAGCCGGATGGAAAATACTGCACAAGCTTGAGATGGATGTCATCTGCATTGTTGAATACCATCAACCATTCTTGATGCTGGTGTGACAGCCAATTCAAACCATCTTGGAAAGTTTTCCCAGCTTTCTTGGCGAGGGCAACAGTAACTAGATCATTTTCGATTGTTTGCTGAGAGCTGCTATCCACGAAATATATGTCAGAGAACCTGGGCTGGAATATCAGGTTTCGAGATCTATTGGACATCTAAGACAACGCACCGTGATACAGGCAAACTGGTAGACTCCTCAACAAATTTGAAGGCAATTTGGCTCTTCCCAGACCCTCCGAGCCCATGCAACAGAAAAATATGTCGTCGACCAATGCCCGTGTTGAAATCTTGGGTCATCTCCTGGAGAATATCCTCTCTCCCAGTGAAGTGAACAGTTGGGGCTGGGCACACTTTTAGATAGGCTGGGGAGTCGGACACTGGGACCACAGGATCTACCACTAAGCTCAGCCCAAAGCAAAGTTGCTCATCAAGAATAGAGGCACTCACTGAGGATGACATCCACAACACCTCTGAGCTAACCTTTACATCTTCTGTGCTCAGATAAACCCGAGTATGTGCAGAAACTTCACTGGATCTTCCCCAGTGTTGGTCCTCAAAGCCCTGTAGACCCTGCAAAACATTGAATCGGAAATAGGTATTGCCATGAAATCTTCGTGCATTGTCCTCATGTATCCGTTCGCAGTCAGTTGCAATGCTTTTCAGGGTCTTGGCCATAGCAGTCAAATTTGGGGATCTTGGAATCTGGATTGTGTCAGGATGCCCACTGCCAACGCTGACAACAAGGATGATGGGCTGTGAGGGGTACATTTGTTGGGCTTCTGCCACCACCAGGGAGGTTGGGTTGTTGTTCCCTACAGAACCGCTAATGTACTTTGGCCTCACCCCTCCCCGGCCAAT
Organism: Mycena latifolia; assembly: GCA_029289555.1. NCBI lineage: Eukaryota > Fungi > Basidiomycota > Agaricomycetes > Agaricales > Mycenaceae > Mycena > Mycena latifolia. The sequence goes on along the minus strand of JARJLE010000087.1, from coordinate 394,358 downwards.
TTCGATTGGTTTAAAAAGTCCGGGTGTGGCAGAGGTGGCCCGTGCAGCCTCCCATATCGTGCAATCAAGGGCTGGCTCCTCTTGGGTGTCATACGAGCGAAAAAGTTCAGGGATACTGGCATTCAGATTACTTTCATGCATGGCACATACAAAGCTGGGAGATCCATATATATGAGTATAGTTTCATTTCCAGGACAAATAATTATACTTGCGTTTTGCAAACATGAGGGCTGCCATCTTTCATCTTTTCTTCTCCAAATATCTGCCTGAGTGCCACTTCCAGCTGGCTGGCTTTGAACTGCTCAGCACATCCACTTTTGGGTTCAGGTTGAAGCTTCTCATAGGCCAAAATAGAATCAGCAATAGACATGCGGAGGCGGCCGAGCATCAATGCAATGATCCTGTCTTGCATCGGCTTCCAGCAACTTTCCAGGACATAGCACTCACCCTCCTGTGCCGCTGCCGCCAATAACCTCAAAATAGTCACATAGAGTCGGCGTTGTGTCAGAGCCGAGGGTTGTCTGCACTTGATACATGATTCGCTCAAGTATGAGCAATTCAGACAACACTCCTGCGCCGCCACCATCTGACCAATTGTGTGGGTCAATGTGATTTCAGAGGGAGGGGGACAAGGGCATTACCCAGAGACAAGACCCTCACCCCCTTATCAGGGGCATCCGTGTTCGGCATCACTGTGGATCCGAGGCTTTGCTCCGCTCACAGTGCACGCAGTCGGTGGATGGGAGAAGAGGTCAGAGAGGAGCTGTAGTGACATGGCTGACGCGAGAGGGCAGTGCCGATTGTTACCATTTCCCATCGGTTACAGTTGGTCTTATTTCCGCCGCGGATCAAAGTTATCATCAAAGTCCGATGGAGTCGGGCTTCGACAACCACATGTCTCTGTGTTCGTTCATCTCGCTCTCTGGACAAGGCTCCCTGCTAACTCAGTATTCCCTGTGCTTGTGATTTAGGTCACTTTCCATTGCATTTCTTTATTGGTTGACACCCTCCAGCCAATGTCCACCTCGTCCTCACCGGCGTGGCGGCATCATATTTGTCTCAGAAGGCCGAGAAGGATTTTTTGATGGTGATCTTACGGTTCTTACCGGGAGCACAGGACGGAAAAAGACTCAGATTCTGTCCCCATCGCTCGAAAATTAGGTCAGGCTCCTTGTGTTTGCATATCAGTGTTCATTGAGGGTTGTGGTAGTCGATCGCCTGGTTCCCGGTCTTAGCCTTTGCTCGCATTGAACAAGATTGTGAGCAAGTCTCGAAGTAGTGCTCGCCCATCCCAGTGTTCACACGTGCATTGATGGTGCGCGCTGTACTTTAATCGACCAAATCCTGGCTTCACATCCCTCTAGCATGGTCCAAAGGCCGAGCTTGCAATGAATCGACATTAACAAGATCATCTTCGGCAGGCGTCGGCCGTTCGATTCGGGCTTTGACCATCAGGCCGTAAAGGAGCATTTCTGGGCTGAGGACACAGACTGAATCAAGTATCTAGCGCGAGTAATATATTCCTCGCACTAGGCGACTTCCATTCTCCTCTGACGAATTTACCTGGCGCCTCCGAACGGTTTGGCGGGGTACTCCCCAATTTATAATGACTCGAGTCCTCGTCTACTATCGGGAGTCGACGAGCACCGGCTCTGGTGGTAGTCACCCCGCATCGATTTCTGGTGCCTCACTTGTTTCATCTTTCGTTATGGGACTCCCAGCGGACGTCATATGTTAGTGACACCAAATTGAATCCAAGCCGCACTGTTACTGGTACACCGCCATTTCCGCTACTACAGCCGGGCTCACATCTGTTTAGAACGGTCTTGTACGCACTGGTGGTACCCAGATGTGCAGCTTCGCGGTCCACATAGGATTGTCCCGTTCAACTCGGGGGCTTACACCATTTCACCGGAGTGACGAGCTATCCAACTGTCCAAGCGTGAGCTGCAAGGAGGAAGCAATAACTCTGAAAGTGTGAGTTGGATCACACAAAGCTCAGGGTCTTATCATGGTTCAAAGGCGGAGTGATCACTACGGAAGCCAGCAGGGTGTGCCCGTTCGACTCGGGAATGGACCATAGCCTAGCGGTGATGTCTTTTAGGCCCTCATGCTTCGTTTCTGCTCTGTTTGATCATCCCTCGGCTCCCATGAAGTTCTATTCTTGCATCGTCCGTGCCATGGCACACGACTTGCATTTCTCTGGTAAATGGCCTCTCTGCACTTCCTTGCCCCGAGATTCGTCCAAGCGTATGACCTCAACTCGCTAATATTACAGTGTGCATTGGGAGCCAATTCAAGCTACATATCAGCTCGATGGCGCTGGATCTTGTTACAAGAAAACATCGGCATTTGCCTTGCAGGGTCTCCCGTTCGACTCGGGGTCAAGTGTTAGCTGTGATGCGTTCACGGTTGCTTTTAGTACTGCTCACTTCGGTCTCATCCTAATCACTGGTTCCTTTGTAAGCATCGCAGTCTCGTTTAGTCCCAATCTCGTCTTCTAGACCACAGTCCAATGTCCACTAACACATTTTGAACATCGTCGGGAATATCATATTTTAAGCCGGGTGGAGAGAAAGCCGCATTAGGGGGGACACAATCACTGTGCCGTCTGCAGAATCCGATTTGCGAATAACTCAAATCCAGATCCAGAGTGTCATGGATATTTGATGATCTTCGATGCGCAGAGTTGGCAGGCGGCCCGATGCGTTCCAAGGCGAGGCGCGAAGAGCGGCAAACATATGCATCTATGGGTCAATCTGCGGGCGGGAAGATATTAGACTCGACCCTCGCTGTCCCGGGGTTAATGCAGTCGAGACCGCGGCTCGCCGGAATCAAAAGAGAACGCGTGAGGAGACACAGAGAGGACGGGGCGGGAAGGACACAGAGTGCTAGCTGCGTAGGAGGAGAGAACGAGGACGAGGAACAAGTACCCAGCGTACTACAAACGCCAATAAAAGCGCCAATAACTGCGAATGGACTAGTTCGAGACATTTAGGCGATTTTCAATGTATAAATTTGGCAGGCGAGGCGAGGCGTTCCAAGGTGAGGGATACATACGCATCTAGGGGTTAATTTGTAAAAGGGGAGATATTAGACTTGAACCTCGCTGTTCCGGGGTTAATACGGGCGAGAACGCGGAGAGCCGGAGTGAAAGCGGAGTGCGTGAAGAGATACGGAGGAGAGGGCGGGGCGGGAAGGACATTGAGTGTTAGCCGCGGAGAACGAGAACGTTAAATCTGCAGGCGCCGGTGGAAGGTCCAATATGCCCAACGAGTCAAGGTCGGGACGCGCGCGATGCGGTGTTGCGGGACAGGCGGAGAGCACCGAGCTCGGAGCAAAGGCGAGATCCGGCGTGGGCTCTGTGGCAGTCAGCACTCGAGCGAGGGATTTCAAAAAAATTACATCAGGTTCCTAGAATAGATAGACGCGGAGACGAGGGGAGGGGGTGACGCGAGGGCTCCGCATCCGCAGAGGCACGCAGGCTTCTGAGATGCTTTGAGTACTATGTTGATTGTGGCGCACCTGCCCCAGAAGTCCACACGCACCAACGTGCCGTAGAGGTCCCGTGGGCAGACAGACGCAATCCAGCCGTCCACCTCGTCCGATGTAGCTTCGTGCACACGAGAAGGCAGCCGCGGCATCCACCTCAAGCTGCGACAATGAACCGGAGGAATGAATGGGAAGAGTGTAAAACGCACCTTGCGCAACTTGAACATCAACCAACGGCACACCCCGAGATAAGATCTGCAATCCATCGGCCGATGGAAAAGTTCTCGCGAAGGGGGAGAGACGTATGCGAACTGCCTGTGTATGCGCAATTGCTCTTCCACCATGCGCGCGACCATGTCGTACGCGGCGGCTGCCTTTTGCCAGCACACACAGACTCCATAGACGGATGACGGAGGAAGGCTGCTGGGCCTGTGCTGTTCCGCATTGGGGTTACAGCGCACGCGCCATGCGGGATGCGCGGCGGATCGAGCAATCCGCCATCGAGGGGTCGTGTAAGCCCGATCGAGTACGCAATCAACGGCTCACCAAAGTTCTGTGATTAAACTTGCAGCGAGAGATAGCGAAGGCGCGTATCGTGAACCCCCATGCATTCACCCTGTGTCCCCCGGATGCGATGCGTCGATTTGAATGAAGAAGACGGAAAAGTTGCCGGACAGCTGGCACGACCAACGGATTGAATCGCCACGGTGGTGGCGCTGGAGTTCAGGAGCAAATTTGACGCCAACCGTATGGAAGTGAGGATGCGCTTGAAAGTGGTGGGAGGAGAGCGACGATCGGCTAATCCCGGCCAGAGCTGCCGGTGCACTTCCGATCAGATCGGAGACGCTCTTCCCTCTTGTCACCATCTTCGTCGCTTTCCGTCGGACCTTCGCCGCCCTGGACTGTGCAAGATTTGATTATATATAAGACAAGATCGACTTCGAGGACCTCCCCCCGCTCACAGGCGCCTCCACCACCGGCCCGGCGGCACCGTGCTCTTCGTGAACGTGACGCAGGTGCGCGCACAGCGGCGTCGCACCACTGTTAGAGACGGTCGCGCCGAATTGGCTCGTGCTCGTTGAGGGCGGCACAATCCAGTGCTTCGCGCCCGCAGACGACACGGGTGCGCGATGTGCGGCGCGCGGATCATCGACCTCATGGGCGGTGCGCTTGCGCCGGGGCTCACCACCTTCGGTTCCGGTCTTGGGCTGAACAAGATCAAGCTCGAGCGATCGACGGCGGGCGGGCGTGTGTTCGACGCGCTCACGATGGCGCGCGCTTTTGATGGGCTGCAGATCGCTGGTCGCAATACGTTGTGCGTATTTCTTGTTTTGGCTCCCCCGTCGCACTCGCTGATATTGATTGCTAGATACACGTACCGCAGGGGCGTTACTACGGCCGTCGTCGCGCCGACAGGCTCCGGCTTCTTGCAGGGCATCAGCACGGCATTCTCCACCGGCGCGCCCAACGCCCTCGCCGACCGCGCCATCCTCCAATCCGCCACGGCGCTACATATCTCAATCCAGTCCGAGATGCGCGCAAGCGTGAGCACGCAGATCGCCGCCCTGCGCAACGTGCTCTTCTCCAGCAGCGCGCCAGGCCCGTGGAGGCGTGTCAAGGCGGTGCGCACCATCTTCAATTGAGCGTATGTCAGTATGCGGTCTATGTGCTGAAATCCGCACGTAGGGCGAGATCCCGCTGATCGTCAAGATCCACAACCCCGATATCATGACCACCCTCCTGCTGTTGAAAGCCGAATCCGACGCGTCGACTTCTGCGGCGCTGCGTATGACGTTCGCGGGCGCACCTCCTCGCCGCCCAGATTGGCGCCGCGGGCGTCAGTGTGATCCTCGCCCCCGCGCGCCCGTACCCCGAATCCTGGGACTACCGCCGCGCGTACGTGTTCCTCATCCTACGCTTCCTGTGGATTCTCATTCTTTCCGCACCCAGTCTCCCCGGCCATCCCCTGTCCCAAAAAACGGCTGTGACGACTCTCCTGCAGCACGGCATCACCCTCGCGCTCGGGGTGCCATCCGACTACGGCACGCGCAATGTTATATATGCTCGCTTCGAGCTCGCTTTGTGTCCTTCTCTCCGCCCCTCCACGCCACGCCGCTAACCATCCGTGCGCAGGCCGCGCTGGACGCAGACCGCGCTCTCGACGACCAACGTGGACAAGGCGCTCGGGCTCGACTCTGCCGAAGACTTGGTGAGTTACCAAGGCGGCGGGTTGTTCGATCTCGAGAGCAAGCGTGGACCTGTTTTGAATACTGCTGACTCGATGATGTCCTTCTCGACTTCAAATTCAAAAATGATTTCAAGTTATATCTGTCGAGTATTTCGAGGGAAGCTGTGACTGTTGGTCTTCAATGCAACTGCTTCCGCTCCTTGATAACTTCTGAACTTTCGCAATGGTTCGAATTCTAAGCAGCGCTCGGATAAGGAAATTGACTACACCGTCCACCTTGAGCCTCGACGAGAAATGGTGTCAGAAAAAGCGCTCGGCGATGTCAGGATCTGGAGGAGCTTGCGGAACATGGTATCCTGTTTGTGCTGGACACATGAGGATGTCGCAAACTACAGCAATATAGATTCATGATTGTTTGACATCGAATTCGAAAATACCTCTCAGCTGCTGAACGTATCACTGCTGTCTGTCTAAATTGGAGAAAACAGCCATTCGGCACCAACATTCGGAGAAAGTCGCCCGGGAGCCCACGTAGCAATTCTGCTGCGGAGAGATAATTGCCATGATATATATGGCTGAGCACAATTCATGCCATGTATCGGATCGATGGCGGTTGGACCGCCCCTGCTTGCGTTGACTATGCAATAGGAAAGATAGGGCTATGGAGGGCTGCCCGTTCGACTCGGGGTCGAGTCTTAAAAATTATAGCTACTTTATTCCTCGGTCGGAGGCCACATTTATCAAGAGCAATCTCAATGATAAGGCAACAACAGTACGCTTCAGGACAGACTTCATAAATTAAGCATTCATCCTACCGGACAATTTTGACGTTCGCGCTCATATACCTTCAACCTTGGGCATTTACAGCATGACCGTGAGGCACCGGATGATCGCAGCTCAAGTCGCACGTTCACAAATTGGCTGCCCCTTGACAGTGACACGATCCCCGATGAGTTGAAAGAATTATCACTGATCGGCCGCATTCGTATAGCTACTTGAACCCTTCGATGATAAAGCATTATCCCCGTGGATATTTCCCTGCAAGCTCAAGAGAAATACTCTCTGGATAGACAAAAATCAGGACGGCGAAGGTGGAGTGCCGCAATAAGCTGCACACTAACCTACGCGTAGCTCACGAGCGACCGCGCCCTGAGCCGAATATGTATCTGTATTCGGGCGCAACTTGCAGAGTTGGTGTGTAACCAGTCGCGAATGAATACCTGAAAGGAATTTTGTATTGAGACTTTGCAAGCACGGGCTGCTGGATGCCATTATCGCTCTGCATATATCACAAGGGGAGGCACTCACCGAAATAAAGATGAAGAGTCGCCAGCAATCCATGTTAAGATTTTGCATTCAGTCCCATCACGGCGACGACAACCGTGTACTTCATGGCACTGCTGTACTAACTTGAGATTCCTGAACCCAGTCGAGCGAAGTATTCAATTGCCGTCCGACTGAGCGCGCATTGGCAGTGAAAACAATGCAAGATGGCAAAGCGCTGCTTACGACGCGGAATTTCGGATTAGTTGTTAGATTCGAGCCAGAAGTTCAGCAGTGGAGTTCAACTCAACGATTGCGAACCTTGAAGCAGCGGGTGCGCATAAGTGCCCCGCTATACGGCTCGGACTCGATATCGTCTCGATAGCCAGGTGACACTGACGAGCAACTGACGAGTCATCCTCTTGCAAGCCAAGATTGAAGCGGTGAAATACCTTGACGATTTAAATCAAGCCCACATCCGACGGCTCGCGCAGAGGCATCACGGAGGACTCTTTGACGAATGGGACTATGAGAACGCGACAGAGCGCTGCGCGCGAAGCGCTATCTTGTCTACCGCAGGCCAAGCCCAGCTCGCAGCGCGCCGGAATACGCCCCACGTGGTGTCGGAAATCCATTCTTAGGTGCTGTAGGCTTGGCTATTCCTGAAACTACGAGTTTTGAGGCTGAACTCTGCTCCGAAACCAGCGCATCTGAAAGCCTCGGAGAATGCAACAATTGTGGCATTCAAGTCAACTCTGCACATCGCGAGCTTCGAGCTCGAACAGAGGAGGGAGTGCGAGAACATAGAGATTCAAAAGGGATCCTGGGAGGAGAGCGGATACACGGCCGAGGGCCAGATCGCGGACGGAGAGCTGGAGCATGTGGGTCGATGGGCCGAGTGTTTGATGGGCCGATTCATCCAGCGGAGTCTGGGCGAATTGAGTGCACGGCGGACGTTTTAGCTTTACGAATCCGCACCAAGGTAACCAGATTGTCCGCCAGAATGCGCAAATTTGAGGAGAAGAAGAGTATGATCGACAGCCCAGATTACAGGGAATGATTGAAGGGAGGATTAGCGGTGGATCAGATGGAGAATCGCATGCTCAACTCGAGCGTGCAAAGCTTGAAGTCAGGCGGGAGGATCGATATTGATAGCGACTGGCGGGAACGCACACGACGGAGCCAAGGAGCACCGGAAGGGAGATTCAGCCGCAACAGAGCTCGGCGAAGGAACGGGAACATTGAAGAGTACCATGGTGGCGTCGTAAGAGAGAGCGCGGAATATTCAGAATCAGAATGAATAATTCTCCGAGTGCACAGGCACGGGAAGAAGGGAATGAAGGGAAGTATTCTCCTGCGCCGGACGCGCCGCGATGAAGATGAATTTGAGACTGGCGTGCGAAGACAGCAGGTGGACAAGCGCGCAAGCAGCTGTAGAAAGGTACAGCTAGGTGGACACCTCGCGGAGCGCTGCGTAGTTCTCAGTGGGTAGCCAGCCAGCGCGCAGACCACGAGAGGGCGCAGAAGATTCAAGGGAGTGTAGAGGATCCAGCCGCGGGCCGGATGGACGCCATGGGCCGTAGCAGCGGTACGGATGAAGGTGAGAAAGTATTGCGCAAAGCTAATTGGAATTGCCGTGTGTGCAGGTAGCAGAATCTGATCGCGGGGGTGACGACCGGAACTCGAAGCAGACGGGATAGAAGAGAATGACGCCCGTGGAGAACGTAGATTGCGCACCAACGGTCCGCCTGAGAAGTTGTACCACAGGTACGACACACTAGGCAGTGCGACGTCGTCCCCACACGAGCCAACAGGTGCGGCCGCTAGGCGGAGGAGATGTCGTCCCGAAAGGCTCTAGGAGCGCTGACATACATGGCCAGATCCAGCCAGTGCGTGACGGGCGTCCATGCGCGGGGGCTAGCGAGCTGCGCCACTCGGGACTTGAGCGCGTGCGGCGGGCCAGCGCGTCGGCGGCAGTGCGGGCGTTGGGCGGCGCAGGACGGTGTACATACGATGATACCCGGGATGACGATGAATCCGACGAAGATCGCGGCGGTGAGCGCCACGCTGACATACCCGACAATGCGAGGAGGATCCTCCGCGATGTATGCGTGTGGTGAACGTTGAGAGACGGTCGAGGACGGCGAATGTGGTGGTGGCGGTGGTGAGCTCCACGCGAGCGAGCGGGGCTGCGATGATGTCATGGTGCGCGGCGTCGATCAGTCCAAAGGAATCGTCGTCCGACCGAGTTGTCCCAGCACTAGGGGAACCGAGATCGAGGCATTGAGGTGGTGGAAGAAGCAAAGCCGCGTTTCGGCAAGATCAGCTGAACAACAGTAGTTTTTTTCCCGAGCTGATCCGACAGTCACTCTACCAATGGTGACCACTCGTCTCTGCCTTCCTCCTGCGCCGACGCTGCGCGGTCCTACTCACGGACTCACGCTAAATTCTCACCCGGTGGCACTGCGTCGTGCTAATGACTAGAGCCACTTCTGGATCGGATTCCTTGCACAGGCCCACCCTGCACCCTACGATGTCTCAATCATCTGCGCTTTCCATGGGGTTTGCATGGTTGATGTCGGCCGCTCTCTTGGCTAAATTGATTCTCCTTTCTTTGTCCGCTCGCGTGCGGTTCCATCGCACGACTCTCCTTTTGCGCTTCCATTTCTGTCGAATATCCTTTGTGCGCTTACCTACTTCAAGCGCGCTTCGGCGTTGCGTCCCCCGAAGCTCAACTCGTTTATATTTTTGTGTGCGGCCGGAGCTTCACATCGGCTCGATGGCGATGGGACCGCGCCTGCGCTTATAATACGGAGGCATATGATGTACCCTGCAAGGATGCCGGTTCGACCCGGGATCGAGTCTTGAAATGGGAACACCAATTTTTCCGTCCCATTCACGCTTCACATTTCCCTTGACTGTTCTTACATCCTCCGGCCGTTTCGGACATTGACCCCTCCTGCGGGAAGATTTCCTGGGATTCAATTTCTACGATCTATTACCCTGTTCAACAAATCAGTCTCAACCTACGCTTCACTTCCTGGCTCCCCGTGGCCCAAGGTCCACAACGTCTCCCAGGATTTTTCATCACCTCATTCCTGTCTATGAATTTATTTCACATAATCCACCGAGCCATCTCCAGACGAGTCGCTTCACCAACACGCTGCACCCATTCAAGTTCGAGTATTATACAGATGAATATGATAGTAGGATTGTAACGCGCGCGAGATCTGCGTAGAATTCCCACGCCAAGTTTTTAGGATCCGGATGGGGACGTACAATATTCGTAGGATTGATGGGAGAGCAGCGATGTTCGTAGGATCAGGATAGTTCGTAGGATTGGCGTACCGAGTCGCATCAATGTGATGGTGACACCGACTGTGACAATATTTTTTGTTTCCCGCCACCACCCCCGCACGTCGACGAGCGTGTTCTGTGGCTGTTCTGGGTAAGCTGCCCCCACAACCCCAACATTGACTTACCTGACACTGCAGCGCGTCAATGTCGCGGTATTGGGATGGGGACGACGCGTGGGCAAATCTACTGCCACTACAGCGCGAGGGGGGCGATGACGGAGGTTTAGAGCATGGTAGTGGCGCGTTTGATGTAATGAGGTGTGTGGTCGTTGGCAACATGACCGTGAAATTACTCACAGTTCGATTCAGCCAATCGTGGCCACATCTGACAGCATCGGACACTCTCGACAACGTTCTCGGCTCCGCAAATCCCCCGGCTTCCTCCTTTCATCCATCGCACGTGCCAGCCACTGTTCCCGTATTCACATCCGTTCGGACCGTTTTTCCCACGTATTCGCACACCCTGTTGCATCAAACCCCGAACTCAGCACAGTCGATTGACGACGAATTGCAGCATATATTGGATCAGCTGGGCCCCAACGAACTCGCGGACAGCGGAACTTTTGGTAACATCTCGTGAGCGTCAATAACCTAGCGCAACCCACGCACTAAATAAACGGCAGGAATGCGGATGCGGATCAATTTGAATTCAACAGTATCTCTCCCTTTCCGTCTCGCCCACCCTCGAGCGCGAGCGATTATAGCATGTTTGAAACACATGCGAGGCGAGTGTCTCTTTTTTTTTCATATTTTGTCTTTACCCGAATGTAGTGCTTGGAGCGATCCGGATGCAAGCCTCGGACACTATTCCTCTGGCCCACCTAGCAGTGGAAGTGAGTGGGAAATGTACAGGTGAGGCATGCGATTGATTCAGCGCACTTCTGATTCTCCTACAGTGATTATCGGTCCAACCCATCTCGCTCCGTCTCTGCACCCCCGTTCCCCGGTGATTTTGATTGGCCTGACGTGTAAGCTTCAAGCCGTGACCTTTGCCGAGCTAACGCATATGCGTTGCAGCGGTTTCGAGGCTTTCCAGGAATCAACTTCCGCATTCGCACCCCCGCTTGCGAGTGATTTGGAGCAGCATGAAAAGTGAGTTTCGGAGCACTGTTTTTTGCCGAGTTACATATTTGTTGCAGCGAATTCGGGACATTCTCGGAGCCAACTTCCAATCAATCCGCTCTTGACTGGGATCCAGATCTCGTCGGCACATAGTAGGTGGAACAATTTTGCGATGACTCCAGCTCATTTAATCATCAGTTTCCCTGAATCATCGCTTCAACCTGACTCGGACATCAAAGGCTCGAGCTCAGATGATGGGCACACTCCGTACGAGTTGACCCCAGATGAGATAGACGTGGTCATTGGTTCCGCCACTGCCACCGTTACCTCCAGTTCCGCACGCGACTCTTGGCCCTGGCGTGAGTCTGCGATCGTATGGACGGACCCTGGAGTGTCTTCGAAGGTTGTTGATTTTCCTGACGGGTTTCCCATCACCGCGAAAACCAGGGTGTTTCACATTGAACTTGTGAATGGTATACCCTCACAATTTCCGATTCCCGAAGAGCTGACCGCCTTTATTGTCTGTGCGGACACCCTGGATGAGGAGGACAAGAGAAAAACCATTGACGCTATTCTCAAGGACTACGTATGTACATTGAACTCGTTTTTCTGGATTTAATCTTGAATGATTCAAGGACCCCCATTCCTACTCGGGATCGACTGGATCGCGCCGAGAACCCGATGCATTCGTCATTGGTTCCCTATTCGGCCTCGATCCATCTGTCCGGGTCGCGTGCAGACGAGTTGAGGCTAAATGCGCTGGGGTTGTCGCTTGCGAATCCCTTGATGATGCATTCCTTAATTCACCACGCCGTTTTCCTGATCCCCTTTATCGCCAAACTCTCATCGAGGCTGAAATGCGCACCCGGGAGCTCCAGGATACATCAACTGTGGGACGGGTTTTAACGTGAGTTCGCGTTTTGCAGTCTGGTTTCTGACTGATGTGTCCCGTTGATTGGCAGGTTCGAACGGTCGCTCCAGTCATTCAGCTGCAAGGCTATCCTCGCGGATGGCAGCTCTTGCAAGGGGACTGCCCTGATGGTCCGAGCAAAGAAGGTGAATCACTTTCAATTTCATACTGCTATCTCTTCTGAGCTTCGCGACCAGCGAATCCGCAACAAGGACTACGTCATTGTCTGCTCCCAGCAGGACAAGCCTTGCGCTCAGGGATCGGGGCGCCATGCTGTTCTGGCGATTCTCGACCACATCGACGAGGATATTCTTTTCAAAGTCCTCAATCGTCAACCAATCGTTGAGAATCACGATGCCGGAGAATTATGTACAAGAGTTATGTCGGGGCGTCAAGGATTCAGGGGTAAAGCAGTCTGCCGTGGGTCTAATTTCTAGATTATTTCATCGCAACCTGAATTGCTTCTGATTTGAACAGCGTACAACCACATGAAGGACGGACTATCATTCAAAGCCAAGATTATCGCTCTCGCCTGCAAAGCGATTTACCACGCTTACTGCCCTTGGGAGGATCGTTTCCCCGCCCTATCACACACTGCTGTTGTCATTCCTACCCTCACACCACATACGCACCCGCCGCCTCCGGAAAACAAGATCAATCAAACTGTGGCTCGGCTATACATGGAATGTGCTCGCAAACTGGGAAGTTCCGCAACGCCAGCGAGAGTGGATAGAGGTATGCTTCTCCATGTTTTCTATACTCGTTGTCAGACCTCTTTGAGCTCCTACAACAATCGCATTACTTGGGACGACACCTGCCTTGTTCCACCCCGCTCTCGCAAACCGCGATATCCGATTAAGGCTTATTCAACGCGTGAAGGAGGAGCTGAATGGTCCCGAACACACTGGCGATGTCAGAACTCGTGAGTATTTCTTTCTCCCTTCTCAGTATCGGACAGCTGCATCTATAATTCACAGAAGTCGCTGTATATCTCGCACAACAGCAGGCCCTGCCTCCTGCCGAGCGTTACCTCCAGAGTTCCATTATCCGGGACGGACGTACAGTAATCTTTGGTATTCACCCGGAGCTCATCAAGAACATCCATCGTGTGCGAACTCTGGACTGCGATACGACGTTTAAGCCCGTCGCAGGTAGCATGCAAATCTTTGAGGTAAATGCATGGCTTACTGCGATCAATGAGGGTGCGTATCAACCTGCACGCAATTTCTGATCATTAATCACTTAGTACAGCGGTGACGTTGGGCCGTGTATGGATGGAGGCTCATGATCGAACCATCTTCAAGCAAGTATGGGAGGAACTGCGACGCCTCGTTACCGTTCTCACCGGACGCCCGCTTCTATTCAGGGGGCTCCATGTGCGTGGTACAATCCTGGGGCTTAATGCTGACATGGAAGTCGCGCCACTGCTCGGCTTCGCCGATGCATTTCTGCCGACCATTGACCGCGAGGAGCTTCGTGGAGTAGTTACTGATGCGGGAACCTTGTTGCTGTTCGTTCTCCGCCTCTGCTACACCCATATTTTTCGGTACGTTGTACCTTGTTCTTTTTTATCTGTTGTGTTTTAAGCGTCCACAGAGGTGTGCCTGAGGCTCCGCACCTGTCCAAAAACGACCATGATCGCATCAAAGGCTTCGTTCATTTGGAAAGCCCACAGGCTGTCGAGGACTTCAAACTCTGGATCGCAAACGTTCCGGACCCTGATGGGGCAATCGCGAGTTTGTCCCACTTCAAATTTACTTTTTATTTCGCGTGATTCATGTTCTTTAGGATGGTGGAAACAAAAGCTGATGCACTTCTGGCTCCTTCCTGCAACAATCCAGTGCCTCTCTCGCATTCCGCTTAACGATTGGCACACGATGCCTGCAACAACCAATCTGGGTGAGGCACAGCATGCACGCAACAACGCGGAGACCGGTACACAAATGGGTATTATAGAATCGTTCAAAAAGTACGTATTCGATTCTGTCTTCCACCTGTACTCCTGACCGCTACAGATATGCCGAGTATGATGCACGTCGGGCTGCAGAGATCAATGTGAAGCTGGCGACGGGTAACTTGAATAACAACCAGAATGAGCTCGTCCATCGCTACGCCAGCTCGAATCGACGCCATGCGGCTGCTGCGTACAAGGGTATGCGGGCTCGAGATGCTGATGAACGCGTCATTGCTTTGAGACAGGCGAAGGTGCAGGTAGAGGCGGAGCTCAAGCAAGCTGTAGCGGAATCGAAAGTACGTCATTCGTTCAATCCCTGTCAAAGCTGACTACAGATCAGTCGAATTCCTCTGGCCGGGTTTCTGCAGGGCGTCCGTCGAAGGGAAAGAAGGCGGAAAAAATTGCTCATGGAACGGTATGATAATTATTCGTGAGTTTCCCTAATCTGACTGCTTTTCAGTCGAATGTGGAACAGGTTCCGCGCGTGAGTGCTTTTTCCAATTCCCAATCCTGATGCTCATCGCCGCACTTCCCAGCGTTCACCTGGGCGTGTTGTAGCTCCGAGTCGCAGCGCAGATGAAGCACGGGTCGACCATCAGGAAGACGAGCACGATGATGTGCAGCGTGAGAAAGAGGGTCAAACGTTGCAAACCAGCGACGAAGCCAGCGGACCGGTACGTAGAACCATCCTTGTTGTTCATACACCCACTTAGACGCAAGTCAGCGACGCCTGCGCTCGCACGGGGCCAATGTTTCATTCACCACTTCGACGAGGGACACCGCTCCATCCGCCGCCAAACGCAAGTTGACTTTAACCGCAGCCGCACCAGCACCCAAGCCCAAACGGCGCAAAGCAGGGGACCCGCTTGTTGGCTGGGCCATCGAACTGGTTCCTGGCGACAAGACGACGGCGGTCAGCCCCCGGGAGTATGCTCAAAAGGAGCCGGAGGAATTTGCGGCGCAGTATCCACAATATGTCAAGTTTCTGTAATACTTTACAATGCGACGACCATTTCTGTCCTATAACAGTAATCCTACGAAGAATACATGCCCACATCGTGATCCTATAAACTTGACCATGCCTAATCCGGATCCTACGAGGGTAGGACGGGTACCGTAATCCTACTATCATATTAATCTGTCTAGGGCTCTTCAAGTTCAGCTGTTTCCCTGCGCCGAGGTATTCACTCCGTCCTAGGCCTTTCATTCTGACAGCACCCGTTGGACTCGCCTCCATCTCCGTCTGCGTACCTAATTTCCCGAGTTCGCACGATAACCCTCAGGCGCTTGTTCGCTCATTCTCATTCCCATTGACACGATTCCATTTGATCCATTCCACGTGTAATATCGGTTCGAGGGCAGGGACCGTGCCTGCTCCCTATGATATGATAGCAGAGAATGTACGCTGCAGGGATGGATGCCCGTTCGACTCGGGCTCGAGCCGTGAGTGCTACAGTTTCTTCTTCTTCTTCTTCTTTCCCGCGGATTTCGGCCCCATCGTTAACTTTATTCTTATATCCATTCTCGAGCTTCATTCTTATATCCATGTCAAGCTCCAGTCCTTTTTACATGGCAATTCCTCTCCAGAGACCCTCGCATTCACTGTTCGCGCCGTCGAGTACTTACCCCCGTTTCTGTCCCGTGCACTAACAGGAACCCTCGCACTCCCGGCTAGATGGATATGCATATCATTGCACTTCTCTCATTCTGGAAGAAAGTAAATGCATGCCCTACTTCCCACGATTCCACCCGAACCAATCCAGCTACAGTGCATATCGGCTCGATGGCGGGCGGACCGCACCTGCACCCAATAATAGAGAAAAATATAATGTACACTGCAGGAATGCCGTGCGACTCGGGATCGAGCCTTTAGCAACCCCCGTGGCTGTCTCTTTATTAATCAGTTCATCACCTCATGATCATCTTCCTTCAAGCCTAAATTTGTGCAGCCTTTCGTGGCACCGCATGGCAATTCTTTCCATAACCAGCCATGAAACTTGATATCGGGTGATAGTGGGAGGACCATTGATGTGTTTTCATTAAAACTTTCAGGGCCGCATGTTCGGTTCGGGATCAAACAAATGGAGACAACACCACCTCTTTTAACCAAAGAACTCCACTCCTGATACTGCGTTGCACGGATCTTCTGTCCTGCTCCATCCCCGCTGGAATATAAGTTCACAGGCACCCTTCTCCACGGTTTGCCACAACTGCAGTAAGTTTCGGGCATCTGCCTCTCCACTGATTACTCAAAGTGCACCAGGTAGATGCAGTATGCACCATATTCAAGGATCAACTTTACATTTGGTATTGAACAACAAATTCCTACTATCAATCAGAGATCCTACCTACCCTGCACACTAAGACATGTAAGGAAGCCTATGGATCATAAAAACGAAAGAACAATATCTCCTGTCTCGCAATTGGTAAATCGTACTGTCCACCGGGAAGTCAAAGGCCTAACGGAATTAATTTATGTAATGACAACATTGACAAGATTCCACTCACAGAAAATAGTTGTGGACTCTGGAAGTTTCACTGACTCCCTGCACCTTCCAGTGCTTGAATAGTCGCGGCCAAAGCACGAGCGGTTTTCAGTGTATTCGGATGACCTTCACCTAAGACCCGCCGGCGCGTGTTCAAGGCCCGCTCCTGAAGCTCACGCGCCTCTGTGAGGCGACCCATTTCGAAATATGTTAGCCCCAAATTTGCCAGAGTAAGTAGAGTATGGGGATGGTCCTTGCTGAGGAGTTGTGTTTGCTTGTTCAAGACCACCTTCTGCAGTTCTGCTGCCTCAGGAAACTGTCCCATCTGCCAGTAGCGGTTTGCAAGGCCCCCCATGGTTCCCAGAGTGTCTGGATGATCCTCGCCGAGCAGCTCCATTTACTTATTCAAGACCACTTTCTCCAGTTCTGCAGCCTCCTGAAACTGTCCCATCCGAGAGTAGCTGACTGCCAGGTTTGCCATGGTTCTTAGAGTGCCTGGATGATCCTCACCGAGGAGCTCAGTGCGCTTGTTCAAGACCACCTTTTGCAGTTCTGCAGCCTCCTGAAACTGTCCCATCTGCGAGCAGCGGCTTGCAAGGTTCCCCATGGTTGTCAGAGTGTCTGGATGATCCTCGCCGAGGAGTTCTGTTTGCTTGTTCAAGACCGCCTTCTCCATTTCTGCAGCCTCCTGAAACTGTCCCATGTTTGAGTATTCAACCGCCAAGTTCCCCATGGTGTTCAGAGTATCTGGATGATTCTCACCAAGGAGCTCAGTGCACTTGTTCAAGACCACTTTCTCTAGTTCTGCAGCCTCCTGAAACCGTCCCATCTGCGAGTACCTGATTGCAAGGTTTCCCATGGTTATCAGAGTATCTGGATGATCTTTGCCAAGGAGTTCTGTTTGCTGGCTCAAGACCACTTTCTCTAGTTCTGCAGCCTCCTGAAACTGTCCCATCTGCGAGTAGGTGATTGCAAGGTTTCCCATGGCCAGCAGAGTGTCTGGATGATCCTTTCCGAGGAGCTCAGTGTGCTTGTTCAAGACCACCTTCTGCAGTTCTGCAGCCTCAGGAAACTGTCCCAGCTCCGAGTAGCTGACTGTGAGGTTTCCCATGGTTTTCAGAGTGGCAGGATGGTCCTCACCAAGGACTTCCTTGTGCCTGTCCAAGACCATTTGCTGCAGTTCTGCTGCCTGGAGAAACATCCCGCTCCCCCTGTACATTATGGCTAGTATCGCTTGAATGGTGAGGGTTTGGTGTTCATTCAGCTGCAATGATGGGGTTCGCAGCATGGATTGCCCCAGGATAACCCCATCCCTCCACTTCCCTTCTTTGTCGTATACCCACAGACACCGTGATGCAAATGAGGAGTCAAGGATGTTGGGCTGGCGGGTCGAATCCACACCAATCTTGAACCAAAGTACATCAAGATGGGGAAACATTTGGTGTGAGAATCGAAAATCATCCTTCCTTGAAGACAATGCCATCCCTATCAGTTTGTGCATGCACAGTTCAGTGGGAGAATCCACTTCCACTATGGTTCTGCACCATTCATGTACCAATGGATGAATCGAGAAGGTAATGTTTCCCAAGGCAGCCTGAAAGTCGATCAATGAGAAGCGTGCAAGCTCATCAGTAACTGCTATAAACTTCAGTGTATCCCACTTGGAATGTGGACTATCAAGGAATTTGGCCAAGAATGCCGATGGCTCCCGGAGGTCGGCCTCAGTCGGCCCATCTGCAGTAATCTCATAGGATGCAGCTTGTTGAAACAATTCCTCTGTTATCCCATCGTGGTGGATGAAAGAGCAAAGTTCAAGGAGTTCTCTTGCCTGCCTGGAAAGTTTCTGGAAACTGATCTGCCATGTTGTATAAACTGACCACCCATACTCGGATTGTGGGGGCTGTTGATCCAGTAACTGAATCCGGCTCCTGGTGCTCTCATACAAGTCGAGGTATTTTTGCAGGGACCTGGATGAGGAAATAAATGCCCCGGCCTGTGCCACAGCCAAGGGGAAGCAATGGAGTTTCTTTGTAATTGTTTAACTGAAGTTTAATATTGTAGAAATGCAACATACCTGGACAATTCGCTTGGCGAGATTTCTGTTATTGTCCTCCATGACATCATATCGAGCAGCAGATAACAGAAGATCAGTTGCTTCCTCTAGTGCCATCTGCTCAACTTTGTGCACAGCCTTTGCAACATGACCAAGGTTGGGATTTTGGGACGTAATGAGGATGTTTCCATGAGAGCCGGAGGGAAAATACTGCACAAGCTTGAGATGGATGTCATCTGCATTGTTGAATACCATCAACCATTCTCGATGCTGGTGTGACAGCCAATCCAAACCATCTTGGAAAGTTTTCCCAGCTTTCTTGGCGAGGGCGACAGTCACTAGATCATTTTCGATTGTTTGCTGAGAGCTGCTATCCACGAAATATATGTCAGAGAACCTGGGCTGGAATATCAGGTTTAGAGATCTATTGGACATCTAATACAGCGCACCGTGATACCGGCAAACTGGTAGACTCCTCAACAAATTTGAAGGCAATTTGGCTCTTCCCAGACCCTCCGAGCCCATGCAACAGAAAAATATGTCGTCGACCAATGCCCGTGTTGAAATCTTGGGTCATCTCCTGGAGAATATCCTCTCTCCCAGTGAAGTGAACAGTTGGGGCTGGGCAAACTTTTAGATAGGCTGGGGAGTCAGACACTGGGACCACAGGATCTACCACTAAGCTCAGCCCAAAGCAAAGTTGCTCATCAAGAATAGAGGCACTCACTGAGGATGACATCCACAACACCTCTGAGCTTAGCCTTTACATCTTCTGTGCCCAGATAAACCTGAGTATGTGCAGAAACCTCACTGGATCTTCCCCAGTGTTGGTCCTCAAAGCCCTGTAGACCCTGCAAAACATTGAATCGGAAATAGGTATTGGAACTGCCACGAAATCTTCGTGCAGTGTCCTCATGTATCCGTTCGCAGTCAGTTGCAATGCTTTTCAGGGTCTTGGCCATGGCAGTCAAATTTGGGGATCTTGGAATCTGGATTGTGTCAGGATGCCCACTGCCAACACTGACAACAAGGATGATGGGCTGTGAGGGGTACATTTGTTGAGCTTCTGCCACCACCAGGGAGGTTGGGTTGTTGTTCCCTACAGAACCGCTAATGTACTTTGGCCTCACCCCTCCCCGGCCAATTTCGATTGGTTTAAAAAGTCCGGGTGTGGCAGAGGTGGCCCGTGCGGCCTCCCATATCGTGCACTCAAGGGCTGGCTCCTCTTGGGTGTCATATGAGCGAAGAAGTTCAGGGATACTGGCATTCAGATTACTTTCATGCATGGCACACACGAAGCTGGGAGATCCATATATATGAGTATAGTTTCATTTCCAAGCCAAATAATTATACGTGCGTTTTGCAAACATGAGGGCTGCCATCTTTCATCTTTTCTTCTCCAAATATCTGCCTGAGTGCCACTTCCAGCTGGCTGGCTTTGAACTGCTCAGCACATCCACTTTTGGGTTCAGGTTGAAGCTTCTCATAGGCCAAAATAGAATCAGCAATAGACATGCGGAGGCGGCCGAGCATCAACGCAATGATCCTGTAAGTCACATCAGTTTCCAGCATCTTTCCAGGAAATCACACTTGCCCTCCTGTGCCGCTGCCTCCGATAACCTCGAAATAGTCACATGGAGCAGGAATCATGCCAGAGCCGAGGGTTGTCTGCACTTGATACATGACTTGCTCAAGTATGAGTAACTCAGACAGCACTCCTGCGCCGCCGCCATCTGACCAATCATGTGGGTGAATGTGATTTCAGAGGGAGGGGGACAAGGGCATTACCCAGGGACAAGACCCTCACCCCCTTATGAGGGGCCTCTGTATTTGGCATCACTGTGGATCCGAGCCTTTGCTCCTTTCACAGTGCACGCAGTCGGTGGATGGGAGACGAGGTCAGAGAGGAGCTGCAGTGACGTGGCTGACACGGAGAGGGCAGTGCTGATTGTTACCATTTCCCATCGGTTACAGTTGGTTCTATTTCCACTGCGGATTAAAGTCCGATGGACGCGGGCTTTGGCAACCACATGTCTCTGTTCATTCATCTCGCTCTCTGGGCAAGGCTCCCTGCTCACTTAGTATTCCCTGTGCTTATCATCTTAGGTCATTTTCCATTGCATTGCCTCATTGGTTGACACCCTCCAGCCAGCATCCACATCATCCCCACCGTCATGGCAGCGTTGCCGAACGGAATCAGGAAGCATTAATAGCGAACATGGAGCTGATCGCCTTCATCTACGCCACACGTATTTGTCTCAGAAGGCCGAGAAGGAAAATTTCTCCTTTTTGGATGATGATCTTACCGGGAGCACAGGACGGAAAAAGACTCAGATTCTGTGATTGCATATCAGTGATTGAGGGTTATGGTAGTTGATCACTGGTTTAGTCGATCACCTGGCTTTGCTCGCATTGAACAACACTGTGAGTAGTGCTCACCCATCCCACTCCCATCCAGAGTGTTCACACGTGCATTGATTGCACAGAATTGGTGGTGCTCACTGTACTTTAATCGACCAAATCCTGGCTTCATATCCCTCTAGTATGGCACATATACTGTGCAATAATTAAATTAGTGCACACCTCAGCGGCAATCAGCTTAAAACACTCACGTTTGGAGAACTAGTAGCAAAATGACGAATGTTAACACATCTTCCTCCGCGAAAACACATACCCTCATTTTCTGGCTGGCAAAAACACGCAGGCAGAAGTCAGGGCGAACAGTAGGATATCCCAATACCTACTAGCCTTTCAAAAGTGAAATAAAATAAGGCATCTGATGATGCTCAATTATCATGTGACTTCATGGGAACTGCACCATTCGTAAGTTGAAGAGGTACAGTAGCTCTGGGGAAGATATTTGATGTAGCAAAAATCTTGAGGTGCAGGGAAGGCCTCCCACTGTAATCCCTTATTTAATCCGACAGCTGGCCACAGAGATGACAAGAAAAGGAGATCAGATAGCAAGCGGAAAATGATGGACAAGGTCTTACTCCGCTTCCACCTACACGCTAGCCTGGTCACTGTAAATTAGGAGTCAAGTCAGGTGGTGCAATGGGAGAGGACTGAAAGAATCCAGAATCAAGTTGTGTCACCTTTTCATATCAACATGGTGCGTGATTTTGGGAAGCTCTACAGCAGAGACAAGCTGTCAAATACTCAGGTGTCGACCTGACATGTGTGTCTTTTTCATGTTTTAGGCCCGAATTATTGCACACTATATAGCCCATACTCTAGCACGGTCCAAAGGCCGAAGGGCCGCGCTTGCAATGAATCGACATTAATGAGATCATATTCAGCAGGCATTGCCCATTTGAGTCGGGCTTGGACCATCAGGCTGTAAAGGAGCAGTTCCGAGCTGGGGCCACAGACTGCATCAAGTATGAAGTCCGAGTAATATCCTCCTCGCACTGGGCGACTTCCATTCTCATCTGACAAATTTACCTGCAACGCCTCAGAACGGTTTGGCGGGTTACTCCCCAATTTATAATGACTCGAGCCCTCCTCTACTAGCGGGAGTCGACGAGCACCCGCTCTGGTGATAGTGACTCCCGCATCGATTTCTGGCACGCCGCTCGTTTCATCTTATGTTATGGGACTCCCAGCGGACGTTGTATACAAACCGCACTGTTACTGGTACACCACCATTTCCGCTACTACAACCAGGGCCCGTGCGCGCGCACATCTCTTTAGAACGGTCTGAAGGCGGACTTGTACTGGTGGTACCCAGATGTGCAGCTGCGCGGTCCACGTAGGATTTGCCCGTTCAACTCGGGATTACACCATTTCACTGCAGTGACGAGTTATCCGACCGTCCAAGCGCGAGCTGCAAGGAGAAAGGAAGAATTCTGAAAGTGCAAGTTGGATCACACAAAGCTCAGAGACTTATCGTGGCTCAAAGGCAGAGTGATCGCTACGGAGCTGACGGAGGAAGCCGGCAGGGTGTACCCGTTCGACTCGGGCTTGGACCATAGCCGAGCAGTGATATTTTCCAGGCCCGCATGCTTGGTTTCAGTGAGGTGATGCTCTCCTCGACCATCCTCGGCTCCCATGAAGTTCGATGCTTGCGTCGTCCGTACCATTGCACACGACTTGCCTTTCTCTGGTAAATAACCTCTCTGTGCTTACTTACCCCGAGATTCGTCCAAGCATACGACCTCAACTCGCTTATATTACTGTGTGCATTGGGAGGCAATTCAAGCTAAATGTCGGCTCGATGGCGCTGGATCTTGTTACAAGAATATATCGACACTTGCCTTGCAGGGTCTCCCGTTCGACTCGGGGTCGACCCTTAACTGTGATGTGTTCGCTGTTGCTTTTTAGTACTGCTCATTCCTGGTCTCATCCTTATCAGATCCTCATTGTCTTGTTACTCCACCTCTGGAAATGGAAATTTCAATCTCGCCACGTGTTCTGAATCGTCGCCAATAATATATTTTAAGCCGGATTGAAAGAAAGTCACATTACGGGAGACACAACCACTGTGCCGTCTTCAGAATCCGATTTGCGAACAATCAAAATCCAGCTTGATAGTCTCATGGAAGAGCATGTTCGAGGCGCAAATTTGGCAGGCGAGGCGCCAACAACTGCATACATGTAGGTGTCAATTTGTGTGCGGAGAATATTAGACTCGACCCTCGCTCTCTCGGGGCTAATGCGGGCGAGAACGCGGAAACCCAGAGTAAATGAGAATGCATAAAGAGACGCGGAGGAGAGGACGGCTCGGGAAGGACACCGAGTGTTAGTCGCGTCAGAGGAGAGAACGAGGAATAAGTACCCAGCCTACATCGAACAATGAAAGGCCCAATGACTGCGACTGGACTAGTTGCGAGACATTTTCGTGATCTTCAAGGCATAAATTTGGCAGGCGAAGTGAGGCGATGCAAGGCGGGGTGCGACGAGCGGCATACATGTCGATGTCAATCTGTGCGCGGGATATTAAACTTGGATCTCGCTCGTTCGGGGTTAATGCAAGACAGAAGGCGGAGACCGAGAGTTACAAGGGAAAATATCAGGGGATGCGACAGAGGACGGCTCGGGAAGGACACAGGGTGTCAGTCCTATTGGAGGAGACCGAGGACGAGGAATCAGGACCCAAGGTGTTGCGCGCGCGAGTGAAAGTTCCAATGACTGCGACTGGAATAGTTCGAGATGGGTGCGATGCGTTATAGCCAGACAGCGGAGAGCACCGATCTCGGAGTAAAGGCAAGCCCCGGCGTACAACCCGGGGCAGACGCGGCTCCTAGAATAGACATTGATTGGCGCGGGGAGGAGCGGGGAGGAGCGGGGAGGAGAGGAGAGGGCGACGCGAGTCTCGGAGCGAAGGCAAGACCTGGCGTACACCCCGGGGCATACGCGGCTCCTAGAATAGATGTGGATAGGTGCGGAGCCGAGAGGACAAGGCGACGGGAGGGCTCCGCATCCGCACAGAGGCTCGCTGGCATGTGGGCAACTCCGAGTAAAATGTTCATTGTGGCGCAGCGTGCCGGAAGCTCACACGCCCACAGCGTGCGGTAGAGGTCCCGCGAACAGGCAGACGCAATCGAGCCGCCCACGTCGTCCGATGTACCTGCGTGCACACGAGAAGGCGAAGGGCTTCGCGGCATCCACTTCAAACCGCAACACTGAACAGAATAAATAGAATGGGAAGAGTGCACGACGCACCCTTGGGCGGCATCAAGCGCCGGCACACCCCGAAATAAAATCTGCAACCCAGCGGGAGATGGAAAAGTTCTCGCGAGGAGGGACAAGAGACGTACTGCCTGCGACGATGGCAATATTGCCGATTGCTCTTCCATGATGCTTGCGACCATGTCGCACGTGGCGGCTGCCTCCTGCCAGCATACACAGAGTCCATATTGGGGCTGCTCCGCACGCGTCGTAGGATGTCAGGCACACTGTATTTATGCGGGAATGCGCACCGGATGACAAAGGCGTCACGCATGTGAGATGCGCAGGCCGAGCAATCCGTCAGCGAGGGGTCGCGCTACACCGATTGAGTGTGCAATGAACGGCCCACCAAAGCTCTGTGATTGAACTTGCAGCCAGAGATCCGCAGCGTCTGTCCAACGGCGCGTACTGTATCGCGAACACCCAGGCATCCACATTGCGTCCCGGATGCGATGCGTCGATTTGAATGAAGATGACAGGAAGGTGGCCGGACAGCTGGCACGATCGAGGTCGACTATTGTCGCGGTGAGTGGCATTGGAATGCAGGAGCGCATTTGACGGCCAAGCGTATAGATTCGCAGGACATTGAGGTTGCGCTTGAAAGTGGTGGGAGGGAGAGTGGCGATCGGCCAAGTTCGCCGGGAGCTGCCGGTGTACTTCCGATCAGATCGGAGACACTCTTCCCTCTTGCACCGTCTTCGTCGCTTTCCGTCCGACTTTCGCTGCCCCGGACTGTTCAAGATCTCATTAAAAATAGGACACTATCAACTTCGAGGACCTCCCTCCGCTCACTGCCGCCTCCACCACCGGCGCCGCGCTCTTCGTGAACGCTACGCAGGTTTGGACACGCGCACATAGCGGCGTCGCGCCGCTGTTCGATACGGCAACGCCGAATTAGGTGGTGCTCGTCGAGGGCGGTGCGATCCAGTGCTTCTCGCCCTCAGACGACACGGGTGGGCGGTGCGCGGCGCGCGGGTATCGACCTCGTTCGGCTCCGATCTTGGGCTCAGCGAGATCAAGCTCGAGCCGTCGACGACGGACGGGTGTTTGACCCGCTCATAAGGGCGGTTCCTGGTATCCTCGGTGATACTGTCGTCCACGCTGCTGATGGGTTGCAGTTCGGCGGTCGTAGTACGCTGTACGTATTTCTTGCGGTTCCCTCGTCAGATATGCGTACCGTGGGGGCGTTACCGCAGCTGTCGTCGCACCGATCGGCTTCCTCCAGGGCACCAGCACGGCGTTCTCGACCGGCGCGCCCAACGCCCTCCCCGACGGCGCCATCCTCCAATCCGAAACGGGGCTCCACATCTCGATCCACGCCGAGATACGCGCAAGCGGGAGCACGCAGATCACTGCCCTGCACAACATGCTCCTCTCCAGCAGCGCGCCAGGCCCGTGGAGGCGTCTCGAGGCCGTGAGCGTCATGTTCATTTGAGCGCAGTACATGCTATAGTCTCTGTCCTTAACTCTATACGTAGGGCGAGATCCCGCTGGTCATCAAGGTCCACAACGCCGATATCATGGCCACACTACTCCTCTTGAAAGCCTAGTTCGAGGCGTCGACTTCCGCGACTCTGCATATGACGTTCGTGGGTGCGACGGAGGCGCACCTCCTCGCTCCTCAGATCCGCGCCGCGGGCGTCATTGTCATCCTCGCCCCCGTGCGCCCGTATCCCGCATCCTGGGGCTTCCGCCGCATGTACGTGTCGTCTCACTCTACGCATCCTGCTGATTCTAATTCCTTCTGCACGCAGTCTTCCGGCCCTCCCCTGTCGCGGAAGACGGCTGTGACGACTCTCCTGCAGCACGGCGCCACCCTCGCGCTCGGCGTGCAATCCGAGTACGCCGCGCGCTTCGAGCTCGCTTGGGTGCGTCATACTCCAGCCCTCCACGGCCACTAACCATCCGTGTGCAGGCCGCACTGGACGCAGACGGCGCCATCGACTACATGCCCTTGACGACCAACATGCACAAGGCGCTCGGGCTCGAGGGCGAAGACTTGGTGATTTCCCAACGCGGCAGGTTGTTCGATCTCGAGAGCAAGGTGCTTGGTGTGCTTTCTGGGCGGCGCGCAGTCGTGGACCTGTATTGAATGCTGCTTACTCGGCGATGTCCTTCTTGACTTCGGATTCAAAATGTGTGGATGATTTCAAGTTATATTTGTGTCGCGTGTCTTGAGGGAAACTGTGTCTGTCGGTCTTAAATGCAACTGCTTCCGCTTCTTGATAACTTCTGAACTTTCGCAATGGTTCGAATTCTAAGGAGCGCTCAGATAAGGAAAATGACTAGTCCTCCTTGAGAATTTGCGTCAGAAATAACGCTTGGCGATGCTAGGATCTGATCTGGAGCAACTTGGGACTACAGTATTAATATTCATTCTATTTTTCCGGTCCATAAATGAGGATCTCGCAACTAGGCAAAAATATGTTATGGACTCGACGCTGTATTCGCCTCTCTTACGTTGAATTCGAAAATACCTCTCAGCTGCTGAACGTATCGCTGCGAACCACTTGGGATACTGCTGAATAATTCCTAGCTTCATTCTTATATCTATCCCGACCTCCAGTCTTTCTGTATGGCAATCCTTCTCTAGACTATATCACTGTTCCCGCCAACGAGTACTTACCCATGCCCTTTCTTTTCTGGCCTGTACACTAACAGGAACCCTCGCGCTCCCGGCGGGATAGATATGCATACCACCGCACTTCGCTCATTGCTCGGATTTACCGGATGAAGATAAATAAATGCACACCCTATTTTCCAAGGTTCCATCCGACCCAGTGCATATCGGCTCGAAGGGGGGCGGACCGCGCCTGCGCCTGCACATTCTGAGATTAAATATTGGAATTCTTACAGGGATGCCCGTTCGACTCGGGATCGAGCGTCTTTTATCAGTCACTTTATCATTCAATCATCATGTTCCTTCGAACCGAAATTTTATTCAGCCTTTCATGGCACCACAGGCACAGTTCATTCCATGACTGGACATGAAACTTGATAGCGGGAGAACCATTGACAGGTTTTCATTAAAATTTGCCGGGCTGCCCATTGAACATTCGGCTCGGGATCGAGGCAATGAACACCATGTCATCGCCTTTTCACTACCACCCAAACCAAAGAACTACACTCTCGACGCTGCGTCGCACGGATCTTCTGTGCTGCCTCATCCCCGCTGGAATATATTTTCATAGGCACCCTTCTCCACGGTTCGCCGGAATCATCTGCCTCTCCGCGGATCACTCAAAGCGCACCAGTTACACAACAATCGACTTTACATTTGATGTTAAACAAAAAAATCCCTACTACTGATCAGATATCCTACCCTGCGCACCAAGCAATGTAATGAAGCCTGTGGATCATCGCAACGAAACAAAAAGATCTCCTGACTCGCAATTCATAAAGTCTACATTCCACCAGGAAGTCAAAGACCTGGCGAAATTAATTCAATGACAACATTGACAAGACTTCACTCACTGAAAATGGTTGTTGACTCTTGAAGCTTCACTCACTCCTTGCACCTTCCAGTCGTCAAATTGTCTTGGCCAACTGACGAGTGCTCGTCAGTGTGTCCGGATGAGCCTCACCTAAGATCCGCCGGCGCTTGGCCAAGGCCTGCTCCTGAAGCTCGCACACCTCCGTGAGATGACCCATTTTAAAATATGTTAGCCCCGAATTTGCCAGACTACTGTAACTAGAGTATGGGGATGATCCTCACCAAGGAGTTCCCGTCGACGAACACCGGCTCTGGTGGTAGTCACCCCCACATCAATTTCTGGTGTGCCACTCTTTTCATCTTATGTTATGGGACTCTCAGCCAGAATCGTATGACAGTGACACCAAACTGAATCCA
The DNA here is from genome assembly GCA_029289555.1 of Mycena latifolia. Classification (NCBI taxonomy): domain Eukaryota; kingdom Fungi; phylum Basidiomycota; class Agaricomycetes; order Agaricales; family Mycenaceae; genus Mycena; species Mycena latifolia. The sequence continues at coordinate 366,074 of JARJLE010000087.1, read as the reverse complement.
AGCCGACACTTCAGGCTACCTCAAATCAGACCTCATTAGGACCATTCCGGTCAATGAGTAATGGGCCCTAAGGAGGTCCGATACCTGGTTGCATCCCATGTGTATGGGTGCATCCAGGGTGGTGGATGCATCCACCTTGGTCCCACCATGGATGTGCCCAGGTGTCACGTCACCCTGCATATGGGTGCATCCAGCGTCCCCCAGAGCCCAGCTCGTTTTTTGGATTCCAGGGCCCCCACCGGGCCCAAATCGTGGCCCCTGCTGGGCCCTGCTGCTGGTACTCATCCTGCCTCTTCTGGGCATGTATAGAGTGCATCATATCTTGCCTGTATGCCTGTAGATGCTGGCTAGGGGATGGTCTCTGGTCCAGCGTACATTCGGTAGCATTGCCTGCATGCGTACATTCCATAGCATTGCCTGTGTGCGTACATTCCGTAGCCCTGCCTGCGTGCATGCATACGTTTGGTAGCCCTGCCTGCGTGTGTACAATTGGTAGCCCTGCCTGCATGCGTACATTTGGTAGCATTGCCTGCGTGCGTACATTCCATAGCATTGCCTGCATACATTTGGTAGCCCTGCCTGTGTACGTGCGTACAATCGGTAGCCCTGCCTGCGTGCGTGCATACATTTGGTAGCCCTGCCTGCGTGCATGTGTACAATTGGTAGCCCTGCCTGCATGCGTGCATTTGGTAGCCCTGCCTGCATGCGTACAATCGGTAGCCCTGCCTGTGTGCGTACATTTGGTAGGTTTTTTATTTTATTGAAATGCTGGATGCATCCACTTGCATCCACCTGGGTGGATGCAACCATTGGTCCCATGATATATGCTGGTTGCATCCACGCCCAGATGGGTGCATCCATAGGTTTAAAAAAAAAATTTAAACGCTGGATGCATCCACTGCTAGTGGACCCATCCATCCCCATGGATGGATCCATGGCCTTTTGTTTGGTTCCCCGATGGATGTGTCCACCGTATGTGGATGCATCCATTGGCAGCCAAACCACTGGATGGATGCATCCAGGATTTGAAAAGACTTGTGTTTTTCCCGCAATTTTTTTTATAGACTTGTTATTTTTAACCGTTGTTTTCGGCCACAATTGCCTTACTGGTGCATGGTTCATGTTTGCCGCACGTCATATAAAGAAATGTCTGTCATTCACTTTGCGCGTAGATATGTCTGAGTATATACAGTATACCTTTACGGCCATATGGCTTAGTGGTTAAAGCATCAGACCACTGTAATTTTGTTAACCTCTTGTGCCTCCCCTCACGTGGGTTCGAATCCCGCTATGGCCCTTCTTTTATTTGCTGGCTTTTTTTCTTTATTGTTCCTCACAATGTCTATCTTTTGTTTAAAAAGAAATTACTTCACTAATAACAAACCCTTACTCGTTCTCAGCCCGTTGCCAGTTTCTCATCCTTTTTCGATGGATGCCGAGATGCTGAGCTGGACCAAACAAACAACCGCTAGCAGCCCAAAAAGGAAAATTTCATAATTGGATGGATATACAAGTCAGACAACGAAGAGAAAAATATAACAACGGTAATAAATGGCAAGGCATGGGTAAGTAAAAGGAGCTAATGATTTATTATAGCTGGCGGGACATCCTGCCGCCAGGTAAGGATCCTGTCCGTGAGGGGGCGGCCGAGGAAGCGGCTAATAGCTTCGGACGAATCTTCTTCCCCGGTGTCGTAGTGAGAGCGGTTGATGCGGTAACACAGCGTGGACGCCAGATTGCTGGCCGAGGGAGGAGGCATCGGATTGGACGGGGGGGGGGGGGGATATCTGCATTACCTGATAAAATTAGCCTGGTGGTGGAACGAAAGGTACAGGCACGACTTACCGTTAATGCTGTCGTCTACAAGCGAAGGCATGCTATCGTGCACGCTGAGGCTTTCACCGCTGGTGATGCTGGAGTGAACCTCAGCGTCGTCGAAGATGTCATCCAAGGTGGCAGGGACATCCTCGATGAAGCTGGCTTCAGGGTCGTCCTGGCCGGCAGCGGCATCGTCCTCGGCCACGGCAGCGTTGAATCCGTCCAGTCCAGGGCCATGCGCTACACCGAAATAAGTCAGTAAAGAACTGGGGGATTGTGGAAAAAGGGACACACGGATGGTAACTCCGGTGGGGAGCACCCAGAAGCGCAAGGAGCCGCCAGCTACACCATGATTGGCGACTGAGTGAAGATAAAATCAGCATATTGCATAGATGACGAATGAAGCGCGCGCACCATACGCAGTGGTGCGTGGGCCCAAGCTAGCAGTAAAAGCACGATCCACTGCAGCCAGATAGTGAGTGGGGCAAGTAAAAACAAATGAGGACCGCATACCAGCATTGAAGTGACGTTCTATCACATCTGCGTCTGCGTACAGTAGTTCTCGACCTGAATCATGAAAGTTAGCTTCAAAAAAAAAAAACATGGTGGCACAAGGGTCTACTCACTGAAATAGTCGTCCGCCCAGAGTGCCTGCAGGACAGGCGCCGTGGTGGCCACCTGCCGAGCGACGGCGTGTATGTTGATCTGATAATGAAGTTGCGTCGTCGGCATCGGTGAAACACTTTGCCTAACTCAAGGTGTGGGTGGAAGATCTAAATGCTAGACTGGCACAAAGTGCAAGAATGAATCTAACACAAAACAACCAATATATCACAAATCCAACAGCTAATCCTCCTCTTAATGAGTGGACAAGGTGTGTGTTTGTTCGGGGAAGTAGACCAAGTATTAGGTCACTGGACAACTCAAACTCTAAGACGAGTGGGATAGTTCGTTTGAACGATTTCAAGGCTCTGTGAAGCGCTGGGTTCTCTCGGGTCAATCGAATTACTCGATAACAGTTGTATGAACAATATTTTAGGTAACGTCTTCGAAGAACCGGCGGGTTTATGTCAATTAAGATGAAGTTGACCTAATCGAGATTAGGCGGTTTGGGTCTCTGGATCACTCCACAGTTCAAGCACAAGTCAAACACGACTCTAAACACAGTTCCTAGGTTCTTTGCAGTCCCAATTCGATACAGTGTCCAATTTCAGTGTCTCAGTCAAGCCGTTCACAGTGTCTTAATCACAACTTCAGATCCAATCCAATCCAATGGTATTTATGTAGAATGCAAGAGTACAAATGTAACTCTAGGACTCTGAACATCTATAACTGCACTGAAACTCGCGTCCGCAGAGCTCCAGCACAATTTGCTCCCGATCCTAGCTCTCTGGCCCTCCCTTTATACTACTCTGAAAAACTCTTGCATCACGGTTATTACTCTATTCTCGGATAGCTTTCCGTCCTGTCGGGCTGATATTAGCCATTCCCGCTATCCTGATTGGCCGTCCCACAACCGCTGAGTCAGTCTTGAGTCAGACTCGAGTCATACAACTCCGTGTTTGAGGTCATTTGAATATCCGAGTCAGAGACTCGCGCACTTCGTAGTTCTTCGTCAATCGCCCATCCCGGGCGTCAGTATTCATCGTCTGTGTCGTAGATCCCTGTAGACACCAGGATCGTGTCTGTAGCCTCCGTGGTTGTCGAGATATTCCATGTTCTTTCTTTAGTTCAACAGCCATCACGATTTTACACAGCCACCGCTCGTTGCTGATGGCTCTGCTCTTTCGGGCAGACCTGCTAGCCTGTCATGTGATCCAACACACTGATCCAGTTCATCAAATATGGGTAAACAACCCTTGAATCTAGCCTGGTTTGGTGGACCGAGGTCGCCTGCGAGCGAGTTTATAGTTCCTTCCCATCTCCTTGTTAATAGCCTGGCAGACACCTAATCTCGAATAGAGATTAGTGTGTTTTTAGTCAGTCTAGCCTCGGTCAGGTCATATTTATAGTCCCATAGTAGAGGTACCGCAATATATCCGTGTCCTAGGGAGACCTAAGCCCTGTGGCTTTAAGCTTACTCGCTCGGAGCTCACGATAGCTTCTATAACTGTGGAGTATGCGTGTTAAGTGGGTGTAAAGGTGCAATTCGCAAAATTACACCCGTGTTTGGTACACGGCTTATCATCGGGAATGGCAGGGGGTCTTGAATGTTGGTCTGGGGGACACGGTGAACATGCAGAGGGCCGCAGGTGAGGAACTCGGGGCGCGCGTTGAGCTCGACGATCCTGCAGTGCTCTTCGTGCTCCTGCCTCAACTGCCGAAGACGACGCTGGTCGAGGTGCCCCGTGGAACCCAACTCCCCGATGTACATGGCGGGATTTGGGAAGAACTAGGACAGCACACTCTGGCTAAGCCTCGGGAGGGCCCGTGGCGCGTGGTTGGGGCGGGACGGGGCGCGAAGCGCAACGGAAGTGGGAATAACAGGAAAGTAGCTGGTGAGGAGGGATTGTGCGCGCGCCATTAGTGCAGGAAGTCAAAGGGGACTGCAGGAATGTACTGGGATCCTCCTGTTTATATAACCCGATGCCACCCCATGGCCACACCATTGTTGTGGCGATCAAGGTCCACATCACCCGTTTGGGTAAACTTGACTTTCCATCATTAACGCGCCTGTTCTGGTAACCTTCCGAGTACGATTAGCGCTTTGCCTGTCCGCTCGTCAGCCCGGATTCTAATGTGGCCATCGTACTCACATATGGTACGTGCTTTATGGTTCTTCGCTTGGATTATAGCTGTCGAAATTTACTTGCCTCTCGTCTTGTCCTCTTTCTCGATTATTATCTGTTCGATTACAGTACATGCACACGCTTCACAATTACAATACTACTGACTACATTACATGGTGGCGGTCGAGAGCAAGAGGGAAATAGGTGCCGGTCACCATCAGCACATTACTTGAGGTGACTGGCGTCGGCAGAACCTCGGCACAGGAATGCGACCACATGTCTCGTCGCGTTGCATTGCAAAGACCCCCAAAATACATGTTATTCGTCAAATAAATTGTCGTCAGAAGCCCACATCGCCTCGTCCTCGTCGGCACCACCCCTGTGATTATCTGCCCGCTCAACAGCCTCTAAAACCTGGAACAAATCGTCGTTGTCCTCCAACTCATCGTCCTCCGAGTCGTATCCATCGCCCCAGGACACCGTAACTTCCTCGATCTGGTAGGCCAGCAATTCCGCCCTCGTGGGACCCCACTCCGGAACGTTGGTCATGTCGAACGGCAGACGGTCCAAGGACTTCTTCCACAGAACGCAGAGTTGTATGAGTTCCTTGCGCCGGAGCTGGAACTGATATTTAATTGCACCTGTCTCGGTGGTGAGTATTCTGCGCCAGGAACAGAGCTGAGCGACATACCTTCACTCAGTGAGATCGCCTGTTCTACCGCCTGCCACTCGGTGGCAAACCAAATCTGTAGGTGTTTCCGCTCTCTCTTCAAACAGGGCGCCTCTTCCTCGCATCGATCCTTCTGCAGCAAGGCACGGATGCCTGACCGTACGTTGTCGTCGCTAAGCCACCGCGGTGGGGTGCCCTCCTGGTCGTCCAAGCCCAAATCTTGCCAGATCACGTCGTCGACGTCCAACTGGTAGAGCCCCTTTGAAGGAACAGGCAGCGGTGCCACCACTCCGGCCGGCACTTGCTTGGCCTTAATGGGGGCGGCGATATCTTCGCAGATTTTGTTGTAAGAGTTGGCGAGCTTCACGATATTAGGCTCACGCCGCTTGATGGCTTGGCCCGCGTGCTTGTTGCGCTGATTCTCTGAACAAAAAGTGAGTGAGCAAGAAAATGCTGGGGATGCTAGCCACACACCACTTCTGGTACGTCGAAAGGACCGCTCTATCGGGTCCAACTCAAATTTCCGATCCCGCAGCTTCCCTTGCAAACACTCCTTCAATGCCCTCCCGTTCAGGCGCGCCATATAATATTTACTGTGCTGGAGCTTCTTCAGCATCGTGGAATCTGTGACTCCCAGTTCACACTCAAGTCGCATAGACCAGGCTTTCGCAGCCTGCCATGCTTCGCGGGCTCCAGGCAGGTGCATCTGGGCGTAAAGATGAACGTCATCTGTGCAATCTCGTTCCTGCAAAGGTTCGCCCAGCGATGCCACCCACTCGAACAGCTGCTGTGCCTTCTGACGAGCCTCCAGGACTTGCTCAACCGCAGCTTGTCCTGCAGTTTTCGATTGACCTGATAAATCGGTCAGCGCACGTTATCCGTGGGTTAGGAAGTAGCTTACACCGCATGGGCTTGGTCTGTACGGTGATTTGTTTTGCCCATCCTGCTCGCAACATGTCCTCTGCAACCCCACACGACGTTAAGTCTTCTAGCACGTCACGTAGTTTCCCTTCACAGTGAGCCGACCGGCGGACGAGCCATCCTGCGAGTTGTCCCAGGCTGGCCTTATCTGCGTGCTCGATCTGAACGTCAATGGTGTAGAGGTGATGGTGATACTGCCAAGTAGATTAGTTACAGGTCAAAAATGAATGAATAAACCCTTGGACGCACACCAGAGACACACAGATACACGATAAGTTTGCTAATGGAATGCCAAAAGTGTTCGCATCCCTCTCCGTTCGTGAATCCAAAGCCGCAACACTTGAGGGGATGGTAGATCATTTGACACGGCCAGCGGTGCCCGAAGGCATGGAAGACGCAAACTGGATGCGGTCCAGGTACTGATCTAAAAAGCCGAACTTGACGCAAGAGCGATGCAATTGGCATGCTATGTCGTATAATACACCCACTCGGATGTTTGTGGGCAGGTGCTGGAAAAGCATCTCCAGGAGAACAAGTACGTAGTACTGTTTCTCGCCAGCGGTGCGCATGTTGACAAGCCAGAGGACTCTGTCGTGGCGGCACAGCAGCCCCATGATCCCTGTATTATCGAAAAACTTCGTGCTGGCCTTCTCCCGCTTCTCATCCGCCGCTTTGAAAGACGATTCGCACTTGTCCAACACCGAGCGTGGAACTTTCAGGTTCGCGACTTCGTAGCTGTCCTCTGCTTCATCTGTTCGTGGCTGTTTGGTTGGACGAGGTCTGGACGGCCAAACATCATCCACATGCGCCCCCATTTGATCAGCAGTGGGCTCAGGGACAAATATGGTGTTCGTATGGGTGCGCGGTGGATCGTGGGCACCTTTTCATCAGCGCTTCTGAGTAAAACATGTGTTGGCGCATACGTGGATGTCCACCTGCTGCGATGGGTCATGCACGAGGCCGCCGAAACACGTGAGACATCAACTAATGAGGTAGTCGCTGGGCCGCGTACAGGGTGGAGGCTCGGGAAATGGATTCGATGGTGGGGTGGCTTCCTCCTCGCTATCCTCATTGTCGGAGAGGGAGGCGGCGGCAGGCCTGCGGCGTTGCCTGGCACGGGAAGGGGCGGAGGGGACAGGCCAACCGGTTGGTGTTGAAGGGATTGGGCGCAGTGTCGGCAGCGCTGGTGTACTGGAGCGGGAGCGCGTCGACGCAGACGCAGCACCCTCTTCCTCTTCATTGGCATTCTCGACGGTGCTGTCGTGGCCATCAGGAGAGTCCACTCGTATGGCGTCTCGCGCTGCAGTGAGGATCATGTCGATTTTGCTATTGGACGCATGTTGCAAGCTGCTATACCACTCCAGCGCGTTGCCGAATCAGATGCAGAGGGTATCCTGAATGAACCTCAGGTTAGTCTGGTCTCGCCCTGAGGGCCGCGTATCACATACTTTGGTAGTTAACTTATATCCCCGACTTGACAGGAAACTTTCCAGCGTGTTGCAAAAGGCAGTGTTGTTGGGAGGCAAATTAACGAATAAACGAGCAACGAAGTCCAGCACATGGAGATCGATGGCGAGGCTCAGATGTCGAGGAGAGCAGGCAAACAGTCCCGCCTTGAGGAGTTGGGTGGGGGCAGGCTGGCATGCGCACATGCGAAGCTGGAGGTGCTCGATTACTGCGGCAATGTATTAGAGCTGCTCCTGATTTGAGGGAAGCAACGTACCGTTCATATGAACCACGGTGATGTCCAGTGTATGCTTATTGCAAGCACATGGGGGGGAGTCCCTCACCGCAAGGCTGGATGTGTCGCGCAGGGACATGGTATCGTGCATTAATTTGATAAAGACGGGTACGAGCTTGGGTATTACTTCGTGAGTCCAGCACTGCCATTGCTGGCTGCGTTTGGCAGGGCCAGAGCGGGGAGTAGGGGGGTTTTGTGAAGGTATTAGGTCGCATGTGATGTCGCTGGGTGTGTCAGGATTGTGTCGAGCGGGCGAGGACTGAGGGGTGGCGTCCGCTGGGGTTTGGCGGACGAGCTGCTGGCTGAGTGTCTGTCCGTTCGTGCAGTAGACCAGGGGTTCTGGCTGGGACGGCCTGGTTTTTGCTCGTAAGTTCGTTGGGCGCGCTACTTCAAACATGCGCGCTCGAGAACGCGAGGATCCAGCGGCGTCGGCACGCTGCAAGCCGGTGAGCTCGTTAGTGGTGAATCACATATTCCTGGGATGTGAGGGGACGTGGGTCAATCTGGAACAAAATTGCGCGTAGTATGCCACTCACGACGTGTATTGTTTGGCCGCGCGCTATATTTTCGGCTCCAAGCCACTGTGCCACTCTCCAAGAACAATGGAAACACGTCGAAATCAATATAGGTACGATTTGGATATGGTAGGTAGGTAGGTAGGTACGTACGTACGTACGTACGGATCCTCCAGTATCGTATAGTACAATATTGTCTGGGCTAAATCGTTTCTTTGAACGGTTCCAGGGTCGGAGACATCCAATAAACGTCAATTAGCTCTCAGTACACATCATTTATTTTCTATCTACTTTACACGCGACGTGTCTGTAGTGTACGGGCGGGACGCGTCTATATCTACAAGTGGTGGTGGTCAGGAGCAAGAGGCAAATAAGCGCCCGTGACCAACACCGCGTCACTTGAGGTGACCGGCGTCGGCAGAACCTCGGCATCGAACACGAGCACGTGCCCGAGACACGACGCGCCCATTTGAGGTGTTTCAAGTCCTGAGATGTGCCCTTGGCATATATCCAGGTGTCATTTGGCATTGGTAAGTGAGGAATGGCAATAGCTTAATCTCACGGCCCAAGGCTTCATCATTCAAGTAATTAAGGCACGTTTCGTGCCATTTCGCTTCATTGACAGTACAATCATTACAGTAAGTTTACAGTACGTACAAGTTGCATTAGTACAGTAATCAGTGGTGCTCGTAAAATATATACAGATCGTAAAATTGGCAAGTAAAAGTAGCGTATTAAAATACAGTAGCCGGATAATCCCCCGTGGGGCAGTACACCGCCTGGTTCATCGAATGGCAAAGGCGCAAGACGTGATAGACACGAGGCCTGCTGTAGCCAACCACTTTGACTGCAACGAAATGGTCTCCGTGGTCGTGGGGGACGTCTGGCAGAGTTTGGCCGTATGACCCGACTGCACCCTCGGTGCCGTTGACATCGGCACCGAGAATAACCACGCGTTGGCGGGTCGTGATAATGGAGGTGCCGTCCGCATTGTCCCGGAGTGGGCGGAGGCAGGTGGCAGGAACAGGCTCCTTCTTTTGTTGCGGGCCAGCGGGCGGGCCAATGCGATAAACATCGACTTTGTGCTCTGTGATGGATTTCGCCATGATGGGGGCATCGAGCATGAGCACCCCGATGTGGCCTTCCCTACGTTCCAGGGTTGCAGTGGACTTCATCTTTTTCGTCCTAACAAAGCCTTTGACGCCCTTAAGGAGAACGTCAACGTGTTTCTTCGCGACCGCTGAGCAGCACAACTACTCTCCCGTAGTTTCCCCCGGAAGGCGGAAACTTTCAAATCGGTCTCTTTCTAGAAAACAAATACCATGAGATTTGTCCCAGGCGTATTTAACTACAGACTTACCGTCGATCACCCATGCAGGATCTTCAATTGGTTGCTCATGTGGGGGCGTGGGAGCACACGGAAGCGGGGCCGGTGCGACAGCTTGTCTGGCGCTGAAGAGAATTGAGTTCGGCAAATACCTGGCTTGCACCAAGGGCAAACTGGTCCTGTGGAGAATTTCAGCGTGTGATATAAGTATGCAACTTAAATTTGCGAACAGGTCGTGCACGAGCTGGTCGATGGGGACCGTAAACTTGGTGTTGGTGATTTCCTCGATCACGGTCACTTGAATGACGTCGGTGTCCCCTCGGATGTGCTTCCGCTGGTCCAATTTTTGCACCTGAAGATGATGCGCGCGCTCCGGGCTGTCGAAATCCCCAAGGACCATGCCAACTTTACCTTTGAAGCTGCTCCTGCCCGTGGTCCCCACCACCCTCACACGAATCCCCTCGAACCTCTTGCCCACATGCTCCAGCGACTCCTCTCTTGCATCCAGCCATTCCAGAGCCGCCCTAAGCGCACCCAGGCTGGCTGGATCGACAACTTCCGTCGCGGCCATCCGCCCCTCTCGCTCAGCCCGCCGCACGGCCTCATCTTCAGCCAGAGTCAGTTGAATAGACTCTTTAGCTGGAATGGTGGCAGCATGCTCGATGGGCATGTGTGGGTGCCGACTGACGATGCATCTGCTGTAGTCGCCAGTCTCGGGTGCGTGTTCAACGGCGAAGTTGAGATGTGCTACTCGAGCTCGGAACTTGCAGAACGTCGTTAGTGAACTAAGGAAATTGTAATCGAATACGCACCATTTCAGAGCGGGCCATTGGATCAGGAACCTCGCCGACTGAAGCAGCCTTGGTCTAGCAGGCGTCAGTGGGCATTGAGCGAGTTTAAAAAATAGCATACCTCCCAAATTTCGCAAATTCCGCCCCAGTACGCGCCAACAATGATACCGTGGCGATCCTTGTACTCGCCAGCCATAACGACAACCGAATCCCTGCGGTGCAAGTCTCGCCGCACCTGCCAGAGCTCAGCCTGAAACGTCGTCGAGCCATCGACGGTCTCGACGAAGACGAAGTTCCCTTCAATCCCCTTCACCCAGCTGACCTGGTGGGGGAGGCTGGGGAACGGGATGACCAGCTCGTTTCCGCGGACCTGAACGCAGTCGAGGAGGCAGAGAGCAGGCGAGGGGCTCATGGTGTGCCACCTTATGCAGGGTGGGTCTAGCCAGCGACCTGGCGGGCGTTTGGCGAGGGACATGGGGATGCGGGCGGGGTCTTGCATAGAGACCCAAATTGCTGCTGACGTGCCGATAATTTTGTCCTCTTCGCCTTCGTTCATGGCTGCGAGATTGTTGAGCCAGTCAAGAACCCAACAATTGGTTCCTTGGGTTATTTGTGGGTCGTCGGAAGAACCGTCTGCAACGATATCCCCAGCGCCAACGTTGACGCCTATAACACGATCGCCGGGGACTGGCGCAGTGCTGGAACCACGAAAAAAAAACCTGGGAGTCTGACCGAAATTGGATCCCTCGAAGGGCAAGAGTTCGTCAGCGGATGGAATGATGGGGGAGTAATTCTTCTTGAGGAGGAAGGGTCTGACGTTGGCGATGATCTTGCAGGGGTCGATGCGCTCCCCCGGTGTCATCGTGTTCTTCTTCCGCCGCCGCTTCTTCTCCTGCTGCTGCCTGTTTTCCTCGTCCAGCATGAACGGTACGTTGGGATCTCTGGGCTTGACTGGCAGCGGCATCTCGCGCTCTACAAGGCAAGTGCTACGTGACAACACCAATGTCGGGCGCCCTCTGGTTTTCTCCCTTTGAGGTGAATCCAGGTCCCAACAGGAAGAGGGAAGTTGATGAGACCCCGCAGCTGGTCCAGCTTGCTCAACTGGAATGGCAGGAGCGCATCGAGGGCAGGCTTGACAAGGGATTCGGCGTAGTTGCGCCTCCATAGAGGTGGGGTGATGTCCGTGATGACCTCGCAAGGGTCCATCGACTGCTGGCGGGGCTGGTGTTCCACAACGCACTCGGTCATGGAAACTACCAAGGCCAAGCGCCCTTTGTGCTTGTCCTGGAGTACAATCCATGTGCCAACGGGCAGAAAGACCCGGGGCAGGGGGCGTGGGCGGCGCATGATCTCATGCACAGCTGACTGGACAGCGAGGACCAGGCTGGGGTCAGGCTCATCATGGTTCTGCTGGCCCTCGTCGTCGTCATCGTAAAAGTTGGTGCCTGCTTGGTATGACTCGTGGGTGTTGTAGGCCCCATCAGCGACGCGGCGCTCGTAATCGTCCACAAGCTGGTGCAGACCATCTGCGTCCAGCACCTGGTCCGCATCTAGCCACATGGCTGGATGCACGTCGTCGTCGGCAAGCGGCGCGTCGTTGAGAAAAGCTGATAAAATTAATATATGCTGGCACATGAAGTGTAGGCCTACTCACCGAGATCAGTGTCATCCAACTCCATTGCATCGTCCTCATCATCCTCTGCGCCATCCTCAGAATCCGACGTGGGCGTGACGGTGTGTGCACGAGCTTTCCCCTTTTCTTCGAGGCGCGGGCGCTTAGCGCTGGGCGAGGAATCGGGGGAAGGTCCCCAGGAGCGCGACTGCTGTATAAATTATAAAGGACGTTAAAAACAAAGTATATAAATGCGCAATCGATGTACCTGTGCAGATGCTGCACTGGGCATCAATGGGGTGGGGTCACGGGAGAACGGCGCCATTGACATTGAGGTAAGATGTCCGGGGTACGTGTACGGCGTAGCGTCGCGGGATCCTGGAATAAAGAGAGGCGGCTTGCGCTGCAAAGATGTTAGGTGATTTAATATATGCGCGTGCAAGTGAAAACTTACGCTGGAGGATGCTTGGGGCATGCTGGGCATCGATGGGGAGAAGGGTGCCGTGGAAATTGGGGTGAGATGCCTGGGGTACGAGTATGGTGTAGCGTCGTGGGAATCTGGAATAAAGAGAGGTGGGTTGCGCTGCAAAGATGTTAGGCAATTTAATATATGCACGCGCAAGTGAAAACTTACGCTGGAGGATGCTTGGGGCACGCTGGGTATCGATGGGGAGAAGGGTGCCGTGGACATTGGGGTGAGATGCCCAGGATACGACTACGGCATAACGTCATGGGAATCTGGAATAAAGAGAGGTGGTTTGCACTGCAGAAGATCTTAGTTGATAGGCTGGGAATGAAGGTAAATACGTACGCTGGAGGATGCTTGGGGAGCACGGAAAACGGATGAGGGGGCCAGATCATGCATAGTGGGCGCGCCCAAGTCGCACCCAAACAGCAGGGTTCGGGTGCCCGACGCTGATGCTTGAGCAGGACGTGCTGTCGCCGCGCCCGAGGCCAGAAGATCTGGCGGGATGTGATACGGCACATTGGCGACCAAACGCGACTGGTGCCTGCGGCGGATGTCCGACATTTGAAAGTCGTGCTCGTCTTGTTGGCGGATCTGCGCTTCGGTAGCGTTGGGGTCGTCGTCACCGCTGTCACTGGCTTCGTCCTCCGCGGCGTGGTCTATGGCGGCGCGGTCGTCGATGTACGGGTTACGGGATCTATGAGACGGCGCATCAGCGCATCATTCACATTATTTTGCGCTTTATTTCACACGCGGGGCTCAAAAAAGGTCACAAAAGGGCACGCATAGGCGCACGGCACATTTGTATTCATTTCCTAACTATCTACTAACTACGATAGATGAGACCGCCCAACTTACCTAGACATGGTGGGTGTTAGGAGCAAGATGGAAATGGTGGCTATGCCAGATGTGCCCACCTGTTTGTGGTGACTCAGCCCAGAACCCGGGACGAGTCCCCGGTTTGGTCACCCCAAACATGGCGGCACAGGTGCACAGCCACCGTCCACCTCTTGATCCTGACCACCATGTCACGATCATGTAGTGCAGGCAGGCGAGGGATGGAACGCGGGCGGTGGGGGGTGGCGCAAAGTAGAATAGTAATGTAAAAGACCATGAAATGAAAAGAATTCGGTGTGAATACAGGGAGAAGAGAGGTGTGGAACGCAAACAGACAAAGAGGCGGCGGACTGTAGAAATCAAAGTCATGATAGAACACCTTACGACTGGAAAGACAACTCACGATGCATCAGGGCGAACACCGTACGTGTCGTATGGACTAAGTCGGCGAGGAAATCTATGAAAAAGGCGGCAGGAAAATTGAGTACGTGCGGGGCTTTATATGAAGATATAAGGGGGACTCACAGCAGACTCAGGGCGCGACGAACGGAAGGGGAGGCGGACAGTCATGCCTGAGGCGACAATCAGAGAGGAAAAGAAGAACAAGGGATAGCAGCTCACTGCGCAAAGACCTATAAGCCAATGGTGAGTCCACACGCTCATGTAGTGCCCAGAGGAATACTGACGCCGTGCCAAAATGTCGTGGAACCTATGCTAACAGGTGAGTTGGGCATTAACGTGCGGAAGACCTGGACAGCTAACGAGAGACGCTAGGTTAAGTCGAAAATAAGACAATATCAGCACAACCAACGAGAAGCGAAGTGCAAGACACACAGACAGAGGTACAAGCACACAGCGAGAAAGGGTATGTTGAATGGATAGTAAGTAAATGCTGACACGAGGAATAAATGCCGTACGACTGACAGAAGAATAGGAAAGATGACGCGGCGGGTGGAAGAAACGGGGAAGAGGGCGCGAGGATTGAGGAAGGGGCGAAACATATTGACTGGAAGGTAAGCAGCACGGCCATACTTATAGTTGGGCGGCACTCACATTGTCCCAGCCCGTATTGCCCGATTGAGGGACCAAAGCGATCGCGCAAGCGTTGCGCCTACCCGATTGAGATACGGGTGGCCATGGGCATTGTGATGCGTGCGTTCACGCATGCCACCCAGGAACAATGGTGCGGATCTCGCTGCGCGCACGAGGATGGAAAATACTTATCGCTCCTGGCACTCCCTAGACACCTTTTTCCGCCCTTGCACTTTTTTTTTTCATGCGCATATCCGGTTGAGCCAACAAGCTCCCATTTTATTTTCTCTTATTTTCACCCACCTGCCCAGCCACCTCTCTCTCCTGCCTCCGATGGCATCCCAACCTCAAACTCGAGCCAGCGCCAAGGCTGCCACCCGCTGCAGCTGCACCACCGACGGGTGGAACCCAGTCTCGCACCGTAAAAACTGTATGTACAGTGTCCCCGAAAATTGGAATTGGAATCAAGGCTAATCGTGCGTCTCTCCAGGAACACGAGCCGTCGAATCACAATGGGAAAACCCAGGCCAAATCCAAGACCCCCAAAGTCCCGTTAGAGAAGGCGGGTTCCCTGCCGCCCATGCCCCAGGCGGACCTGCCCGCGCCAAAAGCGAAACACGCCCCGAGGGACTCTGCACCTGCAGCACCTGCCGCCACTCCTGGAATGCCGCGCGCGATGTGAGACGTATGTTTCAGGCCCTCGTGTTCCCTCGGGTTTGTTTTGCTAACGCAAGTTTTTGTTTTAGATTTTGCTGGATACAGTCAGCGACCAGCTGCCACCGGCGGACCTGCCCACACCAAAAGGGAAACGTGCTTCGAAGGACTCTACACCTGCGGCACCTGCCACTGCCGCCACTCCTGAAAATCCTGGAACGTCGCGCGTGGCGCGAGACGTATGTTTCAGGTCATCGGGTTCTCTCGGGCTTGCTTTGCTAACGCGTTTTTTGTTTTTTAGATTGTGCAGGATACAGTCGGCGACCAGCTGGCACCCTGGCGGCTCTCCGAGGTACGTCGCTCGTTGCTGCTCGTTGCTGTTACCTTGACGAACACTCACGCGCGCTTAAGAACGTCGCCCACATTGCCTCGGGGGGGTTCAGCAGACCGCAACCCGGCTCTTCTACGCGCCCTGCATCTCTGGAGTTTGGCGACGACTTGCCGCTGGCGGCGCTCTCTCAGTGCTTAGGATTCTTGCTGCGTGAGGGTGGCAAGGCTCAGCCCCCGGCTTTGCAACCCCACCACCCATCGACGACGTCGTGGACTTCGAGAAAGGGGCTGACGGTGCACAGACGCCATTTGTGGAGGAGCCCAAAGATGGCGAGGCAGCGGGGAGCTGTGCATCGACCCCATCTGTCCCAGTACCCGAGGAGGACGACCTCGCGAACGAGGAAGATGACGGTGGCAACCGTTCAGATAGTGGGGAGTCCAACTTCAGCACTACCGATGCCGCGGAGCACAAGGAAGCTGGCCGTCAAAATCAAGTCCTGGAGGGCTTACCTTGGGTGGCACAGACGGTGCCTATTGAGGAGCAGGACGAGGAAGACATGGAGTGCTTCGAGGAGGAAGCCGAGGCGGAGTTATCACGCAAGAGTAAGCGGGCGTCAGTGGGGAAGAAGGGGAAGGGGAAGGACGACGACGACGCGGTCAGGGGCGTGGCAGCGAAGGCGAAGGCGAAGGCGAAGGCGAAGGCGAAGGCGAAAGGGAAAGGGAAGGTGAAGGGGAATGACGACGACGACGCCGGGGTCAATGACGCGGACAAGCGCGCCAGCCCCTGCAGTCAGGATAACACGTTATATTCCAGGGTGAGGCCCACAGCTGTAATGTGTTATATTAGGGCTGTTGCCGTACAGCCACATCTGACCAATTATGGTATAAAGATGATGTAATTTCCACAGCAAAATAAATGGCACCTGCCAGAATTGAACTAGAGACCTCCTGCTAAGAAGATTAATTAGAACATGTATGATTTAACCACTATACTATACAGCTGTTAGCAAACTAGTTTCCTTCCCAGTTAGGGTAAGCTTACACTTACCCTAACTGAGACCTGTTACACACAGCTAATACCCAGACCTAGGGCAGGCAAGCTGCCCTAGGTCTTTGAAACTGTATTGGCATGCTTGGTATGTGATTAGAAGATGTTTCTAACCTTAACCAACCTAACCATCAAAGTCATCAAAAGCTGACAAATCTCCTCCAATATCTTTTCTTCAATATACCTGAACCCTAAGCCCTAACCAACCCTAACCACTAACCTGAACTCTAAGCACTAACCAGGGCCCCTAAGGTGGGGCCTAGTGGGTGGTAATACCAGCTTATTATGTATTTTGTGTTTTGAGGGTGTACAGTATGGTCCTGTGCTATAGCTTGTTTGGTAAAGGCTCTTTGGTGTAGTTGGTTATAGCACTTCTCTTACAGCATTACATAATTGTAATGCTAGAGGTTTTGGGTTCGAAACTGACCATGACCTTTCCTTTATTAAATAAATGCCACCCCTAACATAACACATTACACTTTAGGGCCACAGCCCAAACATAATGCGTTATCATGGCCTCATAGGGTGAGCGCGCCGGGGACGACAAGGACCCCATGCAGGAGGATGATCCGCAGGAGCAGCCGCGTTGGGAGCTGACGCCGGGCCAAATGTTGAAGGAGGACCTCGAGGAGGTGCTTGCCACCCGCCGCCAGTACCACGCAACAGTCCAGACGGTGGCCCGTCACTCGGGGAAGAAGATGGTCACGGTGTTCAAGGCTGTCGGGGACGGTGCCACGACAAGGTGGCACACCAACCCGTGGAACGTGTTCCAGACGAAGTACTGCAGTGAAAAGCCAAAGCGTGCCGACGGTGAGTTTCTGTTTCTGTTCGCGCATTCTCCTGAGCTGACACCGCCAATTTTTCAGTGAGTGCCGACGAATATCGCCAAGAGATATCAGCTGCGTACACCGAGCTCTTCGCGGATCTCCCCGAGGAGGACCGCAACAATCCTGACGAACAGTGCAAATGTGTCAAAGAGGTCATGGACTGGTACCACAAGAACTCTATGGTTTTGCTGGACGAGAGGAAGGCGGGTGGGAACACGCATGTGCTGATGAGCAAGATCATGAAGCCGTTCATACACCAGGTGAGTTTAGTGCCCGTCTGCAAGATTTCAGCACTTAACCGACCCACAGAGCATGGTGGCAGGCAGCACCTACGACGTCGAAGTCTTCGGCTTCGGCATCGATACCTTCAGCAATGTCACCATTATCTGGGGTGGCACACCCACTTTCTATGCCGTTTACGAGGTGTTCGAGCAGCCCATCAAAAGCAAGCTCGCCGAACTGAAAGCGATGTTTCAGTAAGTGTACAAGTCCACAGAACTGCCTTGGTCGCTAGACTAACGTCATGGACAGGGTAACCAATATGAAGCGCCGCGGTGGCGAGGTGGGTCACCGACCTATACTCATCGACTTCGGCAAGAAACCGACAGAAACCACCGTACATGACGCAAAATGCCGGATAGCCGGGAGTTGTTTATTGAATGACATACGTGCGTCGCTCGTTCGGTGAAATGTTGAATGCCACTAACTTTGATTTTTTTGTTCTGTCTTAGTCAATGTTATTGCGGACTGCGACAAGGAGGAGCGAAACCGCCCCGCGCCAACCAAGATGTCTTGGAAATGGGCAGACTATGCCCTGAGGTACGGGCTGCGCCTGGAGGGATGGCCCAACGCTCTCAAGGCGACCTTCCCCGCGCCCGGCTTCGACCTTACCCACATCAAGGGGAAGGAAGGGAATGAGGTGCTGATAGAGATGTGTGTGCAGATGCAGAAGAGATATTTGAGTGCTGACAACACTGGGGATGGCCCGATTATTGTCTCGTGGACGGAGGGTGCGTGCTTACATTCTTCCTCGTCGCGCCTGCTCTAACCGCGATTATGGCAGAGGAACACGACTTCAACACGGCCGAGACCCTGACGGAGGTCCCTATCGTCCTGGCCGACGACGGCACCATATTGCTGCGCGCTGATGCCTCGAAGTTGCTTATCCACACCATCGTCAACGAGAAAAAGGCAGCCGAGAAAGAGGTGGCCAGGCCCAAGAAACGCAAGGCTCCCGCTTCTGCTTCGGTTCCGGAGGCAGAGGGACGGAAATCGAAGAAGACCAAACACATCCGCTCAGACGACAGCGACGACGAGATGCCACCACCATCTCCACCGGCCGGACCATTGTCACGGCCTGCCGTGGAACCGCTCAAGTCCCGTTACACATGCAGCTATGTGTCTGCGGATGGCGAGTGCTCTCGGTATTGGGGGGCAACCGGGATGCGGAAGTACACAGGAGAGCCCATGAAGGCGCAGAAGGCCGTGGAGTGTTGGGATGAGGGCACCGCGTCCTGGCACACCCTCCCGCGGGGTATGGAGATGATTGAGGATCCGGATTACGCAGCGGAGTGCGCATGTATTCGGATGTGGTACAGTTTGGAGGAGGATTAAGCAGTGTTGCTATGTTTTTGGACTGCTTTCCGTTTATGATGACACGTCTTTATTATCTTTTTGGGCCGCTAGCAGTTGTTTGTTTGGCTGCGATCGGCATCTCGGCATCCATCGAAAAGAATGGCTGGGCAAAAACATGGCCGCTGAGCTAGTGCTTATTAGTAGAGTAATTAAAGACAGGACATCTTGAGGGACGATAAAGAAAAAAATCAAGCGATAGAGAAAGAGGCCGTAGTGGGATTCGAACCCACGCGATGGAGGCACCAGAGATTATCAAAATTACGGTGGTCCGATGCTTTAACCACAAAGCCATATGGCCGTAAAGATATACTGTATATACTCAGACATATCTATGCGTAAAGTGAATGACTGATTTATTTATATGACGTGCGGCAAACATGAACCAAACAACCGCTACTGCCCCAATAAGGCAATTGGGGCCGAAAACAACTGATAAAAAAATAACAAGTCTATATATAAAAATTGCGGAAAATCACAAGTCTTTTCAAATC
This sequence comes from Mycena latifolia, assembly GCA_029289555.1. Classification (NCBI taxonomy): domain Eukaryota; kingdom Fungi; phylum Basidiomycota; class Agaricomycetes; order Agaricales; family Mycenaceae; genus Mycena; species Mycena latifolia. Next base: position 346,630 of record JARJLE010000087.1, on the reverse strand, counting down.
CTGGATGCATCCATCCTGTTGTTTGGCTGCCCAATGGATGCATCCACATGAGCTTGAGGCATGTGGATGCATCCAGCAGGCACCGATGGATGCATCCACATACGATGGACACATCCATTGGGGAACCAAACAAAGGCCATGGATCCATCCATGGGGATGGATGGGTCCACTAGCAGTGGATGCATCCAGCGTTTAAATAAAATAAAAAACCTATGGATGCACCCATCTGGGCGTGGATGCAACCAGCATATATCATGGGACCAATGGTTGCATCCACCCAGGTGGATGCAAGTGGATGCATCCAGCGTTTCAATAAAATAAAAAACCTATGGATGCACCCATCTGGGCGTGGATGCAACCATGGTCCACATGGCGGGATATGGATACATCCAGGACTCCAAAAAAATATAAAACATGAATGCGTCCACCGTATGTGGTCGCATCCAGGTGCGAACAGCATGGAGGCATCCATATCATTTTTTGTACCCACTGGATGCATCCATGGCCTGTTAAAAATGCAGAATGGATGCATCCATGGCCCCTCAAAACTTATAAATGGGTGCATCCACAGGTCCTTCTCCCTGGGAGTCTGGATGCATCCATGAAAGGGGATTTTCAGTTATCAAATGTGATACAAACAATATGATAAGGCATGCAATCGCGTGTTATAGCTACGATATGAAAGGCAAGGCTACCAGCTACTATGAGCTGGACCGAGCACAGGCAAGGCAAGGGTACCGGATGTAACTGCAAGGCTATGGGGTTGTAAAATGCTACTGCATGTACGCACACGGGCAATGCTACAGAATGTATGCATGCAGGCAGGGCTACCGAATACCGAATGCACAGAAATACTACCGAATGTGCACATGCAGGCAATGCTACCCGATGTACGCACACAGGCAGGGCTACCAAATGCATGCAGGCAATGCTACCAAATGCATGCAGGCAATGCTACGGAATGTACGCACGCAGGCAATGCTACTGAATGTATGCATGCAGGCAGGGCTACCAATTGTACGCAGGCAGGGCTACCAATTGTACGCACGCAGGCAGGGCTACCAATTGTATGCACGCAGGCAGGGCTACCAATTGTATGCACGCATGCAGGCAGGCCTACTGATTGTATGCACGCACACAGGCAGGGCTACCGATTGTATGCACGCATGCAGGCAGGGCTACCCATTGTACGCACGCAGGCAGGGCTACCAATTGTATGCACGCATGCAGGCAGGGCTACCCATTGTATGCACGCAGGCAATGCTACCAAATGTATGCATGCAGGCAGGGCTACGGAATGTACGCTGGACCAGAGACCATCTCCTAGCCAGCATCTACAGGCATCCAGGCAGGATATGATGCACTCTATACATGCCCAGAAGAGGCAGGATGAGTCCCAGCAGCAGGGCCCAGCAAGGGCCATGATTTGGGCCCTGTGGGGGCCCTGGAATCCAAAAAATGAGCTGGGCTGTGGGGGATGCTGGATGCACCCATATGCAGGGTGATGTGACACCTGGGCACATCCATGGTGGGACCAAGGTGGATGCATCCATCACCCTGGATGCACCCATACACATGGGATGCAACCAGGTATCGGACCTCCTTAGGGCCCATTACTCATTGACCGGAATGGTCCTAATGAGGTCTGATTTGAGGTAGCCTGAAGTGAAGCCGAACTGTTACTGGTACAACACCATTTCCGCTACTAGAACCGGGACTCCCATCTCTTTAGAACGGTATGACGGCGGACTTGTACGCACTGGTGGTACCCAGATGTGCAGCTGCGCAGTCCACATAGGATTTGCTCATTCAACTCGGGCTTACACCATTCCACTGCAGTGATGATTCGATATCCAACCATCCAAGCATGAGCTGCAAGGAGGAAGGAAGTATAATGGTTCCTTTGTACAAAAATAGATCTGCGCGGGTGAAGAAGAAATAGTAAGGGCCCCCTACTCGCTGATTCTACCCAAATCCTATTGTGCCAATGTCGAGCGGTAGGAAACCCAAGGTTTCAAATACATTTTGGATCCATTATATGACATGAAGCAGAGGGCTAACAGATATGACCCCATGTGGAAATCCGTATTCGTGGGCGAAGTATACATAGAGCACTTGAGGAACACACCGAATAAAGGAAAATTTCGACCTAGGTCGAAATGTTAGACAGAATTGTATCAGTCTGTAGCCGAATCAGATCCACGAAACATTGTTCTACTAGTTAGTCTGGAATTTACAACAGAAAGGGCCGCAATGAGCGGCACTTTCAAACTTCACATGTTTTTTGAATATCAATGAGATATGAAAGGGAAGCTGAATGTTCATCATTCAGCAACCCTTCCAAAGCACTAGAAAAAGCGAATTTCAATACAGTTGAAAGGTGCATTGATATTCTTTCTTTCAGTTTTTTTTTTTTTGGGAAAGATTTACCAGAAATTTGCAGGGCTGCCCATTCGGCTCGGGATCAAGAAATGAATCACCACGCCATCTCTTTTTCACTATCGCCCAAACCATTCCCAGCGCTGCATCGCACGGATCTTCTGTGCTGCCCCATCCTGCCGGAATATATTTTCATAGGCACCCTTCTCCACGGTTCGCCGGAATCATCTGCCTCTCTGCAGATCACTCACAGCGCACCAGGCGATGTAGTATGCACCATATGCAATGATCAACTTTACATTTGGTATTAAACAAAAAATCCCTACTACTGATCAGATGTCCTACCCTGCACACTAAGCAATGCAATGGAGCGTATGGATCATAAAAATGAAAGAACATAATCTCCTGAATCGCAATTCATAAACTCCACTGTCCATCAGGGATTCAAAGATCTGAGGGAATTCATTTAATGAGAACATTGACAAGACTTCACTCACGGAAGATAGTTGTGGACTCTTGGAGCTTCATTCACTCCCCGCGTCTTCCAGTGCTTGAATCGTCGCGGCCAACTGACGAGTGCTCTTCAGTGTATGCAGATGATCTCCACCTAAGATCTGCCAGAACATGTTAGAGGCCCGCTCCTGAAGCTCACGCGCCTCTGAGAGGCGACCCATTAGGAAACAGGTTAGCCCCAAACTTGCCAGACTAAGTAGAGTACTGGGATGATCCTCGCCAAGGATTTCCCTGCGCTTGTTCAAGACCACCTTCTGCAGTTCTGCTGCTTTAGGAAACTGTCCCATCTGGCAGTAGTGGGTCGCAAGGTTCCCCATTGTCAACAGAGTGTCTGGATGATCCTCGCCGAGGAGTTCCGTTTGCTTGCTCAAGACCACTTTCTCTAGTTCTGCAGCCTTGGGAAACTGTCCCATATCTGAGTAGTCAGCTGCCAGGTTTCCCATAGTTTGCAGAGTGTCTGGATGAGCCTTGCCAAGGAGTTCTATTTGCTTGTTCAAGACCACTTTCTGCAGTTCTGCAGCCTCCTGAAACTGTCCCATCTCCGAGTAGTTGCTTGCCAGGTTTCCCATGGTCATCAGAGTATCTCGATGATCCTCGCCGAGGAGCTCAGTGCGCTTGTTCAGGACCACTTTCCCTAGTTCTGCAGCCCCCTGAAACTGTCCCATGGTTGTGTAGTCAAGTGCAAGGTCTGCCATGGTTGTCAGAGTCTTTGGATGTTCCTCGCCGAGGAGCTCCCTGCGCTTGTTCAGCACCATCTTGTCCAGCTCCACTGCCTGGGGAAACATCCCACTCCCCCTGTACATTGTGGCTAGCATCTCTTGAATAGTTAGAGTTTGGTGTTCATCCAGCTGGAATGATGGGGTTTGCAGCACAGATTGCCCCAGGCATACCCCATCCCTCCACTTTCCTTCTTTGTGATATACCCACAGACACTGTGATGCAAATGAGGTGTCGAGGATGTTGGGCTGGCGGCTCGAATCCTGGCCCATCTTGAAGAAAAGTGCATCAAGATGGGGAAACATTTGGTGTGAGAAGCGAAAATCATCATCCCTTGAGGACAATGCCATTCCTATCAGTTTGTGCATGCACAGTTCAGTGGGAGTATCCACTTCCACTATGGTCCTGCACCATTCATGCACCAATGGATGAATTGAGAAGGTAATGTCTCCCAAGGCAGCCTGAAAGTCGATCAATGAGAAGCGTGCAAGCTCATTGGTAAGTGCTATAAATTTGAGTGAATCCCACTTGGAACCTGGACTGGCGAGGAATTTGGCCAAGAATCCCAATGGTTCCTGGAGATCCACCTCAGAAGGCCCATGTGCAGTAATCTCGTACGATGCAGCTTGGCGAAACAATTCCTCTGTTATCCCATCATGGTGGATGAAAGAGCAAAGTTCAAGCAGTTCCCTTGCCTGTCTGGAAATCTTCTGGAAACTGATCTGCCATGTTGTATAAACTGACCACTCATACTCAGATTGTGGGGGCTGTTGATCCAGTAACTGTCTCCGGCTCCGGGTGCTCTTATACAAGTCGAGGTATTTTTGAAGGGACCGGGATGAGGAGATATATGCTCCGGCCTGTGCCACAGCCAACGGGAAGCAATGGAGTTTCTATTTCATTGTTTAACTGAAGTTTAATATTGTGGAGATGGAACATACCTGGACAATTTGCTCGGCGAGATCTCTGTTATTGTCTTCCATGATATCATATTGAGCAGCAGATAGCAGAAGATCAATTGCTTCCTCAAGTGCCATCTGCTCAACCTTGTGCACACCCTTTGCAATCTGACCAAGGTTGGGATTTCGGGACGTCATAAGGATGTTTCCGTGAGAGCCAGAGGGAAAATACTGCACAAGCTTGAGATGGATGTCATCCGCATTGTTGAATACCATCATCCATTCTTGATGTTGGTGCGACAGCCAATTCAAACCATCTTGGAAAGTTTTCCCAGCTTTCTTGGCAAGGGCGAGAGTAACTAGATCATTTTCGATTGTTTGCTGAGAGCTGCTATCCAAGAAATAAACATCAGAGAACCTGGGCTGGTATATTAGTTTGAGAGATATATTGGACATCTACTACAGCGCACCGTGATTCTGGAAAACTGGTAGACTGCTCAACAAATTTGAAGGCAATTTGGCTTTTCCCAGACCCTCCGAGCCCGTGCAACAGGAAAATATGCCGTCGACCAATGCCTGTGCTGAAATATTCTTTCATCTCTTGGAGAATATCCTCTCTCCCAGTGAAGTGAACAGTTGGGGCTGGGCAAACTTTTAGATAGGTTGGGGAGTCAGACACTGGAACCACAGGATCTACCATGGATCTCAGCCCCAAGCAAAGTTGTTCATCAAGAATAGAGGCACTCACTTAGGATGACATCCACGACACCTGTGAGCTTAGACTTTGCATCTTCTGTACCCAGATAAACCCGCGTATGTGCAGACACTTCACTGGATCTTCCCCACTGTTGGTCCTCGAAGCCCTGCAGACCCTGCAAAACATTGAAGCGAAAATAGGTATTGGAAGTGCCACGAAATCTTCGTGCATTGTCCTCATGTATCCGTTCACAGTCAGTTGCAATGCTTTTCAGGATCTTGGCCACAGCAGTCAAACTTGGGGATCTCGGAATCTGAATTGTGTCAGGATGACCACTGCCAATGCTGACCACAAGGACAATGGGCTGGGAGGGGTACATTTGTTGGGCTTCTGCCACAACCAGGGAGGTTGGGTTGTTGTGCCCAACACATCCACCGATGTACTTTGGCCTCACCCCTCCCTGGCCAATTTCGATTGGTTTGAAAAGTCCGAGTGTAGCAGAGGTGGCCCGGGCAGCCTCCCATATCTTGCAGTCATGGGCCGGTTCCTGTGGGGTGTCATACGAGCGAAAAAGTTGAGGGATACCGGCATTGAGATTGCTTTCATGCATGGCACACACAAAGCTGAGGGCGGCATATATGAATGTTGTTTTATTTCCAAGATAATTAATTATACGTACGTTTTGCAGGCATGAGGGCTGACATCTCTCATCTTTTCTTCTCTGAATATCTGCCTTAGCGCTGTTTCTAGCTGGCTGGCTTTGAACTGCTCGGCAGATCCCCTTTTGGGTTCAGCCCGAAGCTTCTCATAGGCCGAAATAGATGCAGCGACCGACATGCGGAGGCGGCCGAGCATCAACGCCATGATCCTGTAAGTCACATCTGTTTCTAACATCTTTCCAGGAAATAACACTTGCCCCCCTGTGCCGCTACCTCCGATAACCTCGAAATAGTCACATGGAGTTGGAGTGGTGTCGAAGCCGAGGGTAGTCTGCATTTGATACATGATTCGCTCAAGTATGAATAACTCAGACAGCACTCCCGCTCCGTCGCCATCTGACCAATTGTGGGGGTCAATGTGATTTTAGGCTGAGAAGGAGATGACATTACCCAGGGACAAGACCCTCACCCCCTTACGAGAGGCATCTGTGTTCGACATCACTGTGGATCCGAGTCCTTGCTCCTGACAGTGTACGCAATCAGTGGATGGGAGACGAAGTCGGAGAGGAGATGCGGGGGAAGTGCAAGAGACCTGGCAGTGACGTGGCTGTCTCGGAGAAGGCGGTGCCAATTGTTACCATTTCCCGTCGACTGAATTTGGTTCTATTTCCGCTGCTGATCAATGTCCAATGGACCGGCCGGACCCAAGAGGAGATAAACCTCAGCTAGGTCGGGAAAGCACTCGAACACAAAAGATTCCGCACATAAGTGTTCATGATAAAGCACGACAATCCGAGTCAGCGATTATAGAAAAGCAAGTTGAATACTGTCATGGTCAGATCGGAAAAGAGGGCCGCCAAGCTATTTATTCATATCCATCTACCACCCGCGCGCTGTCGGCACAGACCCAGCAACCTGGACGTACCTGGCCGCCAAATTACTGATCATTCATCAGCCTGTACCTCCTTAATGCAGTGCACTTGATCACAGTTCCGACAGACGATCGGCATTTGCTAATCACCGACAACGTGCAGTAGGCGGGGATGACTGGAGCTAAGCAGTTGCATTGGGTCTCATGAAGGAAAGCTTCTGTCCGATTGCTTCATTCTTCGGTGCTCACTCTTGCCAGAAATCGATGGACAATCTTCCTGAAAGTTCCAATATGAAGGTGGCCGTTCCAAATGCACACTTGTCAGGGAAGTTCGGTTCTGGATCTGTCTATCAACGACATTAATCAAGAACCACCCGTGCGGACAGCCGCGTGCGACAGCGTGGCGCCAAATATGTTCCCGTATGACCCGTCTCGCGCGCGCGCGCCTCGGGCAAACCATATAAGCCCGTGTATTCGCCGAGTGAGACATAGTTATACAGAGCCACTGAATCACAAACTGAGTCCGCGTCATGGAGCGCGACAAGTAACCGGCCGTGTTCGCTCGAAGTTGCAGGCCAAGAGCTCACAGATGCAGAATGTTGTCCACTTGGGAAGCCATGAACGTCGGAAGCAAGTCGAGAGCGGCATCGGCTACGCTCGGAGCTGATCCACCGTTGATCCGAAATGCTCCCAGATGGTGCCATTTTCCGTTTCGAGCATCGGCAGCCTTGCGGGCTTACAAGCGCCACACAGGATCTCCTACCCCCATAATTTCGTCTGCGACTTTACTGTGACCACAGCTCTCTCGGCCTTGCTATCCATGTATTAGCTTCCGTTGCGGCGGAAACCGTCCGACTAGGGCTTGAACCTACCGAAGTTTACAAAACCCCTTCCATTTTCCTCCTCAGTTGCTCGCAAGTGGTGTTCATCCATGCAGTGGGCATAACCGGTGTGACCCGCCCCAGCGACGAGTATCAGTTGACACTTGTGAGCAGGAGCCGCGCCTTCGATTCGGGCAGAGACCATCCCTCTGCTTCGCCTTTTCTTTCTGCCTGCGTTGCTCCTCTACTTGCCTCGACAGAAAGCTAGATTCAGTTCCCCACGATGCCACCGCTCAATTCTCGGAGCCCGTACGCGATGCGAGGGCTTTTCTTCAACTTCCCATAAGTACCCCTCTAGTCAATTCAGTGCTCATCTTGCTCCAAAAAGGTACCTGAAACAGCAGAATCAGCAGCACTTTCTCTATCTGTGGATATCTCTCACTGACAGGCATGTTAGAGGTGTTTATTGTTTATTGTCGAAGCCCAGTAAATACCATATCACATCATTTGTCCTCCCCCCATCAGGAAGCGTCAGGGCATAAGCCAGAAGTGTCCGAAGGCGGACTATGGCACTTGTATCAAATCCGCCGGGCCTTTGATTCTCAACTGTCGGCTCGCTGGCGGTGGGACCGCGCCGCATTACTTCATACTCATCTAGCTTGGAGCTGCGGAATCTCCCGTTCAACTCGGGATCAGGCCATTGTTGTAGAAGATATTGCATCGTTTTATTTTTGACCCTGTGCCCCACCATCCTGCACCGCTCGTTGTACCGAAGAAGAGCTTAAGTTGAATGAATTGCATTCATCGCTCGTTCGACACTCACTGGAATAGAGTTACCTGAGTTGGGACACCACACTGCATTTTGCACACGAATTAATCGCTGCTTTATTCACCCTGATCCGCGACTTAGTTGAGTATCAACCAGGGGTGATACTGGATCGGTCGCGGGAGGACCGGGCCTACGTTCAGTAATGGGGAACACACGATCAAATCCGCAGGCCGTTCGACTCGGGGTCGAGCCATATCGTTGCAATTGGTGTGTCGTGTTTCAATCTTATTGATCCCGTCCATGCTTGACGGTTGTCTGCGCCTCATTTAGACTCCTAATAGCACCAGTTCAGCTTAGGAAAGCTTAGGGGTGAAATACCGTACCGGGAGCTTGCAGCCAGGGAGCAAGGCCTCGGAACATCGTGAAGCCAAGGATCCACAACCTCCGTCAGTTATCGAGTGCCAATTGGTATCTACTGAAACATCTGGCTCGAAGAATGTGCTGGATACGCGGACGCCAATCATTTAGAGACCCTACACGAGCTGTATAAAAATGATGAATTCTGCCCGAGGCACACGCTGCACGCGAGCATGGTACAAATCAATTATGATAGTCCAGGGGAGTCATTGACATACAGTAAGGCTCTCCGAGGATTGCACTGAATCACGGTCGTCCCAAGCGGGAGCGCACCAAAATTGTGAATGTGTGAGTTCAGAGAGCAGTAGAGGACCCAGGCTGCGAAAGACGGGAAACTGATAAATGGCGAGGTAGCAGGTAAGAGGCTTGAAGGTAACTGGAAAGTCTGGTAGCAACTCCTTGGGATGAAGGAGAGACGCCAGGTACGTCTGAAAGCCGTGAAGCATTTCAAGTCTCCTTGCTCCGTGCGCTTCGTTGACGAGCCCTGCAAGGTACAAATACTTGAAACCCACCAATCGTAAGCTCAAGGGCGATGGACCGAGCCCCAGCCTTCTACCCATATCAGAGGCTGCATAAATCCACGCCAAATGTGGGAGGAGCTCCTTGAGCAGTATTAGATACGAACACCGCAGGACCCAGTAGCCGGCCAAGGCGGTGATGTATAGCTGCGATAAGATGCAGAGCCACAGAACTGGGACCACAGTGAAAGCGGAGGTTGAGCCACGGAGTTCCGAGGGGAATATGGTAACACCGCGTCGTACAGAGTCTACAGACGGTAGAAGACTAAGACTCCCCGGAGCATCGGAAAATCATGATGTGTTCGCAGTTGGCGATGGCAAACGATGCCTGTGGAGTGTGTTGACGTAAGCTCCGCCAGGGAATACGAGCTCGAGAGCAGATGAAGCGGGCGAGCCTCACGACCGACGACTGACAGCTAGGGATGCAGACCGTCCCGTCAATGGGGGCGGTCGTATCCGAGCCCTAGTGACGGTGCGGGACGGTAAAAAAGACGGGCACGGACCACATAATTACGGGCCGGTTTCGAATGCTTTGTAACCCAGGATTTTGACTATATTTCAGCAAGTTGTGGGGTTCGGGCGAGTGTCGAGGTTATAATAATGGCAAACACTTTTTGTGTGGTTGACTTCACTCTCAGAGGGAAAATTTGGACCTGGAACATTGCTTGTGCTTGGTTGAAACATTTTTCCTCGACCACGCACCCTCGAACCATAGCAGTCCGCTGTGTCACAAACGATTTGAGCCTTTCGGACAATGTATCATGTATCCCCATTCATATTCTGACTGCCAGTCTCCCACCCAGCCTCACCGTTCACGTTACGGGCTTGGGGAATCTCAGTCGCGGTTGTTTACAGTGGGATCTGAATAGTCATACAAAAAGACAAATACCATCATAGCCCATCAATCCATCAGGTCTAGAGCCAATTCAAACTCTGAACTTCAAGCCCAACCGGTCCCCGGTCTCACACCGAGGATTGCCAAATTTAGGCAGCCCCGAGGTGCTATTTGAAAGCCAAAGTATTGAGTTAGAAAAAAATTGGTCTGAGACTGACACTGATTCAAGTCGTTTCAATCCAATTGATAATGTCTTTTAAACTAGCTGAATAAGTTTGAACATCAACTTCCCTGAAATTAATTTGCAACCTCTACATGTAGGATTATCAGAGAGACCAACCGAAACCAGAACATAAAGTACTTGTGTCATTATACATTTCAGTCCCCCCTGCCCAGGTTGGACTTGAATTCCAGTCCAACTGACATGCCAGCCGAAAGGATTAATTTCAGGGACCCTGAAATCTGTATGTTGTGGCAGGTGACCCAAATTTCAGCCCAATTGAAATCAATTCTTTAGGTTCACGTTTCAGCTTGGGCTGCAATTCAAGCCGAACCTTGGCATTTCCAGCGGGCTGAAATGAATGATGATTCAAATAATTCGGGTTTGAGTTTCAACTGGTTTGTTTTGTAATCTGACTAGTAGCGTTTCGAATCCATTTTAGTCCAGTCAAATCTCAATCTTATTCAACTAGTCTGAGTTGTAACATGAGTGAGCCTTAAACTACTTGAACTTGAATGAGCTCCCATTTCAGGCCAGCTTGGTAGTAATCTGATACCTTGGTGTTCGAGTAGCACCTCGGCTTTGCTTAAATTTGACAGTCTTAGGTGTGTCTAGTCCTCACATTGTTCTTCGGACTGGCGAGCACTGCGTGCATGTTTTTCTTCTCGCCGGGAGGCTGCGATTCCTTCGATGGACGCTAGGGACGGACCCGCGAAGTGCACCGCAGACCTCTTGAAGACGATGGTGGCGACGAGAGTCATCGCACACGTGCCCCACCAGACGCGTCAGCATGACCAAACCTAGGCTCGTGACCATCCACTTCACCATCACGTGGCTGCGCTTATCACGGTTGGCGAAGCGGCTGGGATAACTGGGCTTGGTTTTGGCAGGACCAGTCAAATCACACCAGATAAAGCAAAATCCTGACATATGTCAAGATGTTAGCCGAAATTGTATAAATCAGTAGCCGAATCAAAATTTGTTGAAAACTGGTCTATTGATTTGATGTGAAACCACCACGGAAGTAGCCACAATTGGGAAGTGGTGTGAAACCCATAAATTTATGCATTGTCAGCGAGTTATGAAAGGACTGCTGAAAGATGAACTTTCAGCAGCTATTTCTGGTGAGGAGAAAGAGGGTCTTTTGAATAGACTTTCCTAAATTCCTTTGTTCGAACAAAGGAATTTATGAAAGGACCACTGAGAGAACCTCTTTCTTCTCACCAGAAATAGCTGCTGAAAGTTCATCTTTCAGCAGTCCTTTCATAACTCGCTGACAATGCATAAATTTATGGGTTTCAAACCACCTCCCGATTGCGGCTACTTCCGTGGTGGTTTCACACCAAATCAATAGACCAGTTTTCAACAAATTTCGATTTGGCTACTGATTTATACAATTTTGGCGAACATCTTGACGTATGTCAAGATTTTGCTTTATCCGGTGTGAATGTGATTTTGGACTTAGAATCTGAGGTCTGTACCTTCAAAAAAAGTGTAAAAATCACCAGAGAAAGCGGAGTGTTTTTAAATTCTGAGTTGAATGAGCCTAACATGTTTTTTGGGTCAAGTGAAAGGTGCTCGACGTCGCCGGCGCACGGACCAGTTAGCGACGTCGAGCACTTCTATATCATACTGAAAAAAAAGTTGGTCTCATTCATCTTTGAATTCGGAAATACACAACTTCGTCTATACAACTTTTTACACCTTTTCTAAAAGTTTCAAGATCTCAGATTCTAAGTCCAAAGATTCATTTGGCGGGTCCACCAAAATGATGACCAGTTGTTCCAGTCCTTCTAGGAAGCTTTTTGATCCCTCAGCTCATCTCGTGATCAACAGCTGACTAAGAACGACTGGTTGGAAGTCTAGACCAAACCATGCCCCATGTCAAGTAACGCGTCGCGTGCCTCCCTCTCTTGATATTGCTCCTGCATCGAAGGTCCTTTCTCAAGCGGTCGATTGTTTTGTATTCTATTTCGTTGTCTTTCATCGACTTCCGGGCATAAGACATTTGCGAACTATTTCCTGGCTCCACGTTTTTCCTCCGCGCAAACACTGTACCGTACCCGCCGATTGCTACAAATAATTGTATTCTCATGTGAGTACTACAAATTTCCGAGGGCGGAGTGGTCCGCACCTGCATAGCCTAGGTCAGGACGGGTATTAGTGGGACGATTCCATTCGACTCGGGCTGTAGGCCTGTCAACGAGTACTTCATGGCAGAGCGAATCACTGTGAGACAGAGCGGACGCGCCGGGACGGGCTTGGAGTGTGCGCAAAGGTCCACCATCGAGACGGCTTCGATTGGGCGGGAGGCGTTCGCAGGCAAAACGGCACGGGCGCGAGTCCGTTTGGGCTCGAAAAAAACAAGGGGCCTGCGCTACGGCGGCGTTTTGAGGAAGGCACATGTACGCGCCGCGATGGCTGTCCGAGCGGCGCAGTCCTTAGACACCGCAAGATACGTGCCCGTGAGGCAGGTGGAGATTCGGGAGGCACGAGAGCAGGGGGATTCCGGGCTGCGAACGCGCGACGCACCAGGGCGAGATTCAGGCATCCCGCACCGCGCACCACTGCGGGGATGTCGGCGCGTTGCGGCCACGGCGTACGGGTGGCACCGTGGGCTCAGATGCAGCATAATGAACGTGGCGGTAGGACGTCGCGCCCTGGGTGGGCAAGCACGCAAGTAGCGCATGACACACGCCACGAGACGGGTTGCCAGCGCGTTCTGCAGCAGTGCAGCGCCGCCTGGCGGAGGGACGAGCGCGGTTCGTTAGGTCCGTCAACGCGCGGGCGGGAGACAGGGGCCGAGCGAATCGGCATGGGAAAGACATTGTGTGTGTGCACCAGGAGGGGCACGCCGTGTGCGTAACGGAGGAGTTTCGACGTCGGGCGCAGCGCTCCACGAGTCGTTCGCGGGGACGATTGCGCACGCACGCACGCCCTCGTCAGCGCCGCGGGGCGGATGTCAAGGCGCTGAATCGCCCGCGCACGGTACGTGCAGCACCCTGACGCACCAGGAGTGTGCCGATTAGTCGTCGCACGTCAGTTCCGCCCGGACAGGGACGCACGCAAGGCCTGAGCGCGATGCGCCATGCATCAAGTTGGGTTGCGGCGGATGACGTCGATCCAGACAGCGGAGGGACGTCCGTGCGTATACAGGGATGGCGTGCACGGGCGGTATCGGTGTGAAGGGCGAGGCGTACGAAGAATCTTGCAATGCCGAATAGGCTGTGTCGTCGCGGAGAGTCATATCGTACCCAGCGCCGAGGACGTCGTCACGTCGATGAAAAGAGAATCAGTCCGACTCAGACGCGCCAGAAAGTGTCTTGTCAATACCATGGGTCGAGTGGAACTGTGGGATGGATGCGGGAGACGCAGTTGCGGCTCGCGTTCAGCGAAGTGCGCCCTGGCATCGGAAAAAAGGGAGTGATGATCGCACACGTGTCCGCCACACGCGATCCACATGACCAAACTACACCAAGCAACGCGTCGCGTCCTCAATCATCCAATGATCTAACGAGTACTGTGCAGCGACTGACATTCGTTAGATGCACCGGTCATATGATTCATGCATTTTCATCAGCTCTGAAGCAACTTCTGAGCCCCGGACTGCCTGGAATCTGAAATGAAATATTGATCACATCTCCGAGTCCATCTAGCGGCTCGCAAACGCTCATGACTCGTCCGCAGACTGGCTCTACTTCCTTCGCCGGAGAACGCCCAGAGATGCCACAGCAATAGCGAGTCTCCTTTTCCCTCCGCACCGCACTCATTCAGTTCCTCCCCGCTCGCCTCATAATTCGGGTCCCGCATCCTTCTAGCACGGTCCAAAAGTGCATTAGCCCGTGCCTGCATTGAGTGGTGATACTCCCGAAGATTAGTAGCAGGAGCTCGCCCGTTCGACTCGGGCTTGTATCGTAGCCGCTTAAAAGGCCGCCCAACGTCGGCAACCTGAAAAGAGCCGATTGCCTGTGTTTGTCTGGAGCCTCGGCAAGCCGGCGCGAGCCGTGAGGCTGTGCCTGATCGGCGTCTGTGGTTTTCCGGCTATCTTCTATCTCTTCCTCCTCTGTCATGTGGGACAGCAAGCGGCAGAGGGGGCACTTCCTGGTAGCGGTCGCTTTGACTGTTCTTTTCCTTGCACTCCACGGCCCCTCCTCTCCTCAGTTGCGTCGCGGACTGTCTTGGGCTCAGACCGTTTCGTTGAAGGAACCCCTCCAGTCCTCATCCAGAATGCGAAGATCCTCACTGGCGCGCGAAATGGCACTGAGATCGTATTCGGCGACATTCTCCTCGACAAGGGCCTTGTTCTCGGAGTCGGATATATCCCCCAACCTCTGACGCTCCTCGTACCTGCAAGTCATCGATGCCAGAGGAAAATGGATCTCCCCTGGAATCGTCGATGCGCATTCGCACCTGGGGGTGTACTCTGCCCCGCATTGAATGGTGCGCTGCCGATGGGCTGTTCATACCTGCCCCTCATCGTCCATTCGTCAGGTGCGTTGGACATGAACTCTATCAAAACTCCGATCCTCCCGTGGCTTCGCAGCATCGATGGCCTTAATACCCACGACGACGCGTACAAGCTCGCAATTGCAGGCGGCGTAACTACCGCGCAGATCGTGCCTGGTAGTGCAAACAACATCGGTGCCCGCCCATCTTTTGTTTTATTTTCCTCAAACCTGCTCATTCCTAATTCAGGCGGTCAGGCGTTCCTCGCTAAGCTGCGACCCACCGCCGAGCGCTCGGCCTCTGCGATGATCCTCGAGCCACCACTCACGCTCTCCCTCAACAATTCCGATACGCGTCCCAAATACAGACACATGAAGTGTATCTGTCTCTACCTATGTGGACCGTACTTACTAACTACTTCCATCCTTCCCCAGACACGCCTGTGGCGAAAACCCCAGCCGAGTGTACGGCCAGACGCGCATGGACAGCTGCTGGGAGTTCCGCCGTGCCTACAACGAGGCGCGTAAAATCAAGGAGGCCCAAGATTCCTTTTGCGCTGCGGCGGAGCAGGGCTTGTGGGACGGAAAGACACCGTTCCCCGAGAGCCTGCAGTGGGAAGCCTTGGTGGACGTGCTTCGCGGACGCGTCAAGGTTCGCTTTCCATTTCATGATGTCGGTCGCTGAGAACGGTTAAGCTCTCGGTGCACTGCTATGAGGTAAGTAACGTGGATGTTAAGTTACTCACTCTAGATATTAATTTATCTCGCCGCAGGTCGTGGATCTGGACGCTCTCATGCGGGTACGACCAGCCTTTCCCGTCTTCTTCATTGTGTTCCGAAGGATAATAATCCAGCTCTCGAACGAGTTCAAATTCCCCATCGCCTCTATTCACCACGCCGCCGAGACTTATCTCGTCCCCGACCTCCTGAAGGAAGCTTGGGCACGCATCCCGTTTCATTATATTCATAGCTCAAGTCAATTTAATCGTGGAATTCGTAGGGCGGTTTCCCCGCCATTGCACTCTTTGCGTCGAACTTCCGGTGCGTCTTGGCCTCGAAACTGATGTCCTACTATTTTCGACCAGGAAACCAACCACACTAGGAAACCAGCCACTTGCCTCTCATCGAATCAGTACCTTCAGCTGTGTTTAGATGTCGGGTTTAGGGAGGGAATGGGACCTCTAAGGATGGTACATACCGAATTTCAATCAAAAGTGATGGTCAGATCAAAAGTTATGACACGTGCAGTGCCAGCCGAAGCGCTCCGATCACCTTTTCTTGTTTGGCCACGATCGTTTTCGCTCTCACAGCACGGCGGTATGTTACCGCATTGCTACTGTCATGGCTCATGCCCCCTGTGCGAGTCACCGATATAGCAAGCTACACCCATCCGTGTTGACAATCTTTGGCTCGCCGATGGGACACTCCTGGTGATTCGAGCGGAAAACAAAATTTTCTCTACGGTCTCCCTCGATGGATAGAAAAGTCCGTTGGATTGCAATCGAACCATGTCACTTCTACCCTTTTTTGAATCCACGGCGCGCGATGCACCCCTTCCGTTAAAACTCGGCCAGGTTGTTTGGATGGACTTCAATCGAGCAGTGCTACCCTCAAGAACCACGGGCAGAAATATCGAATGGAGCATGGATTGCAGCAAGGGAGTGTATAGACAACAAGTACTTCCAACCGCCGCATCATTTCCCCACGTCCTGATCAATCCCGCGCCTGTAGCAGGATGACGCAGGCTCTATATCGGCTCGATAGCGGTGGGACCGCACCTGCGTTCATTATTAGCCCTCGAGAGATATAGGGCGCCCCTTCGACCCCGGGATCGAGTCTTCGGAGGGGTATATTGCTCAATCGCTTGACCCCCACTTGACAGCCTGATCTCCATCCGTATATCCTTCTCTAGCTTCAGACACGACTCGCCGTTCTGCGCTCTCCTCGCTGTCAGTCACTTACAATGTGTGCGCTTGCTCACGCCGAGATCCACCGCAACTCGCCTATATAGCAGGGTTCAGTTGGAGTTGCACATCGGCTCGATGGCGGTGGGTCCGCGCCAGACTCTTGTATGAATTTGGCGCTTTGCAGGGTCTCCTGCGCGACTCGGGATGGAGCCTTAGCTTCTGCACCGTTGCTTTTTATTACTGCTTATTCCCGGTCTCACCCTCTGGCGTAGATCCCGTTTAAAGTATGAGAGTCCCGTTTGCTCCACCTCTGGTCGCCCAGATTAAAATCCAATGTCTTATACGTTGTCAACATATTGTCGGGAATATTTTGAGTGGGATTGGAATATTTTGAGCAGGATTGAAAAGAAGGCCATATATGTGTCACGGGGGACACAAGCACGCTGGTAAACGTGTGCCGTCTTCAGAAGCGAATCTGCGAAGCACCAAAATACAGCTACAGATCCAGAGCGTGATGGAAAGGTTGTCTATCTTCAATGCGCAAATTTGGCAGGCGGGGCGGGGGAGGCGCGAAAAGCTGCATATGTCAAGAGATCGATTTGTCTGCGGGAGGAGTATGAATGGTGAAAGTGAACAACGTAGACGGTGCGCGAGTTCACGGTGTAGAGAAATCTATAAGTAGGTAGTAGACTTGACCCTCGCTGGCTCGGGGCTAATGCAAGCCAAATGCGGAGCCCACGAGTTAAAGAGAATGCGTGAAGCGACGCGGAGGCGAGGATGGAGGAAGGTCGCATACGAGGAGAGAACGAGGAATCCGGCCCCGGGGGATTGCGGCCGCGAGTGGAAGGCTCAATAACCACGCCTTTATTACCAATTCGAGGCACGCACGATGTGGTGTTGCAAGAGAGGGTAGAGCACCTTCCTCGTTGTCAAGGTACAGCAAAGCAAGACCAAGGTGTGGCGCACGGAGCGGCCGAGGGCGTTCAGGTTGGCACCCAAGCGCCAGACGCATAAGAAACTGTGTCAGTTTGTTGGAATGAACGCTGGTAGCCCGCAGGGAAGAGAGGAGAGCATGATGTGAGCGTTCCGAACCGGCAGAAGAGCTCAGACACTCCTAGTCGAACTGCCTAAGTTGCCGGCTGGGGAGTGCCCAAAGGAGGCGCCCACACGAGAAGCCACGGAGCGACGCACCTCAACCAAAATCGAGCTCAAGTCTCAGTGATGCGCTCTGCAGATATGCCTCGGAACAGGTCGAAAAGCAACGAAGAGGGAAGACTAGACGGACCTGTGCTGGGAGAGGCTACAGCGCACGCTGGAGCGACTCTCGGGTACACTGGACGTGGGGAATGTGCATCGGAGGGAGAAAATCCGCACGCGAGGGGTGCCAGTGTGCAGTCTCTGCGATTGAAATGGCGGATGGCCGAGGATCGACGCGTGAGTATCGGAAACAGTGAACACTCATGCATTCACACTGCGTCCCGGATGCGATGCGCCGCAAGCCATGCGTCAGCTGGAGAAACAGATAGCAAAGTGGGTGGCACGACCAAAGCATGGAGTCGTTGCGGGGGGAGCGGGACAGGAGGGCACAGTTGAAGTCCAGACGAGGATGGTGGGGGGAGAGTGGCGATCGGCAAGAGGTGCCGATGAAGTTCCGATCAGAGCGGAAATGATTTCTTCCATCCCACTGTCATCTTGCCGTCATCGCGTCCACGTCGACCTGCGCTGGCCAGCTAACTCCACCACCGGCGCCGTGCTCTTCGTGAACGTGACGCGGGCATGGACGCGCGCATAGCGGCGTGGTGCCGCTGCTGGAGACGGTCGCGCCGAATTGGCTTGTGTTCGTGGAGGCTGGCGCAGTCCAGTACTTCGCCTCTGATCTTGGGTTAAGCGAAATCAACCTGGAGCCGCCGACGACGGACGGGCGGGTGTTCGACCCGCTCACGATGGCGGTTCCCAGTATTCTCGGCGACACTGTCGTCCGCGCTGTTGATGGGCTGCAGTTCGCTGGTCGCGATACGCTGTGTGTGTTTCTTGTTCCAGCTCCCTCGTCGTAGTCCCTAATGATTCCCAGATACGCATATCGCGGGGGCGTTACTACGGCTGTCGTCGCGCCCATGGGCTCCAACTTCTTCCAGGGCATCGGCACGGCACTCTCGACCGCGGCGCACAACGCCCTCGCCGACAGCGCCATCCTCCAATCCGAAACGGCGCTGCACATCTCGATCCACTCCGAGATGCGAGCACGGGTGAGCACGCAGATCGCCGCCCTGCGCAATATCCTCTTCTCCAGCAGCGCTGCAGGCCCGTGGAGGCGTGTCAAGGCCGTGAGCGTCATCTTCATTTGAGCGCATGTCATTATATATGGTCCATGTGCTGAAATCTACACGTAGGGCGAGATCCCGCTGGTCATCAAGGTCCACAACGCCGACATTATGGCCACCCTGCTGCTCCTGAAAGCCGAATTCGAGGCGTCGACCTCTGCGACTCTGCGCATGACGTTTGCGGGCGCTCCTCCTCCTTCCTCGGATCGGCGCCGCGGGCATTAGTGTCATCCTCGCCCCCGTGCGCCCGTACCCCGAATCCTGGGACTATCACCGCATGTACGTGCCGTCCTCATTCCACGCTTCATACTAATTCTCATCCCTTCTGCACGCAGTCTTCCCGGCCCACCTCTGTCGCGGAAAACGTCTGTGACGACTCTCCTGCAGCTCGACGTCACTCTCGCGCTCGGGGTGCAATCCGAGTACGACGCGCACTTCGAGCTCGCGTGGGTGCGTCATTCTCCCCGCCCCTCCAGACCACTAACCAACCGTAGGCCGCACTGGACGCAGACGGCGCCATCGACGACCAACATGCACAAGTCGCTCGGGCTCGACTCTGCCGAAGACTTGGTGATTTACACAGGCGGCGGGTTCTTCGATCTCGAGAGCAAGGTGCTTGGTGTCGTTTCTGGGCGGCGCGTAGTCGTGGACCTGTTTTGAAACCCGCTGACTCGATGATGTGCTTCTTGATTTCACGTTCAAAATGGGTTGATGATTTCAAGTTATATCCCCGTCATCAGGGTTTTAAAAAAAATTGTGTACCTTCAAATGTAGCCCCTTCCGCTCTCCGAGAACCTATCGACTTGTGGGCTTTCGCAGCGGGAGCGCCCCGATAAGGACAGTCCACCTTCAGCCTCGACGAGAAATGGTGTCAGAAATAACGCTTGGCGATGCTAGAATCTGATCTGGACAAGCTTGGGGACTCCGGTATTCATTCTTTTTTTCCGAGGATCTCGCGACTAGGTAAAGACATGGTGTGTACTCAACGCTGTGTTCGCCTCTCTGACTTTGAATTCGAACATCCTGCGCTCAGCTGCTGAACGTATCAGTGCTATCTAAATTGGAGAAGACAGTCATTCGACACCAACATTCGGAGAAAGTCGCCCGGAGCCCACGTAGCAATTCTGCTGCCGATGGCTAATTCCCATGATATGGCTGAGTACAATTCATGCCATGTATCGGCTCGATGGCGGGTGGACCGCCCCTGCTTTCATTAAAAAAACAGAAGCAGGCTGTGCAGAGCTGCCTGTTCGACTCGGGGTCGAGCCATGCAGGGGATCGTAAGCAAATCTTTTTTTCTCTAGTAGGAGTCATTCCGTGCCTTCGCGGGCTTCGGATGCGCTACGTCGGAAGGAAATGTTAACCTGTGGCACTGGGCACTACACCCGCATCCGTCCGCGTGGAACTTTAGCAAGCTTGCAACACCTGTTGCGGCCAACACAACGTGAGTGGGTCGCTCATTTCTTGAATTTACCAGTTGGAGCTCACGCCCAATTTCCAAGCTTTCGTTCGAGCGAATTCAAGCTAATATCGGCTCGATGGTGGAAATGGGGGCGCGGTATGAGGCGTGTACCAAGGTTACATGCCGCGCACTACGATATATGGGCCCAGTATCACGGGCTCTGCAGTGGAAGAGAGAACATAGGCTACGCACGAATAACTGCAAATGGACGAGAGGTGTGACGCAGCGGCGAATGCCCGAGGGAGTCAGGGATATTGGGATAGCCGGGAGTGCGCAGAGTAAGATGATGGAATGTAGAGTCGTGTGCGATAGCGCTGAGAGTGAAGATAGTATAAAAAGGTCATCCGAAGCCTTTGACCGAATCGAACGGGCGACTCCTGAGGAGATAGGCAGATCAACCATTCATAGCAGGGGCAGCCGCTTACCATGTGGGACAGGGGAATCTCCATCCATGAACTTTGCAGCTACAAGCGTGTGAATCCCCGGTGCAAGCTTCATGAATCGAGTTCGTCCGAAGAAAGTTGTGCAGCGGCCGAATAAGAAGCGTTGGCGAGATGGAAGTGCTGCGCCGGAAAAGTGGAAAGATAGGACACAGCGTGACGGCGCCACATATCGCGCCGGATTCTCGTGTGAGCTTAGGCTCGCGCACACACTAAGCGACTCCGCAGCTGCACTTGTGCCACAAGCTTACTCCCACGGCTGAATCCGCGACATTGAGCAAAACGAAGGCTGTAATGAGAGTTGCCGGTCAGCGGCGGCCCAGAATCGGTGGAGAATGTCGTCGAATCGCTCGGCCATGAAAGCAAGAAGAGAGCGGCATCGGTTATGTTCGGCCCGCTATTTGCGCGTGTGTCATGGTGCCGTGATTCGGAGTTGATCCGAAGTGCTGGTTCTCGCCACCACATCTGGAAAATGACGGATGTCTCCTGAGGTCTCCGGGAGACGCGAGAGACCGCGTAGAGCGAAAGACTGCCTCCCGTCTCTCAGAGACACCCATAGACAGATGGTTTCTAAGGGAGACCGGATAGACCGCGCAAGACACGCGCGTAGAGCGATAGACCGATCACCATCATCAGCACCATCACATCCATTTTGAGGCGTGAGCATCCAGGCACAGCATTATATTGATCCCGTTTCTTTCCTAATGCGGACAGCAGAGAGCGGGCCATAAAATCTATTGGCAGGCGAAATGTACAGCTACAGGAGCGCGTGTAGGATAAATCGACGTGAAAAAAGACCCGCTCTGCCACCCCATAGGTCTACTGGTTGTTGGCAAAATCAGACTCGTCCATGACAGCTACCGCGACAACGGGGGCGACGACATCCTTGAGGACCGAGTATCTAAATCAGGCATCATGAGCATGGACAGAGAACAGGGAAATGAGCACCCACCGTCCGATAGCAAAGATGTTTTCCTGGAAGGTCCGGGCCAAGAATGACGGCGGCGTGGTCCGCACCGGTCCGTTGCCCTGGATCGTCGTCGGCCTGGAGGTAAACTCGCGCCACGCGCGGAGGGTCTTCAGCTCCGCCTCGAAATGGGCTTTGAATATCTTGCGAGAGTACGTCTCGGCCACGAAATGGCCGCTGGAGTACTCCATGATACTGGCCCGAATCTATATACAGGTGTCATGAGCTGGGACATCCGTGTCAAAATGGAACGCACCGCCGTGATGACGCCCGCTATGGCGACCAGCGAAAACGTCGGCTTGTGAGGCGGCTGAGTGTCGTCCTCAAGGTCGTGCGTGGCTGGTAATGTGTCGTCGAAGTACTCGGGGTGCTGCATCGCGTCGGAAAGGAGACCATCGAAGGCAGCTTTGTTGATGGCGGCTTGAATGCTTGCATGCCCGTAAAGCGTGCCTTTCACCGTGCGGTCCATGGGATCCTAATGAGGAAGAAGATTAGCTCGGGCAATGCTGCGGGATTGAGACGTACAGTGAAAACGAAGCCAGACTTGTCCAGCAGGACCGCCACTAGCGCGCGATTGTGGGCCGCAACAATGTCCTGATCCGCCTTCGATGCATTGCTAGCACATCGACGAAAGTCGTACCCATCCGGACCTTTGACAGGTTCACGGCATATCTCGCTTGGTGCAAGGACAGCCTCGGTGTTAAGCCCTACTCGACAATTGCTCCTCTTCTGCCTACCCCTCCAGCGAACACTGAGGCTGCAGAGATCACCCGGATAGTTGCATCTCCCGAGCCTGTTTCTGGCCCCGCCGCACTCCCCGCCGCCGCACTCCTCGCTGTCGTACTCCCTGCCATAACATATAAAATCGCAAAAACACACCCAACCGAGCTCCGCAAGATCCCGGTGTCATTCATAACAGACAAAGCTGGCATTAATGCCCAGCAATTCCTCCCTGCCGTCGCAACATTCCTCCGGAAACACGTCTCCCATTATATCCCTCAACCTTTCGACCGCTTTGATCTTTACAAGCGGATAACGATCACCTTGCCTTCAATTCCTCAAGTCAGCGATCTCAAGCGGCGCAATGTTGTACGCGCTTCGCCGCCCGTAGCTGCCGTCCCAAACACTCGGCAGCATGGTGAGCGCGCATATCAAGACTTCGCGCTTGTGCGCACGGGCGAGGCCAACGCTGTCACTGATGGGACGGCGCTTGAGGGCCTTCGCGTCGCGCAGGTGCGCGTCCTTTTCAAATTCCCGTCGTACTATCCAGCCCCCTTCAACACGGCTAAACCTCTGGCATATGTTGAATGGTTCACGCCGTTCTCGCGTCCCGAGGCAAACAGCGATTTATTCGTTGTCCGTCGCTCCACTCGGCAGCAGCGACCATATGCGGAGCTAATTGAATTGGACCGAATCGCCCGCAATTGTTTTTTGGTTCCTCGCAGCGGGGCTGGCACGACGGATCGTAAGTGGACCTCTGAAGCCGTGACCGAGCTGTGTCCGTCTTTTTATTTTAATCCTCACCTCGACGCGCATACATTCTGTATGGTAAAACTCGGCCAGCGCAATTGTATCTAGTAATTTTTGAATATTTATGACTACCGAGCGGTCTCTTAAATTCTCGCATGGACCCACTTGAAACTTTGACTGGCAAAAATGCCAGTGGTACTTGGTACGTTACGTTACTTACTTAGGAATCCAAAATGTATTCTTGGCAACTCAGGATGTCGACAGTGGCACATTAAGACAGCCGGATGGGGCGGAATCAGCATCTGAATGCTATTGATGTCGGACCCACGCGAGCACGATCTCTAGCCGCGTCTAGCGGATGTCTATGGCAACGTGATCATGTCTATGGCCGTCTATCCGTCTAGATTGGTCTCTGTGAGAAGATGTACGTCTAGCTGGGAGATGCCATGTCTATCCCGCCAGAACGCGTTTCCAGATGCATGTCGGTTGGCGCCACTTTGCTGGCAGCCTGCCCTTCCGGCGTTCGCTTAGCCTCAGCGTCACTGGCCACTCTCGACAAATCCAGTCACCCTGGAATTTTGCCTAGTCCTCCGCCAGGGTTTCTGCACGCGTACGGTAACAGTACCGTCACGGTACAACTACAATACGACTACTACTACGGTTCAGAAGTACGCGCGCTGCTTTTGTGTGCCGCGCTTGCTATCGGTACATCAGCTCCTCCTGGCGCAGGACCTCGTTCGGCTGGGCACTGTCATTCCTCTAGCTTGCCTTCTGAGCCTCACTCCGCCCTCTCGCTCTCCACTCTACTCGGTGATATATACTCAGTAATACGAACAGTAACGAGGTCCCCGGACTCAGACTCGCGATTCTGCAATCTGATACCTTCCTGCTCCTCATCTGTCGCTGGTGCTCATCCGCTGGTCAATAAATACAGCCCCTGTATGCCTCTACAACAGGTCCAAAAGCGGAGTGGCCCGCCGAATAGCACTTCACGAGGATGCCGCAGCAGGAGATGCCCGTTCGACTCGGGCTTGGACCATGGGGGACCTTAAAACTTCGCCCTTTTTTCCTACTGACGCAAAGGTGCCTGTCATCCCTCGGCATTGCTGAACACACGGTTCTCGCGGTCTCTTACAACGGTTGAAAGGTGGAATGGGATGCCTGCTCTGTCTGGTTTCATTCCCACCTTCCCACTCGGTTTGACACCCACCTCGCGCTTCCGGAGCTCTTTGCCTTTTCCGAAGCATGTAACTGGTTTTTCTTCAAGCATCCGGCAGTAGGAACTGCTCGTTCCATTCGTGCATAGATCACCCATTGGGAGTCTTCGCTTTTTTACCTCCACGCGTCACAACACCAGCGCCTTATTTGCCCCGTAAACACATCGGTACGCTTGGATCAATCATCTCCTACATTCAGTGCTCTCACACGGTCCAACCTCAACACCTTGCCTTCACCACTGGGCGCCGGTCGAATTGAATTAAGCTCAGTATTCGGCTGCCATCCGACTGAGCGCATCGGCACCGAAAATAATGCATGATAGCAAAGCGCTGGTCACGACGCGGAATTTTGCAGCGGGGGTTATCTCAAGGCCAGACGTCGAGGAGTGGAATTCAACATAACGATTGTGAACCTTGAAAAATGGAGCCCACAGGAGTACCGCTCCATGGCCAGGACTCGATGGCGTTCCGATGGACCTGTGACTCCGACAAGCCATCCTCTTGCAAGCCAAGATCGGAGGGGTGAAATAACTTGACGAGTTAAATCAAGCCCATGGCCGCGCCCCCAGGTGCGCTTCCGCGAAGCGGAGGCAAGTGAGCTAGCGCGATAACCATTGGATGGTCAGTTGACAATTACGAGGCATCCTCTGGTACGCTCAGATTTAATAATTGGCGTCGGAGAGCGCCCATACCTGTGGTGAAGAGACCCGTAGCAAGAGCGGCGATGACCTTGGCTGGGACACGAAGGCGCCTCTGTGTCTCTCGCAGTCCCCGAACGCAAAAAGTCTAGAGATTAAGAGCATCAAGGGGAAGCGCCGCCGACAGTAAATTGTCATTTGAACGTTGAAGTTAGAAAGAGGACTCTTTGACGTCAGTGGGACCATCAGACCGCGACAGAGAGCTGCGCAGGAAGCGTTACCTTGTCGTACGCAGGCCAAGCCCAGCCCGCAGCGCAGCGGAATAGGCCCCAGGTGCTACCAGAATCTGTTGCTGTTTAGGTGTCGTAGGCTTGGCCCTTCTTGAACCTACGAGTGTTGAAGTCCGCTTCGAAATACACAATCTCAGCGCATCTGAAAGCCTTGTAGAATGCAACAACTATGGCATTCAATTCAACTCTGCACGTCGCGATCTTGGAGCGAGGACACAGAGAGGAAATCAGATGCACGGCTGAGGGCACGACCGAGGACGGAGATCTAGAGCATGTGCATTCATGGACCGAGTGTTTGCTGGTACGATTTCATCGCGTGGAAGGTGAGTGAATGGATCGCGTGGTGTACGTTTTGAGCCTGACAATTCGGTATTGAGTACCCATGCGCGACCACAGTCGGGCGTCGGGATGCAGGAATTTGAGGGAGACGAGCCACGATCGACAGCCCGGAGTGCGGGGAATGATCCAAGCGGACGAACCGATGATTCGGGGTGGATCAGCGGAGAATAGCATGTTCAAATCGAGCGTCCGAAGCTTGGAGTCAGGCGGGACGATGAAGATTGGTAGCGACGACGGCGGTAACGCACACCCGGGAGCCAAGGCCGACGGGAAGAGATATTGAGTCGCAGAAGAGGAAGGAACGCGCAGAGTAGAGGGTGCAGGGTGGGTCGTAAGACAGAGCGCGGGAGGTTTAGCATGGGAATTAATACTTCTCCAAGTGCACAGGCACAGGAAGAATGGAATGCAGGGAAGCATTGTCCGGCGCCGGGCCTGCCACGTCGATGCATTTGAGACTTGCGCGCGAATATAGCACGGCGGACGAGGGTACCAGCGACTGTAGACAGGTATGGCTTACCAGGAGGGCACCACGCGGAGCTGCGTAGTGCCGAGTGACGCGCAGACCACGAGAGGCCGCAGCAGAGGCGGGACGAGTATCCAGGCGGACGACCACTATGCCCGTAGCCGCATTACGGTCGAGGGTGAGCACGTATTGCACGGAGCTAATTGGATTCGCCATGTGCACAGGCGGCGGAAGCTGCGCGCGTAGGTGGCGAGCAGAGCTCGAAGCAGGCGGGATACACCCGTGGAGAGCCTAGGATTGCGCACCAAAAGTCCATCGTGCACAGGTACAATGAGAGGCAGTGCGACGTCGTCCCCACACAGGCTAACCAGGTACGGCCGCCAGGCGCAGGGGATGGCGTCCCGAAGGGCTCTAGGAGCGGTGACACGCCAATGCGTGACGGGCGTCCATGCGCAGGGCTGGCGAGCTGAACCACTATTGGGACTAGGGCAGGCGTGGCGGGCCAGCGCGTCGGCGGCGGTGTGGGCGGCGGGCGGCGCAGGAGGGCGTAGATATCCGTGGACACGCTCGATGAGCATGATACCCGGGTGACGATGAATCCGACGAAGATCGCGGCGGTCAGCGCCACGCTGACATACCCGATGTCTCGTTGAGATCTGGCACGTGCGGCAGGCCAGCGTGTCGGCGGCGCCGCGGCGGTGCGGGCATCAGGCGGCGCAGGATGGTGTACATAGGATGATACACGGGATGATGATGAATCCGACGAAGATCGCGGCGGTCAGCGCCATGCTGACATACCCGATGAGGCAAGGAGGATCCTCCGCGATATATGGGCGTGGTGAGCGTTGAGACGGTCGAGGACGGCGAATGCGATGGTGGCGCGTGAGCGAGTGGGGCTGCGATGATGTCATGGTGCGCGGCGTCAATCAGTCTAAAGGAATCGTCGTCCGACTGAGTTGTCCCAGCACTAGAGGAACCGAGGTCGAGGCATTGAGGTGGTGGAAGCCAAGCCGCGTTTCGGCAAGAGCAGCCGAACAGCAATTTTGTCCCGACCTGATCCGAAAGGCCGCTCCCTTCCGAGCGTCACCAACCACCACTCACTGCCTTTCTCTGTACAGACTCTGCACGCTCAGCGCTCCCTCGCCATGAGTACGGCGCAAGTTGCTGACATCTAACCGGCAATTGCAAGCCCTCGAGGGTTGCAATTTGCAAATAGAGCTACTTCTCGGATTCCTTGCAGACCCACCCCGCACCTTGGGATGTCTTTATTATCTGCGATATCCAGCCCGATCTTCCCGTTCTACTCAAGCTTGCTGGCTCTATGAATTTTGCGGCTCGCATGGTTGGTGTCAACCTTTTCGCAACCCAAAGGCCGCCTCTGGTCGATTCCTAAGCTCGCGTGGTTGATTTCTCCGCTCGCGCGGTTGGTGCGATCCCACACGACTCCTTTTGCGCTTCCATCTCTGTCGAAAACCTCTGGAGCGCTTCCTTCAAACAAGCAAGATTCATTGGAGCGTCCCCGAGGCTCACCTCGTTTATATTTAAATTGCAGTGTGTGGGTGAAGCTCCACAATGGCTTGATGGCGGTGGATCCGCGCTGCACCCTGTGATACGTCAGGAAGCAACGAACGCTGCAGGGACGCCCGTTTGACGCGGGATCGAGTCTTAGTAGGGCGCACTGCGTTTTTCCTCCGACTCAGTTGCGGTCCAGGCTCGTCTTGAGGATGGAGTCATCGAGCAATCGCGCCCCGATCTACTGGGACTCAACTTTCGTGATGTATTACCCTGCCTAGCAAATCCTCACAACCTTACTGCCGTCCCATTTTTTAAGGATTGCACAAAATGCTTCCCAGACATTTCCAATTGTCACCACCCGTCGTTCCTCTCTAATAAATTGGTTTCGCAGAAGGCGCCGAGCCATCTGCAGATGCGGGTTGCGATCCGCCCATCCGAATTCAGCCTTTATATTGCCCAGGTATCCACACTGATGAATACTGCCTTGATCTCAGTATGCGTCGGTCATTTCCACTCATAAATATTCCCGTTGAGACGAATTCATCCCAGTCCATATAAGCTCCACATCGGCTCGATCGTGGTGGGCCCGCGCCTGCAGCGTATGTATATGATACGCAAACGCGGCACAGACACCCGTTCGACTCGGGCTCGAACCGTGAGTGCTGCAGTTTCTTCTTTTTTCCCCTGCAATTAGGCCCGCATCGTGAACTTCATTCCTATATCCATTCTCGAGCTTCATTCCTATATCGTCTCGACATCTAGTCTTTCCTCTTTGCATGGAAATCCTTCCACAGAAGCCTCGCATCAGCAATATATCACCGTTCGTGCCAACGAGCACTTAACCTACTTCATACCTTCTCTGTCCTGTGCCCTAACAGGAGCACTCGCATTCTTGATGAGATATGCATATCACCGCACTTCACTCATTGCTCGGATTTACCGGATGAAAATAAATGAATGCACACCCTATTTTTCAAGATTGCACCCCAACCAATCTAGCGACACATCGGCTCGATGGCGGGGGGAACGTGCCCGCACCTGCACATTCTTGCACTAAATATTGTAATTTTGCAGGGATGCCCGTTCGACCCGGGATCAAGCCTTTAGCAGCCCCCGTGTCTGTCTTTTCATTAATCGCTTTATCATCTCATCGTCATCTTCCTTCAAGCCTAAATTTCTGCAGCCTTTCGTGGCACCGCAGGCGCAGTTCAATCCATGACTGGGCATGAAACTTGGTATCGGGCGATAGCGGGAGGACCATCGACGTGTCTTCATTGAAATTTGCTGTGCTTCCATTCGGCTCGGGATCGAGGCAATGAACACCATGCCACCTCTTTTTCACTACCATCCAAACCAAAGAACTGCACACCCGATGCCACGCCCGACGGAGCTTCTGTGCTGCCCATCCCCACTGGATTATAATGTCACAGGCACTCTTCTCCATGGTTTGCCACAATCGCAATAAGTTCTGTGCTTTAGCCTCTCTGCAGATCACTCAAACGGCACCAGGTAGATGCAGTATGCACCATACGCAATGCTCAACTTTACATTTGGTATTAAACAGAAAATCCCTACTACTGATCAGATATCCTACCCTGCACACTAAGCAATGTAATGAAGCCTATGGATCATCGTAATGAAACAACAATATCTCCTGACTCGCAATTCATAAATTCCGCTGCCCACCGGGAACTCAAAGACCTGGCACAATTAATTTAATGACAACATTGACAAGACTCTCCTCACAGAAAATAATTTGTCGACTCTTGAAACTTCACTGGCTCCCTGCACCTTCCAGTTGCTGAATAGTCGCGGCCAAATCACGAGCAGTGTTCAGTGTATATGGATGATCTTCACCTAGGGCCCGCTGGCGCATGTTCAGGGCCCGCTCCTGAAGCTCACGCGCCTCCTTGAGGCAGCCCATTTCGAAATATGTTAGCCCCAAGTTCCCCATGGTTCTCACACTGGGGGCAAAGGCCGGGGCATGTGGATATCACATGCGCAATACGCATGTGACGACACATGTGTTCGGCATGCGTTGATCCGGGCCCAAAAACCCTTTTTTCGGTGCATGCCGAACATATGAGGAACACATGCGTATTGCGCATGTGATGTCCACATGCCCCGGCCTTTGCCCCCAGTGTCAGAGTATCAGGATGATCCTTGCCAAGGATTTCTGTTTGCTTGTTCAAGACCACCTTCTGCAGTTCTGCAGCCTCCTGAAACTGTCCCATGTGTGAGTATTCAACCGCCAAGTTCCCCATGGTGTTCAGAGTATCTGGATGATCCTTGCTGAGGAGTTCCATTTGCTTCTTCAGGACCACCTTCTTTAGTTCTGCAGCCTCCTGAAACTGGCCCATCTGCGAGTACATGATTGCAAGGTTTCCCATGGTTGACAGAGTAACTGGATGATCCTCACCAAGGAGCTCCCTGAGCTTGTTCAAGACCACTTTCTCTAGTTCTGCAGCCTCCTGAAACTGTCCCATCCGAGAGTAGCTGACTGCCAGGTGTCCCATGGCTCTCAGAGTGTATGGATGATCCTCACCAAGGAGTTCCCTGTGCTTGTTCAAGACCACTTTCTGCAGTTCTGCAGCCTCCTGAAACTGTCCCATCTCCAAGTAGCTAATTGCCAGGTTTCCCATGGTTTTCAGAGTGGCAGGATGATCCTCAGCAAGGAGTTCCTTGTGCCTTTTCAAGACCATTTGCTGCAGTTCTGCTGCCTTGGGAAACATCCCGCTCCTGCCGTACATTATGGCTAGCATCTCTTGAATGGTGAGAGTTTGGTTTTCATTCAGGTGCAATGATGAGGCTTGTAGCATGGATTGCCCCAGGCAAACCCCATCCCTCCACTTTCCTTCCTTGTGGTATACCCACAGACTCTGTGATGCAAATGAGGCATCAAGGATGTTGGGCTGACGGCTTGAATCCAGGCCAATCTTGAACCAAAGTGCATCAAGATGGGGAAACATTTGGTGTGAGAATTGAAAATCATCCCTTGAGGACAATGACATCCCCATCAGTTTGTGCATGCACAGCTCAGTAGGAGCATCCACTTTCACTATGGCCCTGCACCATTCATGCACCAATGGATGAATTGAGAAGGTAATGTCTCCCGAGGCAGCCTGAAACTCAATCAACGAGAAGCGTGCAAGCTCATCGGTAAGCACTATATACTTCAGTGAATCCCACTTGGAACCTGGACTTTCGAGGAATTGGGCCAAGAAATCTAATGACTCTTGGAGGTCTGCCTCAGTCGGCCCATTTGCAGTAATCTGGTATGATGCAGCTTGTCGAAACAATTCCTCTGTTATCCCATCATGGTGGATGAAAGAGCAAAGTTCAAGGAGTTCTCTTGCCTGCCTGGAAAGTTTCTGGAAACTGATCTGCCATGTTGTATACACTGACCACCCGTACTCGGATTGTGGGGGGTGTTGATCCAGTAACTGAATCCGGCTCCGGGTGCTCTCATACAAGTCGAGGTATTTTTCAAGGGACCGGGATGAGGAAATAAATGCCCCGGCCTGTGCCACAGCCAAGGGGAAGCAATGGAGTTTCTTTTAAATTGTTTAACCAAAGTTTGATATCATGGAGATGCAGCTTACCTGGACAATCCGCTTGGCAAGATTTCTGTTATTGTCCTCCATAATATCATATTGAGCAGCAGATAACAGAAGATCAATTGCTTCCTTGAGTGTCATCTGCTCAACTTTCTGGACTGCCTTTGCAACCTGACCAAGGTTAGGATTTCGGGATGTAATGAGGATGTTTCCATGAGAGCCAGGGGGAAAATACTGCACGAGCTTGAGATGGATGTCATCCGCATTGTTGAATACCATCAACCACTCTTGATGCTGGTGCGACAGCCAATTCAAACCATCTTGGAAAGTTTTCCCAGCTTTCTTGGCGAGGGCAACAGTAACTAGATCATTTTCGATTGTTTGCTAAGAGCTGCTATCCACGAAATATATGTCAGAGAACCTGGGCTGGAATATCAGGTTCAGAGATCAATTGGACATCTAATACAGCGCACCGTGATACCGGCAAACTGGTAGACTCCTCAACAAATTTGAAGGCAATTTGGCTCTTCCCAGACCCTCCGAGCCCATGCAACAGAAAAATATGTCGTCGACCAATGCCCGTGTTGAAATATTGGGTCATCTCTTGGAGAATATCCTCTCTCCCAGTGAAGTGAACAGTTGGGGCTGGGCAAACTTTTAGATAGGCTGGGGAGTCAGACACTGGAACCACAGGATCTACCACTAAGCTCAGCCCAAAGCAAAGTTGCTCATCAAGAATAGAGGCACTCACTGAGGATGACATCCACAACACCTCTGAGCTTAGCCTTTACATCTTCTGTGCCCAGATAAACCCGAGTATGTGCGGAAACTTCAGAAACTTCACTGGATCTTCCCTAGTGTTGGTCCTCAAAGCCCTGTAGACCCTGCAAAACATTGAATCGGAAATAGGTATTGGAACTGCCATGAAATCTTCGTGCATTGTCCTCATGTATCCGTTCACAGTCAGTTGCAATGCTTTTCAGGGTCTTGGCCATGGCAGTCAAATTTGGGGATCTTGGAATCTGGATTGTGTCAGGATGCCCACTGCCAACACTGACAACAAGGATGATGGGCTGTGAGGGGTACATTTGTTGAGCTTCTGCCACCACCAGGGAGGTTGGGTTGTTGTTCCCTACAGAACCGCTAATGGACTTTGGCCTCACCCCTCCCCGGCCAATCTCGATTGGTTTAAAAAATCCGGGTGTGGCAGAGGTGGCCCGTGCGGCCTCCCATATCGTGCAATCAAGGGCTGGCTCCTCTTGGGTGTCATATGAGCGAAAAAGTTCAGGGATACTTGCATTCAGATTACTTTCATGCATGGCACACACAAAGCTGGGAGATCCATATATATGAGTATAGTTTCATTTCCAAGACAAATAATTATACGTGCGTTTTGCAAACATGAGGGCTGCCATCTTTCATCTTTTCTTCTCCAAATATCTGCCTGAGTGCCACTTCCAGCTGGCTGGCTTTGAACTGCTCAGCACATCCACTTTTGGGTTCAGGTTGAAGCTTCTCATAGGCCGAAATAGAATCAGCAATAGACATGTGGAGGCGGCCGAGCATCAACGCAATGATCCTGTGAGTCACATCAGTTTCTAGCATCTTTCCAGGAAATCACACTTACCCTCCTGTGCCGCTGCCTCCGATAACCTCGAAATAGTCACATGGAGCAGGAATCATGTCAGAGCCGAGGGTTGTCTGCACTTGATACATGACTTGCTCAAGTATGAGTAACTCAGACAGCACTCCTGCGCCGCCGCCATCTGACCAATCATGTGGGTCAATGTGATTTCAGAGGGAGGGGGACAAGGGCATTACCCAGGGACAAGACCCTCACCCCCTTATGAGGGGCCTCTGTATTTGGCATCACTGTGGATCCGAGTCTTTGCTCCTTTCACAGTGCACACAGTCGGTGGATGGGAGACGAGGTCAGAGAGGACTGCAGTGACGTGGCTGACGCGGAGAGGGCAGTGCCGATTGTTATCATTTCCCATCGGTTACAGTTCGTCTTATTTCCGCCGCGGATCAAAGTTATCATCAAAGTCTCGGATGGAGTCGGGCTTCGACAACCACATGTCTCTGTGTTCGTTCATCTCGCTCTCTGGACAAGGCTCCCTGCTAACTCAGTATTCCCTGTCCTTGTCATTTTAGGTCATTTTCCATTGAATTTCTTACCGGGAGCACAGGATGGAAAAAGACTCCGAGTGTGATTCTGTTCCATTGCTCAAAAGTTGGATCAGGCTCATTGTGTTTGCACATCAGTGTCCATTGAGGGTTATGTAGTCGATCACCTGGTTCCTGGTCGTAGTCTTTGCTTACATTGATCATGACCAAGATTGTGAGTAAGTCTCTAAGTAGTGCTCACCCATCCCGCTCCAATCCACAGTGTTCACTCGTGCATTGATTGCACAGAATTGGTGGTGCGCACTGTACTTTAATCGACCAAATCCTGACTTCATATCCATCTAGCACGGTCCAAAGGCCGAGGGGCCACCACTTTGCAATGAATCAACATTAATGAGATCCTATTCAGCAGGCATCACCCGTTTGACTCGGGCTTGGATCATAAGGCCGTCAAGGTGCATTTCTGGGCTGAGGACACAGACTGCATCAAGTATCTAGCCCGAGTGATATCTTACTTGCACTGGGCGACTTCCATCCTCATCTGATGGATTTACCTGCGACGCCTCAGAACGGTTTGGCGGGGTACTCCCCAATTTATAATGACTCGAGCCCTCCTCTACTATCTGGAGTCAACGAGCACCGTCTCTGGTGGTAGTCACCCCTGCATCGATTTCTGGTGCGCCGTTCGCTTCATCTTATGTTATGGGACTCCCAGCGGACGTCGTCTGTCAGTGACACCAAATTGAATCGACGTCGCACTGTTACTGATACCCTACCATTTCCGCTACTACAACCGGGGATCACATGTCTTTAGAACGGTCTGAAGGCGGACTTGTACGCACTGGTAGTATCCAGATGTGGAGCTGCGCGGCCCACGTAGGATTTGCCCGTTCAACTCGGGCTTACACCATTTTACCGTGGTGACAGCAGGGTGTGCCCGTTTGACTCGTGCATGGACCATAGCCGAGCAGTGATATTTTTTAGGCCCGCATGCTTTGTTTCAGTGAGTAGATGCTCTCTCCGACCATCCCTCAACTCCCATAAAGTTCTATGCTTGCGTCGTCGGTGTCATTGCACACGGCTTGCCCTTCTCTGGTAAATAGCGTCTCTGTGCTTACTTACCCCGAGATTCGTCCAAGCGTACGATCTCAACTCGCTTATATTACAGTGTGCATTGGGAGCTAATTCATGCTACATATCGGCTCGATGGCGCTGGATCTTGTTACAAGAAAATATCGGCACTTGCCTTGCAGGGTCTCCCGTTTGACTCGGGCTCGAGCCTTAGCTGTGATGTGTTCACTGTTGCGTTTTAGTATTGCTCATTCCCGGTGTGATCTTAGCCATTGGATCCTCTGTAGACATCAAAAGTCTAATATCCCATACGTTGCCAACGCATTTTGAATCGTCGGGAATATTTTAAGCAGGACTATTCAAATATTTGAAGTAGCATTGGAAGAA
Organism: Mycena latifolia; assembly: GCA_029289555.1. Taxonomy (NCBI): domain Eukaryota; kingdom Fungi; phylum Basidiomycota; class Agaricomycetes; order Agaricales; family Mycenaceae; genus Mycena; species Mycena latifolia. The sequence continues at coordinate 311,699 of JARJLE010000087.1, read as the reverse complement.
GGCCACCGGGGGACACAACCACATGTGTAAACGTTTGCTGTCTTTAGAATCCAGTTTGCGGATAACCGAAATACAGATCCAGAGTATCAGGGACATTTTGGCGATCTTCGATGCGCAGAGTTGGCAGGCGATCTGATGCGTTCCAAGGCAAGGCGCCAACAACTGTATACATGTAGGTCTCAATTTGTGCGGAGAAGATATTAGACTCGAACCTCACTGTCTCGGGCTAATGCAAGAAAGAGAGCGGAGACCCAGAGCGAAATTAGACTGCGCGAAAACACGGAGGAGAGAACGGTTCGAGAAGAGCACAGGGCGGTAGTCGCAAGGGAGGAGAAGACGAGGACGATGAATCTGCAGGCGCGAGTGGAAGGTCCAATATGTCCAACGAGCCAAGTTGGGACGCGCGCGATGCGGTGTTGCCAGACAGCGGAGAGTACCGATCTCGGAGCAAAAACGAGACCCGGCGTGAGGCCAGTGGGAGGTCGGCATTTGAGCAGGGATAAAAATTATATTGGGTTCAGAATAGACGTTAATAGGCGCGGAGACCAGAAGAGAGGCGACGCAAGGGCTCCGCATCCGCACAGAGGCACGCTGGCATCTGAGATGCTCCGAGTAGAGTGTTGATTGTGGCGCAGTGTGCCTCAGAAGTCCACACTCCCACAACGTGCGGTGGAGGTCCCACGGACAGCCCGAGCTCGACGCAATCGAGCCGGCAAACTCGTCCGATGTAGCTGCCGAGACGGGCCATGCACATGAGACGCCCCCGCGACATCCACCTCAAACCGCGAGAATGAACAGGAGGACGCACCCTTGCGCAATATCAACCGACACACCCCCGAGATAAGATCTGCAACCCAGCGTTAGATGGAAAACTCGCAAAAGGTGGAGAGACTTACGCGTACTGCCTGTGTATGACCGATTCCTCTTCCATCATGCTCGCGTCTACGTCGCACGCGGCGGCTGCCTCGCCAGCACGCACAGACTCTAAGGCCGCATCACGAAGCACGGCCGCAGGTCCACATTAGGGCTACCGCGTGCGTCATGTAATTTCAAGCGCCCCGGGCGTAGGGCATGCGTACCGCTGGGCAAAACCTGTCACGCATGCGGGATGCGCGACGGATCGAGCAATCCGCCAGCGAGGGGTCGCATCAGCAATCGAGTGTGCAATCGACGGCTCAGCGAAGGTCTGTGAAGGTCTGTGGGTAAACTTGCAGCCAGCGATAGCCAAAGCTCGAGTCGCAGCATCTATGCAATGGCGAGTATCGTGAACACCCATGCATTCTCCCTGCGTCCCGGATGCGATGCGTCGATTTGAATGAAGAAGACGGAAAATGGTGCACGACCAAGGTCTAGAATCGTCGCAGTGTGACGTTGGAACGCAGGAGCAAATTCGACGGCCAAGCGTATAGACTCTCGGGACATCGAGGATGCGCTTGAAAGTGGTGGGAGGAGAGTGGGGAGCGGCTAATTCCGGCAACAGCTGCCGGTGCCCTTCCGATCAGATCGGAGACGCTCCTCCGTCTTGCCACCATGGACCATCTTCGTCGCTTTCCGTCTGACCTTCGCTGCCCGCCCTGGACTGTACAAGATTAATATTGCATGCAGGACACGATCGAATTCGAGGGCCTCCCCCCCTCACGGGCGCCTCCACCACCGGCGTCGTGCTCTTCGTGCCAGTGAGCGTTACGTAGGTGTGGACGCGCGCACATAGTGGCGTCGCGCTCCTGACGATTTCGCGCCCGCAGCCGACACGGGTGGGCGGTGCACGGCGCTCGGATTCGCCTCGAACGTGAGCGTCATCGAACTGATGGGCGGCGCGCTTGCGCCGGGCTCACCACGTTCGGCTCCGACCTTAAATTGAGCGAGATCAAGCTCGAGCCGTCGATGACAGACGGGCGCGTGTTCGACCCGCCCACGATGGCGGTTCCCAGTATTCTCTGCGATACTGTCGTCCGCGCTGTGGATGGGCTGCAGTTCGCTGGTCGGAATACGCTGTGCGTATTCATTGTGTCGGTTCTCTCCCTACTAGATACGCGTACCGCGCCGGCATTACTACGGCGGTCGTCTCACCGATTGGCTCCGGATTCCTCCAGGGCATCGGCACGACGTTCTCGACCGGCGCGCCCAACACTTTAGCATACGGCGCCATCCTCCAATCCGAAACGGCGCTGCACATCTCGATCCACTCCGAGATGCGCGCAAGCGTGAACACACAGATCGCCGCCCTGCGCAATATGCTCTTCTCCAGCAGCACACCAGGCCCGGGGAGTCGTGTGAAGGTCGTGAGCATCATGTTCATTTGAGAGCACGTCATTGTATGGTCTGCATGCTGAAATCCGCACGTAGGGCGAGATCCCGCTGGTCATCAAGGTCCACACCGCCGACATTATGGCCACCCTGAAACCCGAATTCGAGGCGTCGACTTCTGCGGCGCTGGGTACGACGTTCGCGCGCGCAACGGAGGCGTACCTCCTCGCCGCGGGCGTCAGTGCCATCCTCGCGCCCGCTTGTCCGTACCCCGAATTCTGGGACTTCCGCCGCGTGTACGTGTTCCTCATCCTACGCTTTGTTTAACATTTGATTCCTTCTGAACGCAGTCTTCCCGGCCCTCCCGTGTCGCGGAATGACTGTGCTGCATCGCGCTCGGCGTGCAATCCGAGTACGCCGCGCGCATAGAGCTCGCCTCGGTGCGTAATACTCCAGCCCTCCACACCGCTAACTAACCCTAACCGTGCGTAGGCCGCGCTGGACGCAGGCGGCGCCATCGACTACGCGACCGCCATGGCGCTCTCGACGACCACGGTATGCGTATTTCGAGATCGATGTATATGTCAGCGAGTGCGACGAGGGAGCCGACACAAGGAATACACACAACGTACGTCGTCGTATTGCGACCAGCGAACTGCAGCCCATCAACAGCGCGGACGACAGCATCGCCGAGGATACCAGGAACCGCCATCGTGAGCGGGTCAAACACCCGCCCGCCCGTCGTCGACGGCTGGCGCTTGATCTCGCTCACCCCAAGATCGGAGCAGAACGTGGTGAGCCCCGGCGCGCCGCCCTCGATGAACACGAGCCAATTCGGCGCGATCGCCTACAGCAGCGGCGCGATGCCGCTGGGCGCACGAGTCCATACCTGCGTCACGTTCACGAAGAGCACGGTGCCGGTAGAGGAGTTAGCTGGCCAATGCAGGCCGACGTAGAAGCGATGACGGTGGGATGGAAGAGATAATTTCGGATCTGATCGGAACTTCATCGGCACTTCTTGCCGATCGCCACTCTCCTCCCACCATCTCCGTCTCGATTCCACTGTGCCCTCCCGTCCCGCTCCCCACCGCGACGATTCTACGCTGTCATGCCGCCCGCTTTACCGTCTGGTTTTCCAACTCGACGCATCGTTTGCACATCACATCCAGGACACAGAGTACTAGTATAAATGCACGTGTGTTTCCGATACTCGCCTTCCGTTGCAATGATACTGTGCGCCGACCTTCACCTACGGCAATATGAGATTGCTGAATGCAGATGTACAAGACATCCTGGTGTGCAATTGGCATGTGCTCGGGCAGTCGAGCTCAAAACGAGGGAAACTGTTTCCCGAATACCATCCCATGCGCCTTGCTACACGCGTCTACGCTCCTGCCTCAGAAACCCACGCACTGCCTCTGGATATGAGCGGACAGAATGTCTTGGGAAGTATGATCTAGGCTCGTTACCAGCCTGCCTACGAGTTGCAACAATGTGGCGAGCACGTTGCCGTAGGCAGGCTGGTACAATTCGGGACAAACAAAAGGGCTGGGCGCGGAGTTCGATCACTTTCCTTTTCCTTTATTCTGAGCTTATTTTATATCTGTTGGGAAAACTCCAAAGGGAAGGACAGCTCCAATTCCACTCTTCTCAAAATCTGTCTCTTCAGAATTTTGATTAAGCTCGCTGCGGGCGAGTTCTGGAGCCTCAAATTTAGTAGGGAATTGATCGCAGCGTGATGCCGATGATCGGCACCACTCAAAATTTCGAACTCCGGGCCCAGCCCTTTGGCGGGTCCCGAGTTGTACCAGCCTGCGTACGGCAAAGTGCTCACCACATATTTTTGCCATTCGTAGGCGGCTGGTCACGAGCCTAAGTATGATCAGTCGAGCCCAAATTGACTGCTGTTTCGTGGAGTCGTCACCCTTGGCCCCATTGCTGCGGTCTCTTCCTCTGGCGTTCCATCTAATGATGGATTTATCGAGTGCCTTTATGCTCGGTGGCTCCGAAGGCGCGCGGGAGAAGGGCGTGCTTTCGTCCTGTCACCTGCTGGACACTGCGAGGGCCGCCGGAGTCAGCCCGTGCATTGGTACTGCTGGCACCTTTCCCAAATTTTGGGCTGACACGCACGGACCTCAGTCAGATGTCTGATCTTTCGGGTCGCCCTCCGTGTACTCCTGTTCCAACTCTCCCGTCCGTCTGCCGCTCTTGCTCTTGCTGCTGGTCCTCTCCGCTCCCTCGGTTCTACTTACTGGGAGATCGATCCGCTTTGTGGGCTACAAGCTCGGTTTTATTTCACAGTAAAAACAGGAGTTTAATACTCATAAGGGAACAACGATGCATGGTACTCCCGCTCCACTTTAAACACCAACATGAATGAACGGCACCCAGTGTAAAAAAGATTTCCGATTTCCAGATCTCTCGCGGAGCCTCTTGACAGAAAAATGCAACGCCTCAGCTGCCCGACCTGAATCCGGGAGCGAGTCTTGGAACAGATGTTCATAAACATCGCTGGCGACTTGGGGTGCATCGCGGTCCATTATTGTCCACATTGTCGCAATCACGCCGTTGTAGCCCGCCGCCAATATTCCGCCAGCGAGATGGACCGCTTCCTCTTGAAGCACTTCGTCCCCAGTCGCGGTCTGGCAGGCCGAAAGAAATGCAAAGTCGGCGTCGGGGAGGGATAACTTGATTATGCTTGAAAGCGTCATCCTGGAGTTCCCAGCGAGGAGAAGCGCACTCTCCGTCGGATCTGAGGCGTTCTGCACCCCATGGCACGCAAAATGAACCCAGCTCGAATCCCTCATTCCCGCTTGAACATTATCAACCGTGCCCATATTGGCATCCAATCGCAAAACTGGGACTTTTCCCGTGGCATGCCTCTGAATCGAGGTAATTTCCGCTTGAGTTCCCGGAATGTACGTCTGACCCTGTGCGGATGGCTGCGCGACTGCGAGGACCTGAAATGGTTTCTGCGACTGCGATCGTGGACGAAACCCTTGGATCAAGGCCGCCAATGAAGGCGTATAAGAGGAAATCACAAAGTCCGAGAGCTTTGAACCAAATATTTCGTTTGCACCGTAGATGCCGGCTGCATGGATTGGAAGGAAGGTGAGAGGACCTGTCGGACACCACCAGATGCGTTGGAAATTATGAGTTGAAGGTGTCTAATCGCTTATTAGCCTTTGAACCCGTACATGTCAGTCATGGCTCACCGTGATGTCCAGTGCGTTCAAAACAGGTTTGACCAATCTGGTCCACAGTCCAGAAAGAATGAGTGCAAACTCTTCCTCGGGGTCCGAATTCCCTTCCCGTTTTCCCATCAATCGCTCATTCCTACCGCAATGGTGGACGAGCCCACGCAATGATTGTGACAGGTTTTCGGCGTGCTCCGGTGTAAATTCCGGAAGGAAGATGTGGACGACATCCGGCGCACCGGGCGAAAGAACCAGAGCATCGCACCGATCGTCACTGAGGTTTAAAATAACAACTGGCCCGCCTTGTGCCGCTTTGGAGAGCTCGGACATCGCTTTCGGTAGCAGAAACCTATCAAACCCTTCCAACCGTCGAATATCTTCCAATAAAGTGTTGCGCTCCAGCGTTTGATCATGGGATGGCTGTGTATTCAACGCTTGGGTTGAAGGATTCGCCGCATTGGTCTCTCCGCCTCTAATTCCCGCTCCTTCCAGCTGTGCCGAAAGGGAAATTAACTTCTCTGCCAGGACAGGATGGCTCTTCCTTAAATCATCCACCGGAGTGCGGAGGCTTAGCAATTGACCCCAAATGATGGATCGACCTTGTTCAAGCCACTCCACAGCCATGCCTGGTAAACCTGCCGCTATGGCCGCGGTGGCTGCATTTCTGGCCAGTTTGCCAGCTCTTACAATGTGGTAATGGCGATCTTTGATGGATAGACCGAGCCAGGCAAGCACAGGAAGAAGATCAGGGGACACACGGTACGCATCTAGGACGGATGGGTGGGCTTGTATTTGGGCCAATCGTGCCCACCTTGCGGCAGCATAGAACCGGATGTGAGGAGGGCCCGTCATGGAATGTGCCGCGGAGCTGAGTCGATCAAGCACCTCCTGAAGGTTTTCAGCATTTCCCCCTTGCCTAGATTGAAGGGAAACACTGTGGTTGGCCAACCATGCTGGCCTGTCAGGATGACCAGCTGGAGTTTGGCGGATGGCATTTTCTCCCAACTGGGAAGATCTCTCAAGGTCCCGGACGTCACCAAGTTGCTGGAAACGGCAAAGAAGAGACATTGCCAGATTATTCAACCGTGCTTGTCTCTCAGGGTGATTATCAGGAGTTAGGCTTAGGGACTCTTCTTCAATGGAAATCGACCTGTTCAGATCATCGATGTTGCGGTCACGCTGAAATCTGGCGAACAGGGCAAGGGAGAGGTTATTTAACAAGGCCGGCTTCTCAATTTGTCCATCAGAGATCAGCCGAACAGCATTTTCAGCTATCTGTGCAGATTTCTCCAGGTCATCTGGGTCACCGAGGCGGCCGAAGCGATCACGTAGGGCAAGGCCTAGATTGTTCAACCATACTGGTTTATCAATATCTCCGTCAGGGGTGAGCTGAACAGCATTCTCATATAGCAAGATTGCTTGTTTGAGGTCATCGAGATCACCCAGTTGCTCAAAACGCTGACTCAGTGCTTGTCCTAGACTCATCAAGTAACTTGGCTTGGTGGAGTGATCTTCAGGCGTAAGGTGAAGGGCCTTGTAATGTTGAACCACCGACCTGTTGAGATCTCTGAGATCGCCAATATGTTCAAACCGACTCCTCAATGCATTTCCAAGCAGGCTGAATCTACTTGGTTTTGCGGGATGACCATCAGGAGTCAGTTCCACAGCGTTTTCTGCTAGACTGATGCAATTGTTGACGTCGGCGAGGTCCCCGAGCCGTTCAAAGCGCAACGAGACGGAACGATATAGGGCGCTCAGTCTGTCCGGCTTGTCCGGGTGCTGTTCTGGAGTCAGCCGAATTGATACCTCTTGAACCATAACCGATCGCTGAAGATCCGCAATGTCGCCCAGTCGTTCAAAGCGTAAACAGAGAGAATGCCTAAGGTTTTGTAATCTTGCTGGCTTATCTGGATGATCATCCGGAGTCAGACGGACAGCATCGTCACGAATGGAGATGGACTGGTTAAGATCATCGAGGTGACCAAGGCGCTGGAAGCGCTGAGAGAGAGAATTCCCAAGATTTTGCAATCTCAATTGCCTATCAGGATGACCATCTGGTGTCAGACGGACACCATTTTCACACATCGCAATTGAGCCATCCAGGTCTTCTAGGTTACCGAGTCGTTCAAATCGAGTGAGAAGCGAGATTCCGTGATTGTTCAAGGCAGATGGTTTGTCTACGTGGCGCTTTGGAGCAATGCAAACACCTTGCCCGCCGACCAAAATGGATCTATGCAGGTCAGCAAGGTCACCCATTCTCTCAAAGCGGATGTGCAGTGCATGACCTAGATTCACCAGCTTCGACCACCTGTTTAGATGATCATGTGGAGTGAGGCGTAGGGCTTCCTCCAGCAGTGATACAGATCTGTTGAGGCTATCAAGGTCACCGAGATGCCGAAACTGTAACAGAAGGGATGTCCCAAGCTGTTGCAGAAGCAGTGGCCTGTCAGGATGCCCATCTCCGGCCAGATGAAGAGCATCTTTCCCCGCCGATATAGACTTCACGAGATCACCCAGGTCTCCAAGCCTCTCAAATCTGCGCATACGAGCCACTCCAAGTCCAGTCAATATTTCAGGTTTGTCGGGGTGTGGATTGGGAGTCAGGTTGTCAGAGTCGCCAAATGCGGAGAGTGAATGATCGAGGTCGTTGAGGTCGCCAAGCTGCTCAAATCGACGAAGAAGGGATTTTCCCAGGACGATTAGCACAAACGACCTGGCCGCGACCGCACTGTTTGTAGCGCTTTGCTGCAAGGCCAACACGGAGTTATTGATGTCTTCGACGTCACCCAATTGCTCAAAGCGAGCGCAGAGTGCAGAACCCAAGGCTACCAAGGAACCGGCATCATCAGGATCCTCTCGTACTGCATCCCTGTACGCAGCGATAGCCTGATTCAGATCTTCGACCACTTGGTGCACCCATTTCTTGTAGAAAATATCCCCCAACATGTTCAGCAATATTTTCCTGTTTTTGTTCCTGGCAGATAGTAATAGAATCCTCTCGTGCATCATTCGAGTTTCGAGGATAGTGAGTGGGACTGCGCCAGATCTGGATCCAGGAAAGAAAATGGGAATCAGGCGGCGTAAGATCGCCTGGTCGTCGAGAGAGGTAACTATATTGGCCTCAGTGGGAGAAGGGGGGAACTGAATTGTATTTTACCTTGATCTTCAGGATGATTAATCCCGTCGACCTTGCAGTATTCGGCAGTAGATGCCTTGATCAGAGAGAACGCTGCCCTGACTTGAAGTGACGGGCCATCATGGTTGACATTGATGAGCTTCAGACAAAAAGCTGGATGGTAACGATGAATGCGAGTTAGCAACAGTAGAGTAAACACACGAGAATTTGGTCTCCCTGAAATCAGAGCGTTGTCTCTCCGGATTTGAACCCAGCCGATGAGCCGGAAGTCTTGGAGTCGCACATGCCGTATAACCAGGCATTCATAGAAGGGACGATGCGGGCTGATGTCACAAGAACTATGAGTGTCATCATCTGTAACATCGAAAAAGGGAATACCCACAGCTTGCAGTCTACCTTCACTTTCCAGCAATTTGCACAAGGTTCCGTTTCCGCCGGCATTGTCTGTAGGAAAATATATCCATCGATGACAATCTGGACTGAAATTCTCGTCTTGGGCGGCAGATCATCGTGTGGATTGGAGAATGAATCTATGGTAAGATCTGTTCCGGATCCGCTGCTTCAGTTATTTCTTCCTCGAGGTCAGGAGTCTTACCATGAAGATGAATACTTGATGTGGAAAACTTGAGTATCGGATCCTGGTATGGACCGCTTGGACGTACCTTGTATGCATCTTGAAGCTCTACCAGTGCAGAGGTGAAGTGACCGTCGAGGAGGTGGTATCAGGAAGGATCATGGGCTTCTCATCCACTTCTTATAGAGTGCTCAGAGCTGTGGGATTCCATCACATTTGAGATTGTTATCGCACCAATCGGAAGGCCCCCAGATCGCCGAGCGCTTATGTTGTCCTTGGGTGCTAGAAGTTATTCGACGTTACCATTGGCTCTGACGCACACAGATACCCCCCAGAATTGTTTCGTAGTGCGGCGATAATATGAAGCTGGAGGAAAATAGAAAAAAGCGAAATCACCCGCACCATTGAGTTGTGCAGTGATATCAGTGATGGAGCTTAATCCTAGCGGCTAATAGGCTAAGCGCCCGGATTAAGCCTCGGCCTTAAGCGTACCAACTCACTTGGTGTCATTACGGCCGAGGATTAAGCTTGGGCTTAGTCCTGGGATTATGTTGCTGCACTCCTAGGATTATTTTCCACCATAATCCTAGTCCCGTCTCGACAATAATCCTAATGTCGACAATAATCCTAATCTTAGTTGAGTGATGATCCTACTTCAATGTTGATCAATCCTACAATGAGCCCACAATAAACTCAGTTAGACGGTCTGCGTGATACATCCTGCTCCAGTTGGATTAATCCCGCTGTGTTGAGACGCAGTGCGGATTAAGCCGGCTCCAGCGACCTGAAGTACAGAGCCAGCAGCTTAAGCGGTTTAATCCCCTTCACCGATTGAGCCACTCAACTCCTTTGAGCTAGATTAAGGCGATTCAGCGGGAGTAAGTAGCTGAGCGAAACACTGACCATTAAGCCAACCCCGACCGCGTGACCTAGAGTGGACTGTTTCAAGCGAGAGAGCGAACTTGAAGTCATATTCAACTCATGCTATGGAGGTCACCAGGGGGCCTGCTGGAAGTCAGCAGGGCAGAGTCTCAAATGTCACACTAGTGCCACCCGGATTGCACCGAGTGGGGAACAAGCATATGGGACTCGGATGTACACCGGCAAACACAAAATCCACAGAGAGTGATGGCTGGTACGCTGTCCACAGGCTTGATTGAATGGGAGGATAGCCCACGGAGAGTTCGACGACGAGATGATGGGAGAGCGGAGAAAAGGAGCTTAATGGCACGTGCGTGAATTGAACAAAACCATAAGACAATGGCGGATCAAATCAGTGACTTCGCCTCTTGCTCTTCGACGATCGCGACATCCTTCAAAAGCTCAAACTGAACTCACGCTCTGTACACCAAACAGCCCCCGGAGACTCAGATTCATTCTCAAGTGCTCACGCCTTATAGACCTCTTGTAAGGACTCGTTGCACACAAATTCTAACCGACCTCCTGATGCCACCAGTGTCCACTGGCACCACCCGTCCTATCGAGTTGTGCCACCAACGTACGACCTGGACCGCAAGCTCCTCCCCGCCCACTCGCTGGTTCTCCGTCCAAACAGATTTAACGTCCACCAAACCTGGGCACTGCTCTCCGTCTAATTTTAGAGTCCGTGCTTCGCGTTCGCTGTTAGCTTGATGGAATACCGCTTAAAATGGCTTACTCCAGCTTGAGCCGTTTGTCGATGTCTCAATGGTACGTGTCCCGCAGCGGCTCCCGCTTGACGCTTAATCTCGGGACCCACCTCATTGTAGGATTAATCAACATGGCATCATGCAGGATTATCGCTCAACTAAGATTAGGATTATTGTCGACATTGGGATTTTTGTTGAGATGAGACTAGGATTATGGTGGAAATAATCGTAGTAGTGAAGCAAAATAATCCAGGACTAAGCCCAAGCTTAATCCTCGGCCTTAATGACACCAAGTTAGTTGGTATGCTTAAGGCCGAGGCTTAATCCTGGCGCTTAGTTTATTAGCCGGTAAGATTAAGCCTCATCAGTGCAGGCGTTGAGTTGTGTAGTCGAGCACGCCGGGAGGTGAAAAACTCCCAGATTTGGGAATAATAATGTCCCAGTATTACCCCCATAAGTAGGCCCAAAATACCTCTATAGGTTCAATTTCATCTGTAAGTTCAAACCGTCAAGAGATCCAACACATGCACAAAGGCAGGGACCATTTGAACTAATTCGGAGCCCTTGAGGATAACTTATGGGTACTAGACGACTTCTCATGGAGCCATTAGCCGTATGTGTTTTTCTAGTGTTTCCAGCTCACCTGGCGGCATTCTGACATACTGAATTGACTGTGTCTTCCTGAGTTCTCCGCCAAAATGGCCCCCAAAATTAGATGGAGTACACACTGTGCATCTTGGCACCACCAATCACAGCCAAAGACGCATGTTCGAAATGCTAATAGAATGTGTCCCTTGGAACGAGTTGAGACGCCAGTGGCGTTGATCCGTAGCCAGTGTACTTGCCACATGTACCCGCATTCAAAATAGCAGAACTCGGATCTGCGGGGGAAAAACTTGTCGGTCAGCGAGTACCTTGCAAGTTTGAAAAACCCGCGGGTACTCGCGAGTACCTGCGGAATGCCTGTCTATGTTATGTTTCCAGCCAAAAAGTCATGAGTTTATGTGATGTAGGCTACCCTTATGCAATTTGCAACAGTCTCCAGGTCAAAACCTCCCAAGTCGATACTCGGATCCGTGAAATGCCTGCAGGCATGAGTACCTGGTTGGAGAGTTTTCCCACAGTTCAAATCCTTGTTACTTGGGGGTAGCTCTCAAGTCTTGCAGCAGCAGAGCAGAGAAGAATCCTGTCGTTCAGGCCATCTTGAAACTTCTGGACATCCTCCGAGGCTCCCGCCCACTTTTTTCTCCCTCTGGGTGAACAATTTCCCTCTGAGTTCTTGAGCACTCAACCTTTTTTTTTTTTTGAGGTTTTGTTTATATAAAATATTTATTGAATATCATAAATCTCGTGGAGGCTGACTGCGGGAGACTAGGTCTCGTCACATAATACTATATTTCAATAATGACAAGCCTCAGTGCACTCTGTTCAGCCGTGTCCCCAGCATTCGCTTGCTCAATGCAGGGGCAAATTTGACTGGTGCTGCTCAATTTCCAACCCGCGCTTCCTCCACCTAGATTGTGGTGAGCTTTTTCTGTTCAACAGATCATGGCCTTATGCTGTCTTATACCTGGCTGAAGACCTCCCATGATATTCAAACCTCGCGTAGATATGGCACAGTTATGACTAGTACAGTTAATGAGTCTATTCCAATACTCTATCCGCTCAAGGCCTAAGCTGTGGAGCAGGCTGGTCAAAGGTGTATCCAGGTCTGGCAGGGTTATCATGAAGGTGTTTCCAGGTCTGAAGTGTTGAGAATATTGTAGTATATTCTATAACCTTCTGGAGCAACTCAAAGAGTGCTCCACACATTAGTAGTACTTAGTAGAACATTCTAGATACTTTCTGTAAGAGCGAGCAAAGCTCGCACAAAATACAACTTTTATATCTTCAGTTGTCCTCGCCTTCACTCGTTCAACAGGTTATGGGCTCCCGTGCCCTCTACTGAACTAGTCGATCTATTGTTGCATTCCCGCGTCGCATCCCTGTCGAGCACCGCTCCAGTCGTGATCCGCCTTACCCCATTTATTACTACACACGCACACGTGACAACTACACATCATGTCCTCCTCATCCGCCGACTCTCACATCTACCGCATTGACCCGCTGCATGGCACCGAGAACTTCGGAGTCTGGAAGCTTAGGATGATACACATCCTGACCGATCTAGGCTACGACTTGTACATCTCGGACTCTGCCACCCCGCCCCCTGACACGGAACTTGCCGCTCTTGCTGCCTGGAACAGAGCTGATCGCAAAGCTCTTTCTACTATCGTTCTCCGTGTCGATGACAATGTTCTAGTCTATGTCTCTAGTGCTAAGACAGCTAAGGAGGCCTGGACTGCTCTTTGCAATATGTACGAAGCCAAGGGTGCTATCGGCATCACCCTTACCCGTCGGAAATTCCACCGCACGACCTGCCCGGAGGATGGAGATATTGAAGAGCACATCAGGACGATGCGATCTTACGAGACGGAACTCGCACGTCTCGGCCGTCCAATCAAGGATGATGAATTTGCTTATACGCTGCTGGAGTCTTTGCCGGAGTCATGGGACTCCTTTGTCTCGGCAATCGCCGAAGACGTCGCCGCTGACCCCACCAAACTCATCGCTCGTATCCTAGCTGAGGATGCCCGCCGTCGCTCTCGCGCTCCTACTGATCCCACCACTGCACTGCCTGCGGTGGACATGTCCAAAGTGAAGTGTTTTAAATGTGGACACTTCGGACATTATGCTAGTAAGCATGATCAGCAGCAACAGAAGCCGAATGGCCAACAGCACAATAATTTCCGTGACCAATCGTCCAATTCGCCCACCTTCGAATTCCCACAACCGTCGCGGCCGCCAAGGCAAAGGCAAATCACGCGCTCACATTGCCGTTGACGGCACATCTGATGGAGAAGATTTTGGTTTCCTCGCGCGCGAACCCGCCGGATCTCTGGGTCTCCAGCCAGATGATTGGCTACTCGACTCTGGCTGTAGTAGGTCCATAGTCCGCAATAAATCTGATTTTACCCAGTATTCGGAGACCCCTGGACATAGAATTGTCGGAATTGGTGATTCCGCTGGCATTGGCCGCGGCATCGTTCCTCTTTCCTTCGCAGTTGGCAAAAAATCACGAGCCTGCATGCTGCGTGATGTTCTGCACTGCCCCACTGCCCCCTGCAACCTGATTTCGGTGCCACGACTCACCGATGCAGGTTTCCGTGCCGTTTTTGATGGCAACACAGTTGAAGTTCGCTCGAAGCGAACTGGGACACTTCTCGCCATCGGTGACAAGGTCTCTCGGCTCTACAAACTCCGCATCACAACCCCCGTTCCCTCCTCTGTCATCCACGCTTTCCCCGCACGCACTTGGGACGAATGGCACCGTGCACTCGGCCACCTTAATTTGACTCAATCCGCAAGCTCAAGACCAAAAATATGGTCAAGGGCATGAATGTGGATACCAGTCAGCCGACGCATCAATGCCAGGCCTGTATTCAAGGCAAGGCACATGTTTTGCCATTCCCTAAAGAGTCCCAGCGCAAATACGAGCACATCGGTGATATGATTTACACTGATCTTTGGGGTAAAGCCCGTGTTCGAGGACCAAGAGGGGAGTATTACTTCATTTCCTTCACTGATGCGCACTCTGCAAATAGCCGTCCCCGCTTCCTCAAGAATAAGGAAGGGGCTACTGTTCTTCAAAAGATCAAGGACTATGTCGCATTTGTAGAGACCCAGACCGGCCGCAAACCCCGCTTCTTCCGTTTCGATAATGGGAAGGAGTATGTTAATAAAGAAACACTTGACTGGCTTGCGAGCCAAGGAATTGAGTGGGAGCTCACTGCTCCTCATTCCTCCGCTCAAAACGGTGTTGCTGAACGCCTCAACCGCACTATCGTCGAACGGGCACATACCATGCTTATCAGCGCAGGTCTTCCGTGGTCTTTATGGCCCGAGGCTGTAAACTATGCATTTTATCTCAAAAATCGTTGCCCCACAGCCGCTCTCAACGATGATATCACGCCTGAAGAAGCCTTTACTCATCGCAAGCCTGACATTTCTAATGTTCAGGAATTTGGTGCAAAAATTTGGGTACTTCAACAAGATGGAAAAGTCCACAAGCTCATGGCAAAGGCACGTCAGTATCGCTTCGTTGGACTCTGGGAGCATGCCCGCTCCTTCCGCTACTATGTTTCTGGCAATAATTTGGTCCTCCACTCCCGGAATGCAATTTTCCAGGACCCAAAGACCATTCAGGACGATTATATTGTCCCAGCTCCGTTCCCTTCTCTGGCTGAGGGCGAGAATGTTGAGCAGCCAAAAGAAGTACAGCCAGATTCGGTCTCTTCGCCTTCTGTACCCCCTGCAGCTCCTTCTGAACCACCGCGCACCCACGGCCCAATTTCAACCACAGCGGCTCTCACGCCACTTCCCACGCAATCGCCCCCGTTCTCTCCGCCGCCCAAAGCACCACGCGACATTAGCAGCACAATTTCAGAGGAGAATATCATCGAGGGAAAGTGTACCCGCCGCCCGAACCCCGACTTCGCGCTTGCAGTTACTGAAGCTGCTGCTCTTGACGATGACCCGAAGTCTGTCAAAGAAGCACTCGCGCGACCCGATTGGCCGCAATGGCAAGCTGCTATGGACGCGGAAATGGGTCAACATAAAAAACTCGGCACCTGGGAACTCACAGATCTCCCCGCAGGTCGAAAGGCTATTGCCTGCCGTTGGGTTTATAGACTCAAACGCGACGCTGCCGGCAAGGTTGTGAAATATAAAGGTCGCCTTGTCGTGAAGGGATTTTCTCAGATCCCAGGCATAGATTTCAACGAAACCTTTGCCCCCACTATTCGTCTAGAAACCTTTCGATTTCTAATCGCTCTCGCTGCTCGCTATGGACTCAAAACTCACGGTATGGATGTCGTCGCAGCTTACTTAAACAGCCCGCTGGATGAAACAGTCTATATGCAGCAGCCAGATGGTTATGATGATTCAACTGGTCGTGTCTGCCGCCTGAAGCTTTCACTGTACGGACTACGACAGTCTGGCCATAACTGGAATCGCACGCTCGACTCCGCATTCAAGGAACTTAAATTTACCCGCCTGATTTCCGATCAGTGTGTATATATTCGACGCGACACCCCCACTTCTTCTCCCACCATAGTTGCTGTTCATGTCGATGATATGACTCTCTTCGCTCGCACAGACGCTGAGCTTTCCCGACTTAAGGGGGAGCTTTCTTCCAAGTTCAATGTAACGGACTTGGGTGAACTTCGCAATATTCTGGGCATGGAGATTGCCCGGAGCGAGAATGGTTCAATTTCCCTGACTCAAAGAGGTTATGCCGAACGTGTCCTTGACTCTGTTGGTATGAGCAACTGCAACCCAGTTTCTACACCTCTTGATCCCAATGTGAAACTCACCTTACCAGCTCAGGGTGATCCTCACATTGTTGGTGATGAACTTCGCCGCGAGTACCTTTCTGGAGTTGGAAAACTCATGTACCTCGCTGTTGCAACACGCCCTGACCTTGCGTACGCTGTTCAACACCTCTCCCAATTTTCCCAGCGACCAACTGCCGAGCACATGTCCGCACTCAAGCGCACTTTCCGTTACCTCCGTGGAACCCACAAACTCGGCATCTCTTTTCACTCCCAGGGAGAACTTGACCTATTCTCCGATGCAGACTGGGGCACAAGCCAAATTGATCGTCGTTCAATTTCTGGCTACCTCTCCTTCTTTGCCAATGGCCCAGTCTCATGGAGTTCTCGCAAACAACCCACAGTCGCACTTTCGACCCCGGAAGCCGAATTTATGGCTCTTGCTCGTGCTACTTGTGAAGCTCTTTGGCTACGAGAACTGAGTTCGGAACTTGGTGTTGGATCTAACGCCCCGACCTCTATCAAGGTTGATAACGATGCGGCTATGATGTTTGCCGAAAGCGTTGTATTTCATGCACGTTCAAAGCATATTGATATCCGATATCACTTTGTTCGCGAGCGAGTTGCTTCTAACGAAGTGAAACTCACCCACTGCGCCTCCGAGGACAATCTGGCCGATATATTCACCAAGGCTCTACCACGACCCCTATTCGAAAATCTACGCAGCCGAATAATGTCGCACTCTGGTTGAGTCGAGGGGGAGTGTTGAGAATATTGTAGTATATTCTATAACCTTCTGGAGCAACTCAAAGAGTGCTCCACACATTATTAGTACTTAGTAGAACATTCTAGATACTTTCTGTAAGGTATATAAGAGCGAGCAAAGCTCGCACAAAATACAACTTTTATATCTTCAGTTGTCCTCGCCTTCACTCGTTCAACATGAAGGAAGTTGTATTCTCCTGAAATGTACCATCCCCAAGGTTGCAACTTGTGACGGCTCGTCAGTGTTGCCTGTCCATCGAGACGCTATCGAGCCCGGGCCATGGAGCGGGGCACTTCTGCGCGCTCGCTGCTTCAAGGTTCGCAATCATTAAGTTAATTCCAGTTCTGAACTTCTGGCTCGAATCTAACCACTAATCCGAAATTCCGTTCGTTCGTCGGCAGGCATTATTTTCAGCGCCGATGCGCTCACTCGGACGATTGGGGTCAGGAATCCCATGTTTAGTGTGCCAGTGCCATGAAAACTTACACTGCTGCTCGGTCACCGTTGTCAAGTTTTAGTGGATGGTTGGCGACTCTTCAAACTGCTTTATTTCGATGAGTGCCTCCCCTTCTGATATATGCAGAGCGAGGATGCCATTCCATAGCCCGTGCTTTCAAGATCCCGATCCAACATTTTTTGAATGTTTCCTATCAAATTCACGACTGGATACGCACACACTCTGCGATCCGCTCCCGAATACAGATACATACTCGGCTCAGGTCAGCGCAGGTTAGTGTGTCACCGATTCTGCTACTCCTCCGTCCCCGCCTCAGCGGGGGGCGACTTCCTGCGTCGTTACACAAAACACGATGACGGGGATATAACTTGAAATCGTCAACACATTGTGAATTCAAAGCCGAGGAAGACATCGTCCAGTAAGCAGCATTCAAAACAGATCCACGACTGCGCGCCGCCCAGAAACGACACCAAATACCTTGATCTCGAGATCGAACGACGACAAACCGCCGCCTTGGTACATCACCAAGTCTTCACCAGTAACCTGCGCATATTTTACGAGCGACCGCGATCCGTATTCGGGAGCAAATCGCAGACTGTGTGTATCCAGTTGTGAATGAATACTTGAAACGAATGTTGGGTCGAGCCCTTGCGAGCACGGGCCATTGGATGGCATTATCGCTCTGCGTATATCACAAGGGGAGGCACTCACCGAAATAAAGCACTTTGAAGAGTCGCAACCATCCATGTTAAGATTTAGCATTCAGTCAATCACGGCGACGACAACCGTATACTTCATGGCACTGCCGCACTCACCTGAGCTTCCCCAACCCAGTCGCGCTACGTATTCGGCTGCCGTCCGAGTCAGCGCGCATCGGCGCTGAAAATAACACAACATCGCAAAACGCTGCATACGACGCGGAATCTGGCGAAAGCGGTTAGTTCACGGCCAGAAATTCAGCAGTGGAACTCAATTTACCGATTGCGAGCCTCGAAAAAATGGAGCCCACAGAAGTGCCGCGCTCCATGGCCCGGACTCGATAGCGTCTCGTTGGATAGGTGACATTCATGAGCCATCCTCTGACAAGCTCAGATTGAGATTGAAAAACCTTGACGACTTAAATCAAGCACACAGCAGCGCCCGCAGAAGTGAGCTTGGCGCGATAGCCATTGGATGGAAAGTTGACATTTGCGAGCAATCCTGTTGTGAGGTAACATTCAATTGGCTTCAGACCGCGGCCATACCTGTGATGGTTAAATCAGCCACGGAGCGGCGACGTCCGTGGATAGGATACGGAAGCGTCTCTGTGTCTTCCGCAGTCCTCGCATGCAAACCGTTCAGAGCCGCCGACAGTGATTCGACATTCGACCTTCGAAGTTAGAAGGACTCTGGGACGTCAGTGGGGCCGTGAGAACGCGACAGCGCTGCGCGGGAAGCGTTGTCTTGTCCTACCGCAAGCCCAGGTCGCAGCGCAGCGGAATACACCCCACCTGATGTCGGAACTCCATTGCTGCGTAGGCGCCTTGAGCTTAGTTGTTCCTGAAACTTTGGGTGTCGAAGCTGAAGGCTACTCCGAAGCGCATCCGAAAGCCGTGTACTGTACTGTAGAATGCTAGCATTCAATTCAATTCTGCACACCATGAGCTTCGAGCGAGAACACAGAGAAAGGAGCGCGAGAACACAGATTCAGAAGCAGAAGGGATCCTGGGAGGAGAGCGGATGCATGGCCGAGGGCCCAGATCGAGGACGGAGATCTAGAGGATGTGCGTCAGGGGGCCGAGTGTTTGATGGGACGATTTCATCTCGCGGACGCTGAACGG
Source organism: Mycena latifolia (assembly GCA_029289555.1). Taxonomy (NCBI): domain Eukaryota; kingdom Fungi; phylum Basidiomycota; class Agaricomycetes; order Agaricales; family Mycenaceae; genus Mycena; species Mycena latifolia. The sequence goes on along the minus strand of JARJLE010000087.1, from coordinate 292,502 downwards.
ATGGATCGCACGGCGTACTTTTTCAGGATGGTGAATCCACACCAAGGTACACAGTCACAGTTTGTCCGTGAGCAGAACAGGACACACCATCAACAGTCCGGATTACGGGGAATAATTCAGGCGAGGATTCGCGGCGGATTAGACGGAGAATAGAATGCTCCACTCGAGCGTCCAAAGCATGAAGTCAGGTGAGAGGGCCAATATTGATAGCGACGACGGCGGTAGTGCACAGCGCGGAGCCAAGGATGACCGGAAGGGATATTGAGTCGCAACAGATCTTGGCGAAGAATTGGCGAGTGCCACAGTGGGTCGTAAGACAGAGTGCAGAAGGTTGAGCATGGGAATTAATAATTGTCCGAGTACACAGGCACGGGAAGAATAGAATGCTGGGAAGTATTGTCCGGCGCCGAGCCTGCCACGTTGAAGATGTATTTGAGACTGGCGCGCGAGGACTATACGGTGGATGAGCGGACAAGCAGCTGTAGACCGGGATGGCTCGGAGGGCACTCCGCGGAGTGCTGCGTAGCTCTGAGCGGCATGCAGACCACGAGAGGCCGCAGCAGAGGCGTGACGAGCATCCCGCCGGACGACCGCTATGGGCCTATGGCCCGTAGCAACGGACGAAGGTGAGCGCATATTGCGCGAAGCTGATTGAAATCACCGTGTGCGGGGGCGGCAGAAGCTGATCGTGCGGATGACGAGCGGAGCTCGAAGCCGGCGGGATAGCAGAGAATGACGCCCGTGGAGAACCTAGGATTCCGCACCAACAGTCCACCTGGCGTCGGCATCCAAGAAGTTGTACCACGGGCAACAAGTGAGGCAGTGCGACGTCGTCCCCACACGCGCTAACCTGATACGGCCACTAGGCGGAGGAGACGTCGTCTCGAAGGGCTCTAGGAGCGGTGACATGGCCAAACTCAGCCAATACATGATGGGCGTCCACGCGCGGGGGCTGGCGAACTGCAGCGCCATCGAGACCTGCGCACGCGTGGCGGGCCCGCGCTTTGCGGGTAGTGCGCACCGCGGGGACCACCGCGGCCATTGCGTGCATCGGGCGGCGGGCGGCGGAGCGCGGAGTACATTCCCGCGGCCGCGCGCGGCGAGGATGATACCCGGGATGCCGATGAACGGGACGAAGACGTTCGAGGCGGTCAACCCGGGCGGGCGTAGCGAGAACGAGGCTCGGCATATGTAGCGTTGAGACGGGGTAGCGCGAGAACGGCGGATGCGGTCAAGATGCGGTGAGGCCCGTGAGGGAGATGATGAGCTCCATGCGATGATGTCATAGTGCGCGGTGTCGATCAGTCCAAAGGAATCGTCGTCCGACCTAGTTGTCCCAGTACACAGCCAGACGTTCGGATGAGCGCGAGTTGCACCGGAAATGATCAAACAGGGTTTGATCCGGAATATGTGCCAGGTGCAAATTATTTTGACCTGGATGCAAAACATCAGTAATTCACGTAGCACAAAAAATAAGTTCGCCCAGATACATTTGCATAATACTTTCAACCTCTGCTCAAAATCTGTCGCCTCTCCTTTGCATTTTCACTGTTTTGCGCGCCTTCGTTCGCACGTGGCACTGCGATGGCGTGATTGTTGTGGGCCAAACAACACCGTGGTTGCTCGTTCTTTGCTTCCTCCCATCATCTCCCCCCTCCGTTCGCCATCCTCTCGTAAGGCAAAGACCCCGCACCCGCTCCTTCAATAACGGACCTTCCGCAAGCGCATCAAGATCCTCTTCGTGTCGTTGATAGCTTGGTGCAATTGCCAGTGGTTGTGCCAAGTTCCTCGTTGCCTCAAGTTCTCCTCAAGGCTCGGCGGCCGTCCAAGCGGTGCTGGAATAGATTTGTCTCAAACCCACCTTTAAGACTTCTGAAGCTTCTGCTGCTCCTCAAACCTCAACACTGGAAAGTATGATGCCGCTACAAGATTCAAGATTCAAGACTCACAATACTCTTGTTCCGGGCTCTTTCCCTGGTGTTCGGCATCATTGGCCCTAGCAAGTTTTCGACACCGTGCAGTGTGAGCTTCGGATCCCATAATCAAGATTGCTTCTTGCGTCCTAGTGCGCCCGCACAATCCTCCCCACCTCCTCCTCTCCCCTCTCAGTTCCAAGGCGTTACACATGGATGTATTGTGTAGGAAATGTAGAAGTGTTTCAATATCATTATGTTCTTCCCTCGTATGCTCCTCGAGCCCACCAAGTAATTCTGAAGCAGCAGGGCAAGCGCTGCCCCAGTGACGGCGTGCCGGCGTGCGCCGGAGCACGTGGCTGTTATGCGCCACGCGCAAATCAGTAAAGTTAAGCGCGGCTCAAATTATTTTGCGCCAGAGTCAAATTTGGGTGGAATGCCCTAGAACTAAGCGTTACATTCTTCCATCTAGAGCGAGTTTTTTTTGTGCCTTGTACATACGGCCGAAAATTAACTTTTTTTCAAAAGTTTGGCCTACCTGTGTAGTACTCGAGGAACCGAGATCGAGGCATTGAGGTGGTGGCAGAGGCAAAGCCGCGTTTCGGCAAGCGATGCCGAAGACGATCTGATCCGGAGCATCGGTCTCTTCTCACCACCCACGTGCCAGCCAGCACTCGTCTCTGCCCTCTTCCTGCGCGGACACCGCACCGTCCAGTCCAATGTTCGATGTTCGATGCTCCTACGCGCTGTGCAAACGACGCCTTTCCAGATTCATTCGACTCCGAGTCGGGCTGCGCCGCTGCGGCCATAAGCTTGCTGGTTCCATTGGGCTGCCATTGATTTTGAAGGTTGTATGGTTCATGTCAGACGCTCTATTCGCACAACCGCCGACTCTGGTTCATTCTTCCGCTCGCATGCATGGCTCGCACGCGACTCCCTTTTGTGCTTCTATCTCTCCCAGATACGGTTACTTCAATCGGTACGTCCCCGCCTAACTCATTTATATTTAAATTGCAGCCTGCGGTAGGTTCATATCGGCTCGATGGCGGTGCGACCGCGCCTGCACTTTATAATAGGGCATGAATATAATGTATCCTGTGGGGATGCCCGTTCGACTCGGGATTGAGCGGTCAACCTTGTTTTTCCCCTGCCTCATTCAAGCTTGCAGCCCAGGCTTACAGGTCCATCATTGGCTCAGGGACGGAGTCATGGAGCCATCGTATCCCGATCAACTGGGACTCATCTTTCGTCATGTATTACTGTCCAGCAAATCACTCTCAACCTTACTGCCGTTCCGTTTTCCCAAGGTTCGCAATACTATTTCAAAATGCTTCCTAGTCATTTCCAATTGTCCCCACCCTTGATTTGTCTCTACTATTCATTTCGCAGAAGGCGCCGAGCCATCTCCACAAGCGGGTCGCGATCCGCCTGTCCGAATTCAGCCTTTTTATTGCCCAGGTATTCGCGCTGATGAACACTGCCTCGAGCTCAGTAGGTGTCATTCACTTCCACCCCAATTAATATTCCCATTGACACGAATTCATTCCAGCTCATATAAGCTACGTATCGGCTCGACGGCGGGGACTGCTCCTGTATCCTACGAAGTACAAGTCGCAGGAGTTCCCGTCGACTCTGGATCGGACCTTGAGTACGACAGTTTCAACTTTTCTCCTTTCCCCTGCATTCTGGTGATAAGCAGTGAACTGAGCTGGCTGTGAAATTGCATTTTGTGCATGCTTCATATCTACAAAGTACTAGCATTCTCGATCGAGGACTATTGTGATCTCCGAGCAGATAGTCAAGGATATATGGCACCCAGAGGACTCTTGGGACATGATCTTATATCAGGTACTCCATATTGAGGCCTATATACGACTTGACCTAGGATATAATACCTTAAGGTTGAACAGTGCAAACCCTCTATCCAAGGGTAAACAAGTCACTTAGTGCCAGTCCATATCAAGGAGATGGGATATATTGCATCCCTAGGCCATATAAGCAATAAATACACGAGACGGAGACAGAACTGTATCAGATGATATGGCATCGACATCCAATAGCTGCACTATAAAGTGGCATATACAATGGTCAAATAGTGTATACAATGATCAGCCAGCATATATGATGATCTGAACGGGGTTGTTCTGTTGCTGATAGGACTGGATGGCTGTAAACCCATCCAAGTCTATTCGGATGATTGAACTTGTGACACTTGGAGAGTGCACAGTTGAGCCTACACACTAAACCCTCAAGTGTATACACTCGAACCAAGAGTATGCATGGTTGCTGGGCAGATAGGAAGCCACATCTAGGACCATATGTGTGTGTATGTTCAGTCGCCATATACATGCACTCGAAGGCTGTATCCATGACCGGAGCAGCACATACACTCAGTAGGACCAACGAAGGCACCCAGCCTGGCCTCTACAGCATTGATTCTGGACCGTTCTAGGCCCTGGGTCATGGTTGAAGCCGTCCAGGACATCGGACATCACCTGACAGCCATATGAGTCAGACCAAGTCAGGAAGGAATAGAGATTATTTGCAACCCAGTTATCCAAGGGGAAGGGTTCTGAGCCCTGTATACATGCTAAGAACGGCATATATAGTCAAGCAACAGGATGTTTAACTATGTTGACACTGATCCTCGCGTCACAACACCTCACGTGAAGGGTCTAGGCTCCGGGAACACAAGTAGCCGGTTCGATCAGATCCGAACGGACACAGATGACTCTGTTGATGGAATCAAATATCGATCGGAAGACTCCAGAACGATGTTCAACTACCATAAACTAGCACCTAAAGTCTGTATAAAGCATATATGAGACTTGGGAAGGAAACCTAAATACAATATAAGACACCTCGAAGGTGTTCTGAACACTATATACCCTGGAGTATGACCGTTCACACCTATATTCCGACCGATCGGAGCTATGAGTCATACGGTTCCGCTGTATGTCAGCAAAGAGGAGTCATCCACGAACGTGGGAGGGCCCTCGACCAATCATAGAGGTCATGGGAATGAGATATTCCGGATTGCATGCTATTTTCAAATTCTATTTATCAGCGAGTAGTGTAATCATCGTTTGTAATCATGTATAGAAACAGTATATAAGGGCGCCTGCGCAAGAGGGAACAGGAGCGAATCACGCCAGTGGCTGGTTGGAGGCTAGGAATAGTCACAACCAGCTGCTTGGTTAGATTGTGTGCTCTGTTCGCCTTGAGGCATAGCTCAGTAGAGTCTGCTTCATAGTGTGTGAATATACCTTTGGATTGATATAAACACCTGAGCCTGGAAGTTATAACATTTGAGCCTGGAAGTACATTGGCCTGGAAGTATAACATTTGAGCCTGGAAGTCACAATACATTGAGCCTGGAAGTTTTATTGGCCTGGAAGTTTACCTGGCCTGGAAGTTCTTACAAGTTTATACTTGTTCAATCGTGTTTATACAGTTCGCCAGTGCATTCTGGGGGGTTTACAAGCCAATCGCACCCGCGACTAGTTGGAGGCAAGAATATAGTCACAGTTAGTTGTTGGTAGGTTGTGTGCTCCTTTGCCTTTGCGGAAATCAGCCATATACACGGTTTAAAACACCGTTCTTGCATCTGCTCCAGGCCATATACACTGTCGTAATCATTGTTGACAATCAAGTTGATCCGTTTACGATTGTTGGAAGCCCGTTGAGCCCAGTTGATACAATTGCTGAAGGGCCTTTGAGCCCGAATAAAACCCAATATCGCGATCAAATTGCACCCCATTGTGTCCTGGGAGGCCCTAAAAGCGCCGACCTACTGTGTGCTGTGTATACAATCTAGTTGATTGCAGACAACATCCTTGGGATCACTCGGACAAGGGCCATTTACACAAGTGATTCTTGGAAAGACTATCACCGTAAATCTCGTCTGATAGGCCTAATACTTGGTCTCATCCCCGAACAAACAACACAATGACTTCTGTCTTGCAGTGGTTTAGTGTTTGGTTGGTGGTTTTGTGGTAGTTAGTTGTTGGTCTCGACCTTCAGCACTCCTGCATTGCACTATTCCTGCTCACTTCCCACACTGCTGGGTCAGTTGTCAGCGTATCACCGGCCTCATCTTGATCCTCCTTGTTGTTATTATATCCTTCTCGAACTTCATTCCTAGTATATCCTCCTCTAACTCCACTTTCCTTTTTGCATGGAAATCCTTCTCCAGAAGCCTTGTATCAGCAATAAATATATCACTGGTCGCGCTGACGAGCACTTACCCCATTCCATGCCTTTTCTGTCCCGTGCACTGACAGGAACCCTCGCACTCCCGGCTCCATTCGCATCTCGTTGTACCTTCCTAATTTCTCGAGTTCAGAGGATGACCCCTAAGCCCCCACTCACATTGCCACGATTTCACCCGAACCAATGTAGCTACATATCGGCTCGATGGCGGGCGAACCGCGCCTGCACCTGCACATTCTTGCATTAAACATTGGCATTCTTGCAGGGATGCCTGTTCGACTCGGGATCGAGCCTTTAGCAACCCCCGTCGCTGTCTTTTTATTAATCACTGTATAATGCCATCGTCATCTTCATTCAAGCCTAAATTTGTCCAGCCTTTCATGGCACCACAGGCACAGTTCATTCCATAATCAGGCATGAATCTTGATATCGGGCGATCAGGGGAGGATCATTGATAGGTTTTCATTGCAATTTCAGGGCCGGGATCGAGCAATGAACACCACACCACCGCTTTTTCACTACTGCAGAAACCAAACAACTCCACTCTCGATGGTGTGTCCCACAGATCATCTGTGCTGCCCCACCCCTGCTGGAATATATTTTCATAGGCACCCTTCTCCACGGTTCACCACAACCAGATAAAGTTTTGCGCATCTGCCTCTCCGCAGATCACTCAAACCGCCCCAGGTCCAGGTAGATGCAGTATCTATATAAGAAAAGGCGTGGATTGTGACAAAGGTGGAGCTAGGTGGAGTTTCCGGGTTTAGCGGGAATCGGTCCCCGTTCCATGATCCTAAGCCTGAAAGCCTGAACACTGCCACTTATGTCATCTCCACCTTCCGCTCCACGACTCCCACTCTGTGCCCGGGCACCTAGCTGCATGTAGCATCTAGCCAGATGAATACATACCACTTTATTTGAACCTTCACATCTATATCTATATAAGAATTGAACATCGTTCGTCTCTGACCACACAACCTGATTGGCTGCTGGGCCATCGGTGTCAGATAAACGCTCCACGCGACGTCATACGCTCCACTGCACCACCGGAATGTTCAATTCTCCACCCAACTGTGGGATTGCTATTTATAAACCGCTGAGATGTTGAATACTTTCCTCTCCGACAGTCTGGGATCCTCCGGGATCACACTGAGCTCCCACTGATCAAAGAGACCCTGATGAGTTGAATGAAGGAAGCATCGGGATGAAGACAGGGTCTCAATTTATGAGTAGCATTTGCGGATGGATGGGGACCAGAGGACTGTAAGATGAAGGCGGCGATACATGGGGATTGAAGTCATATTTGCACGTCTCCGCTTGCTGTCATCGGTGTCCGCCAGCAAAATGGACCAGGTTATTACGAGTCCTAAAATGAATATTTTAGACTCGTCTTTACTCTCCATTCTCCGCATACCGAGAAGTTTTTTGACCGATGACGTATGTGATTCGTGGGTGCGCCAGTTCCTTATAAGGGAATTATTGTGGGGTTGTCTGCCTTTTTATGGGCCTGGGCGTCAGCAGTATTGAGAATTGTCATTTCTCTTTACGTTTCCAGTGTGACATGGACAGTTGTATGTCGATTTATTTGACTATGGCTACCTTGCCATACCTCAGGTTTTTCTCAAAGGTCGGTGCACCTTTCATGCATTATTTGGAATATTTTCAAGAATTTTGGGACATCGTACGGTGACTTATGAGCTCAGCGCACCTTTAGTTTGTCTGTTGTTTGCGAGTCATGTCATAAGCCACTGATCACTTGGGGGTGAGGCCGTGGCGATGCCCGGCAAAACTCGTACTTATGTACTTTTTTGTTTTTGTTTTACATCATTCATCTGTAGACAGTGATCTAAAAAACGGAAATTTAAGGCTCCGGGGTCGGTAATTAATATTTCTACCATCACCTAGGATGTATCTGAATGTTCAGTTCAGTTTCCAGTACATTTGGTTCAGCCATCCCAACACGGCACCCTGCGACATTATTGTTGTCCAATATTAGGTGCTGCTTCCAACATCCGAGGGTGCCGATGCCTGTACCTCACCGGGGTCGTTAATTAATATTTCTACTGTCACCTAGGATGTATTTGAATGTTCAGTTCAGTTTCCATCATATTTGGTTCAACCATCCCAACACGGCACCCCGCGACATTATTGTAAGTCAATGTCTCAAGCAAGATTCAAGGAATGATAAAATAGTACAGTCCGGGACAATCAAAGGCCGCAATTTTTATTACAGCTTGGATTTTCATTTAATCAACAAACTGAGTTCAGATTCAGATCCAGAGGGTAGTAATAAGCCTAAATACATTTTTTTCAGATTTTTTTAACGAGTGGATGGGTTTGGCCAAATTCTCGGACCCAAAATTCAAATTGTGTGTACCTCTGTGCGGGTTCTGGCTGGTCGTGATGATCTCAAGGCCACATCCAGTGCCCTCATGGCACTCTGTGATGCTACCTATGTGATTTGTCTGTGAGAGAATGGATAAACACACATAAAGGAACAAATTCAGATGTGTTCCGCCCCAAATTTTCACACAGAACAGAAGGTCATGAGAACATCAAGTCACATGCCTGATCGGATATCATTAACTTGTCGATCAAATTTCGGAAGAACTGGTCGTTGAATTCTTTCAATTCGACTAGGATCATGTTCTACTCATCAAAAGGAGTTGATTCCATTTTTTTTTTGTATTTTTCCATATTTTATTTACGAAACAGCCAAATATCTGATCGGCCATCACAAAGATCAGCCTCGGCAAGCTCAGCCACTCGTTGGATTTTGTTGAAAATATTACAGGGGGGTCTTATAGGTGAGATCTTTCGATTCCGCGAAAGTCCGAAAAGATTAGTAATCATCAGGAAAATTAGCGGTCTTTGACTGTCCCGGACTGTAGCCGTGTAACTGAGGCTACTAATTGAAGTACTGAAGTACATTGCATTCAATGGTTGGTTTAAAATGATGATCCAAGTCACAAACACCGAGAATGGTACATCAATTGACAATTTTCTCACTCCTAGTTCAAATCCCCGAACACAAGTCAATGGTCTCTTTGACAGCGGCAACACAAACTCTCCGCTTCTTGGGAGCCGCTGTCTTGTGATGTCCTCGACGCGAGGTCTCTTCCGGATCGAGGTACCAGCAGAGAGGACAGGACACCGCCTGAGAGGAACAGTGTCCCCAACTTTCTGAGCCGACCATACACAGTCGACAAACACCTGGAAGCTGTACAAGCCGAGCATTGTTTTATTGACATCTTCTCTGACATCGGCGCCGGCAGTTTCGCGGGTCTACAAAACTATTAAAGTAGAACGGAGGATTTGATATGAAAGATGACTCACTGCAGTTTGCCAGCCCTCACCGGGCATAGCGGCAAAGGGCGAGTATGTAGTATACTTATTCTTGCCTTTATACCAAGTGAAGGCAAAATTAGCGACCCTGATAGACTTCTGTCCGGGGCGATCGGAGCGCATCATGGTGTGCACAGTAGGTACTGCCGAAGCAGGTTCCTACCCAGCTGCGGTTCCGAGGCTCACAATCTCAGTAGCGGGATTACAATCGAATACAGAGAAAATGGGCAGACCGGAATTTTCGGACCGCATTATGTGTGATGTTACTAGTGACAGAAAGTTGGGGTGAGCCTCTCCACGGCGGCTGGCGGATAACATCTACAAACAGCATAGCCACAATTTCGAGAAATCATTCAGAAAATCAGTTGTGTCCTCAGTCAGTACCATGAATATTAACCGGCACCCTGAACGTAAGGTCTCCAATGTCTTCTGCGCCTCCCCAGTGCACATTTTGTTAAATTTCAAACTAGGTCAAGAGGAATCGTAAGAAAGAACAGTTTTTGGCCGTATTCAGCCCAGAACATCCGGAATAGCCCATATGTTCGGTCTAGTATTTTTTCAGACAGCTGAGGGAGGGTGCAAAAGCCACCTCGGGCACACAGATGATTTTAAATAGGATGGTGAAAGGCCCTCCATGGTTTTCTCGACCATTTCTCAAAGTTGTGGCTATGTTGTTTGTATATGTTATCCGCCAGCTGCCGTGGAGAGGATAACCCTCAACTTTCGGTCACATATAACAGCACGTGTCTTCAGTCACACATGAAAATTAATGCATTTTCTCGGATATTGCCTGTAATCCTGCTACTGTACTATTTCGACCAAGTGTTCATTAATTTCGGAATTTCCACTCTCCGATATGGCCGATAAAATTTATTTTGAATTGTCGCGAATTTTAACGGCCTCGGAAAAATCAGCCATCACGCGTCACCTGAACACTCGGTCGAAATAGTACAGTACTCATATTGTTATCCTCGGAACCGCGGCTGGGTAGGAACCTGCTGCCGAAGCGCCATCTGGCACTCGCTCAACGGTGCTTGCACACGGTGGAATTCCATAGCTCTGGCGACATTGGCGAGCTGCTTATCGTAGTTTATGTGAAAATGGGGTATCCAAAAGAGGGGGGAGAGTAAGGAAAGTGGGGAAAGCAAGATCTAGATCATTTATTCCAAGATGTACGAGGGCTTTTATACCTCAGAGAACAATGTAGTATACAATCATAAACAGAAACGTTGAACAATGGAGCGTACAATGTTTCAGCCCATATGGTCCCAACAATACAAAATGTTATGGCCTTGGCCAGAAATTATAATGTAAAAAGAGTCGGCCTTTGCCCACCATCATAGCCCGCCGTACACGGCTGATGGCGGCTTCTGGGGCGCGCCCTGGGGGTGCCGGCGGAGCTCGAAAATTGCTTTTCGCAGCCGCTTTTCGGCCATTTTCGTGTGCCGAGCGCGCGGCAAACAGCATCATTCATGTGATATACAGGAAATACCCAAAAATACGCCAAAATTGTCAAAAAAAAAGCGGCTTTCGTGCCCTCCACGGCGCGCCTGCCGTGCCCTTGCCCGCCCCGCACCCACCCGGCACCTTCCGACGCACCTCCAGCATGTATCTGCACCCATGCGACCCCAGCAACCGGCTACGCGCCCCCATCATGCAGTTGTTGATGCCGGGTATCCTTCCCCTTCCCCCTCCGCATTCGTTTTGGCCGCCTGTTTCCTACTCATCGCTGGTAAGCCGTGGTCCCCCTGCTGGGAAGAAGACTTACGCCATGGTTTCCAGCCCCCAATACACCTCCTCCAGCGCCGCCTGATACGCCAGCGCGTCCCCTTCCTCCAGCGCGTCACACCACCACCGCAGGCAGATCAGCATGTTGAGCATGCCATTTGGCCCCGTATTGCCCAGCGCGCCCCAGTCCTCCTGATCCTCCAATTTGTCGAGCCTCCCCATATTCGAAGCCAGCCTCCACTCCGGATTCATCACGACGTACCACTTCCACCACAGCTTCCCGAACGCGCCCGCATCCTCTATCGGGGGCTTTGGCCCTCCCTTCCGCGCCCTCGCCGTCCATCTAGCGACTTGCTCAGGACGACCCTCCGTATGACCGCGCGCCGGCCCCTGGAACTGATGTGCCGTCTCCCGCTCCCACCACATCTCCAGTATCACCGCCCACATCTCGCAGCACTCTCCCTGAGCAAGCGTCTCCTGGGCCGTTACCGCCCAACCAGGAACCTCCTCCCCAACGTCGTGCCCGCGCTTGCCCTTCCCTTTCTTCGTGGCGGGTTTCTTCACTGGTGCTGCCTTCCGCGCGCGCTTCTGCGGCCGATTCGCTGCCTCTCCCTTGTCTCCCTCTTCCTCGCTCCCCGAGCCGTGCTCGCCATCGTCCCCTTCTCCCGGCGTCCCCGCCTGCGCTCGTCCACCCTTCCCTTTCGCCTTACGCTTCTTCGGCGCCTTCAATCTCTCTGCCTCCTCCGCTGCCTTGGCCTCCGCCTCCAATTCCCGCGCCATTGCTGCAACGCCCTCCTGATTGCGGGTGATGTTACTCTCTCGTTGCCTGAAGTACTTGGGCATCTTCGCGATCTCTCCTTCCCTCCGCGCCCGTGACATCGGCGACAGCTCCCGCAATGCTCGCTTCAAGGGCGAGGTGACGCCAGCTACCCCATCGAGAGAGCTGGGCGACAGCGGGCGTGGCGGCGGTGGCGACATTTCCACATCCACCTCCGCATTGGCGTCAGCACCACTCCCGCTGGCAGCTGCACTCGCGGACACCGCGGACGTTCCACCTGTCATTATCATGATGCTCGCATTAACGCTAACGCTTGCGTTCGCATGTGCATTCGCACTCGCGGTCGTGATAGTGGGGGCGGGTGTGGCAGGAGACGCAGGGCTACTCGCATGCGCATTCGCGCTCGCGGTCGTGATGGTGGGGGTGGGTGCGGCAGGAGGGGCGGGGTTGCTTGCATGCGCATTCGCGCTCGCGGTCACAATAAGGGGGGCGGGAGTCGGAGTGGGGGTGGTGGCAGGATTAGTACCCTCCGCGTTTGTGCTTGCGCTCAAGCTCGCGTCTCCGACAGCCCCCGGGGCGCCGTCGACCTTAGGCGCCGCGTCTTGGCCCTTGACATCGGCACTACTAGCCCCGCTCGTCGACGCCACTTGGGCCAGCGTGGCCGACCCTCTCTCTATTCTCGTTCAGCAAAACGGTCCAGCAACAGCAATAGGCCTGAGGTACATACCTGCTGCGACGAGATACCGCCAGAATTGCCCCAGGATGTCGCTGAACGAGTCCCCCGCCCACTCCGGCCAATCTTGCGGGTCCGCGCCCTTCGTCTTGCCTTCATGGAGGGATCGGACGTCCGGCTTTCTCCCATCAATCCTCCCCACGATCAGCGAGACGTGGTACCCCGTCGCCTCGCTGATGAGCTTCAGCAGCGGTGCCACCGTCGCTGGGAATCGCTTCCGTGCTCTGAAATGTCTTCAGTCCTCAATTTGTCACCCGTCACAATCAATCACTCACTCGGCCTTTTGTTCCTCAGAAAGCTCGAGATTCTCGTCCTGCTCGGCCTTGTGCTTCACGATCGCCGCCTCGTGCGCCTCGTCCCCCATCTTGTGCACCCGCTCGCGCTCCTCCGCGGTTTCCACCTCCAGCAGCTCCCGGGCAATCGCCCCACGGAGGTTGATTCCCCCGCGCCCCGTCGCCTCCTCTGGGTGGCGCTCCTCCATCAGCTCCTTGATCTTGTCGCGCATCAACGGTTGCTGCATGTAGATCTGGAAGTCAGCCAGTCGCTTGGGCAGCTGTGCGTCGTTGAGGCGGCGCATCCGCGCGATGAGTGCTGTCCACGGGTTCTTTCCCGCCGCGCCCTCCCCCTGGCCCCTACGGTAGTTAAACCAGCTTTTAATTTTCTGCGTTTAAGGTCAGTTAAGCTCCACGTGCAAATCTTCGATGGTTACTTACCGCCTCCATCTTCGTCAGTACCTCACGCTTCTGCTCAAGCTCCGCGTCCGACAAGTCGATGTCGAGGGTCGTGTCCGGTTCCATATCGTCTGCCGGCTTCTCGCTGAGGGGCAAGTACCACGGAAACTTCTTCCAATATCGAAACAGCAAGTCGGGCCAGAATCCGCGGGTCGTACTTGCCTCAGATGCGGCCACGTATTCAGGGAGGTTTTCCTTGAGGAAGGCCAGCCGCTTCCCATGGAAATCGCCCTTGTTTCCGCGCTTCTTGGGTCCGCCGGCATCGTCCTCGCCATCATCCGGCGCCTTGGTCTTTTTCCCTTTTTTCGTCGCCTTCTTCTTGCCAGCGTCGCGCTTCTCCGCAGGTTTGTTCGCAGATGTCTCTGGCTCTGCTTCAGCGCTGCGCGCGTCGTCCTGCGCGTCGTTTTTCTGCGCGTCGTCCTTCTGCGCGTCGTCCTTCTGTGCGCTGTTGGTCTGCGCGCCGCTGGCTAGCGCGTTTCCCTGCGCATTGTTCGTCTGTAGTGTGTCGGGCTCGCTCATGGTGCACGGAAGCCAAGTCAGAAGCCAAGTTAGACGGTGGCGCGCCCAATCAGATTCAAAACAAACTCCTCATTTTCACGACGCCTCAAACAAGATACAAATAACAATTCTGCGCACGCTATTTCCCCCACGCTCCCAGCCCTCCTTATGCCTTGATTGCCAACCCGCGCTGCGCGCGCACGCGGCAGTAACCCATGAATGCACGAATTTTCTACCATGCACCACATCAGCTACCCCAGCTATGGAGAACGACTCCCAGCACACTCACCATTTCCACCGCACGCCTCGCATCCGCTCTCTTCCACAAATCGCTTCCCGACAACGAGTCGTCGGCCTCGATCACATCGCCATCCTCAGGTTCCTCCATCAACGCACGCCGCCAAGAGAATTGCACCCAGAAGGCTGCAAACAGACGAGGCCAATATTCGCGCAGACGGTGCGCCCCGAAGGACGCCTGGTAGTCCTCGAACCACTCAATGAGGAATGCGCGGCGCGTGGAGCCCGGGGGGAATGGCTGTATTGTCCCTGTCGGTTCGGGTTTGGTGGCGAGGGTTAGCTGTTTCGAGGCGGGCATGGTGAGACTGGGAGTTAGTTCCCTTACTTACACACGCCTCTTGTTGAACTCGCTGCCTGTTCGGATTCACACTAGGATGTACAATGAAACAAACTATATTCAAGAGAAGTATAATGTAAAATGTATGTAAAGAGTAAAGTACACGGAGTAAATAGAATGTACAAGTCAAAAAGACTAAGTGAGCGCGGAAATTAAATACTAGTACAAGCGTGTCCAAGGTTAGTACGTCAGTGTCCAAGAGAGTAGTATGACAGGTGGCAGACGGGGACAGGAACAGGCAGCGAAGCGACGTGAAAACAATGCAGAGGGAACAAGGGCGAGGCGCGACCGCGTGGCAAGAGGATGATCAAGAAGGGCACAAGAAAAAAAAAACGGCGCGCCTCATCTACGCGTCATGCTCGTCTATGAAAACCTCCAGCGCGTCAAGGTCGTCCGAGACCATCATCATCGCATCCCGGGCGTGAGAGAGGCGGAGGGCCGTGACGGCGTCAGCGCGGTCTGCGAAGATTCGGCTCTTGCCCGACACCGCCCAAAACCGCATCGCAGGGCCGCCGGGATGCGACGCGGGTTGAGCGGTGGAGGGGCGCGATCCGAAAATCATCCGTTCGAGCTCATCCAGGTCGGACGACACCATGATAGACCCACCGCTTATCCTCACATTGCGCAACTCAGCCAGAGCGTTGGCGCGCGACGTGAAGATGAGAGCGAGCCCGTCAGCCGCCCAGTACCGCATCGGGCCAGCGGGCGCAGTCGAGGAGGCGCCCGCGGAACCTGAGGCGACCTGAGGCGGCGCAGCGGCGGAAGGCAGGACCGTGAGGTATGCTGAGGCCGGGTTAAGTTGGATGCGGGTCGAGGGGGTGACGCGCGGTTGAGCAGACGATGAGAGAGGCGAGGGCGAGGCAGGCGCCTGCGACCTCCACCCGGGCGGCGCGAGAGGCGAAGCGGTCGCCGAGCTGGAGACCGTCGACGTCGAAGAGGCCGGGGAGAGAACACACTGCGAGTTGGCGAGCGTGGGAGTGGTCGGGCTGATGGGCACGTAGGTCGGCGCGTAGGCAGGGGCCGCGGCACGCGGTGCAGCAGCGGTCGCGACGGGTATGGGCGCGTAGGGAGAAGGGGCAGACATCGGGATAGGGGCGGCGGGAGGACGATCCACGGAGGGTGTAGGGTACGCAGCCGCAAAGCCGGCTGCGAGGTTGAACGGGGGGCAGTTCCCACGGTGCTCCCCCTCACAGAAATCCTCCCAGCCGTCGCACGCCAGGTCCCACCCCCGATAGCTCTGTTGGGAGCTGTTGCCATAGCCGTTGGTCTGCGCGTTGGCGTCATCGCTGGGGAAAAGATGACAATAATAGAAAGAGGTGAAAGAAAAGGAGAAGACGTACGAGTTGGTGAAGAAACCAGTCCCGACGCCACGCTTAACCATGTAGATGCGGCCGTCAGCCGAATCCATGATAGCCCAGACATCGCGGTGAGCCACTGAGTGGGGGTAGAAGGGCGGAACGCAGGCCGTGTAGCTGTTTTTGGAGGTCGAGGCGGGTGCGCCGCTCGCAGGCCCGTTGGAGGCGCTAGCGGTCCCAGAGTTGTTTTTGAGGTTGGCCATAGTTAGGCGGTGTGGGGTGAGGACGATGTGAGGATGAAGGCCAACGAGGAAATACGAAGTGCGAAGGAAACTCCAGAACGCGAGCGGTCTTGGTGGTCATAAATACATCCTTGTGTCACATGTGACACTCGACGCGCCACTGTACGTCTACACACCGACTTTTTCTCCGATATCCATGGACACTCGACGCGCCACTATACGTCTACACACCGACTTTTTCTCCGATATCCATGGCCTCGCGGCGGCGCCACCATTCCAGGCCTGTACGCCTCCAGGAACAATAGACTATCCGCCACGCCAGCGAGCTTCTCGAAATTCCTCCAATACATTATCATTACTCGCTTTTACAAAACCGCCGATTTCCCTCACTTTTCTCTGGCAGCCCACCTCTCAGTTGCCGTCCTACCAAACTTCTTGGTCCCCATCTTATCAATCACCCACTTTTCATTCTGCCAATCTCGAATACAACGTGCGCTCACTTCTTTCTCCAAAGCATCCGCCCAGTCCTAACCCTCTCGCTCCGCGGCAAATGGCGGAAAAGGAGACCTCGTCCGCTCTCGCATGTAACTACCGAACATTTTATTGTCTTGGCCAAATTTTGTAGTCGCCGTTGTCCGTAGCACGAATTAACTCAGAGTAAAACAAAAAATCAATTGGTGTAAAACAAGAAATTTTATTAGTTGGTGTAAGATATGAGGACATAGTGAATCAGTCGAGAGCGGGCATAAAAGAGTCGAGGTGGGCAGTGTCGCAGTCGGGGTCCCCGTCGATGGAGGCGCATGAGCGTGGCGCACTCACCCCACCCTGCGCCTCATACGCGGCACGCTCCGCCTGCTCTCGCTCCCATTCGGCGTCATCCTCCGCCTCTGCCTGCGCCATGGCCCACGCCTTTGCGCGCTCAGCGTCGCGCCGCTTCATCAAAAATAAATTACGCTCCCTTCGTTCTTCGGAGGCCTCTTGATCATGTGTCTCGGAGTACTTGAGGTCTCGAAGGGCGCGCTGTCTGTCCGCGAGGAAAGAAGCATTCCTAGTGCAAGGCAATGTGTGAGATATGCGCCCTCGGCAACGTAAAATGAACAAGAGGGCGCACCGTTCGCGAAAGCGCGCCGACGCTGCCTTGGCAGAGGCCTTTACTGCCATCTCATGCACCGTCCCCTTCCTTTCAGCGCGCTGTCTGCAGGTATCCGTCAGAGTGAGTGAATGGGGCAGGTATGAAGTCGTACCGAGCCATCCTCAATCGCGCCTTCTTGTGCTCCTCTTCCCGGTTGCTATCAGGAGTGAGGGCGGTGTATTGTTAGGGAAGCAGGCGAGACGGACGCGGTTTTATATCTTCTGCTAGCAGCTAATTGCGCCGCGGTGCTTTTGGGGGTGCTCGTGCAGGCAGGTCTAGGCGCTCTGAATACAACCAACGGCCTATGGATGAGCGGTGCCGGTGAGGGAGGGTCGGTGCAAGGTTGAGAACGAATTTACCTGGTCGATGGAGGGCCTTTCGGTGCTGTTGGTACGACGAGATTGGACATGGTCGAGAGGAAGGGTGGGTATACCTATGCAAATAGAGTCCACCTTGGCTATTTCTTGAGCATCGGCTGCCAAAAATTTCCGCTCACCAATAAAATCCCAAAATTATTCCGCAGAGGCCGCCAGATGGTCCAAGGCCATTGCGTTCCTCAGAATGAGCCGTAGCAAGCAAGGTACATTTAGAAAGTGCATTCTACGTTCTGAAAAGTGTAACAAGTTCGTCATATACGTTGCAAGTTCGCCATATCCGGACCAAGCGGATTTCTGCGACTTAAAATTACAAGTAAGTCCGTCGAGCACAAAAGAGCGAGGAAAATATTTATTGCTACAGTAGTACTGCTGATAGTTGTTGTATGTAACGCGTACGGACTACGGCCACTGCTTGAACATCCTGATACCCTCTTGCCAACGGTTCATCCGTTCGTGCCGACGCTGAGCTAATGACGCTGGGGTGCTGTTCTCGGGAGCCTCGGCGCTCGCGTCCGTTTAGAAATTGTTGTAGGCCCAACGAAAGATGCCCGCGGGGGTGAACTGAGTGAACGAGTATCGCTTCTCGATAAGCTTGAGATCCCACAGGACGATGTGGCCCCCGCGATGTGAGGAAAAGTGACGGTGCGGGGGCCAAAGTTGAACGTGGCGGTGGAGAAGACGGAAGTACGTCGGGCCCAGTCAAAAGGGCGTCAAGCGTGTGGCCGTAGAAGTGGTGAAGGGCAGGCGCGAAGGCCATGAAAAGCGCTGCGAGGATTGGATCAGAAAACAGCGGGGCGGCGGACACTGACGACACTGACAACTCACCGTTAGTCCAGCCCGTGATACACTCGAACTCTTTGTAGGCAAAGAGACGGGCGAAGATGGCCGCGTTGACCACGGAGTGCGCTAAGTTCATCCCGCTCTCCGATGATACCGCGGCTCGCTGTAAATTTCGGCGGCCACTGCCTCCATGCGCGCGGTGGCGGGCGCGGCGACGTCTGCGTGCCAATCGGCGTCCCGTGGGTTGCCACCTAGCACCGCCATGATGTGGCGGTCTCCATCCAGGATTGGGGTAGGGGCCCTAAGACAATTAATCAGCGGGAAACAGGGATAAAAAATGAAAGCGCACGCACCCTTGCCAATTGTATACGCGCATCTCGGGGTCGGTCGCCAGCGCTTCCTCCAGCTCATACTCTTGAGGTTCTGGCTCGAGCTGACGGACCCCCCCATCCAGAGCCGGTATCCCTCGATGTTGAGCTCAAGCTCAATGGGCTTCGATTGCCGGACACGAAGCGCAGAGACGCCCTTGATGCGCCGGCCGGCAGCAACGCGAAGGGCCTCTCGATCTTGCGCGCGCATGGTTCAGTACTTGAGGCGCTTCTTTAGGCGCTGGCGGGATGGCATTGCGTGAAGTCGCGGGGACTGAGGTCTTCGGCGGCAGCGTGTATGATGTCAAGGGGTGGATGAGGGGCGCTCGCGGAGTGCAGGGGAGGGCACGCGGCACGTATAATGCCGAGGGGTGGAGGAGGAGCACTTGGGGCGCAGGCCGGGGACTCGCGACCTCCATCATCGCGTTCATCGCGTTCATCATCGGTCGTATCGTTATCAGAGTCGGAGGCCTGGTCAGTTTCGGACTTGGAGAGGCGCAGGATGAGGAGCCAGGCAGACGTTTGGGGCGGTGTACGGGACGCCGTCTTCCAGCGAGAGCGAGAAAGGACTGAATTCGGCGCCTGAGCGCGTCGTGCGTGCTGTGGCAAAGGCAATCAGATCTGGTGTTCTAAACGTGGGGTGGTGTGGGTCGAAGGGGTGCCCACCCGGGACTTTCTGCAACCCCAAGGTCGGGGTCGCGTATTGGTGCGGGGTGGGCGGGGTGTAAAGGATAAAAAGACTTACAAAAGGGTGGCATCGCGAGGGGGAGCAAGGAGAACTAAAGAGGGGTTGACGAGACGCAGGAGGTGGGGAGGGACGCAGAGGGAAGGAGCAAGGTGGTATGTCTTGATTGAAAAGAGATTATCTTGATGGGATGGATTGCGTGTGTTTGGTCGCGCCACATACAGGAAATTTCTCCCACCGGGTGCTGAACGGAAAAAGCTCCAGCCGCGAAAACACGCGAGATGGCATCGCGTAAGAAGAAACGCGCGCGACGCGAAGAGCCCCGCGCACTGCTTGGCTCAACGAGCCTGCATACCCACCACCTCGACGTCGACGACCTGGAGCCATGGATCGATGAGCCCGCCGCGGCTCGCGTTGAGCGACCTTCCGCAGATCAACGTCGCATTTACACGGAAATCGTGATGGTTGTGCCTCCATCTCCGGTGAAACAACAGCGGGCGGCCCGGCATCTCGAGGAGCAAAACCAAGATCCGGGCGATGACGTGTCAGGCAGTGCAGCGCATGCGCCTGTCGACGACCTCGCCAATGAACGCTACAAAATGTTTGGTCAGGATGCACTGCCAGAAGCAAAGAAAAAGAAACAGAGGAAGGCGCCGAAGGGAAAAATCTTGCCTTCGGTATGTTATTCTGGCTGTTTTCTCTCTCAGCAAGTGTTGACATGCATTGCGACAGATGCATAAGTGGCGCCCTAGGCGCGACCAGATCCTCCAAGAGTTGTTACGCCGCGATGGAACGGGCGATGCACGCATCGACAAATGCCCGGGATGCTCTGGAGGCGACGCCATTTTCCGCTGCAAAAGTTGTTTTGGGGACCTCCTGTACTGCGTGCAGTGTTGCGTGGGCATGCACATCCACAATCCTTTGCACATCGTCGAGGTAAGCCCGTGCTGCCGTGCCGCGAAGCGATGTCTTACTTTTGGTGGGGTTGCAGCATTGGGACGGGGTCTGTTACTCTCGTAAGGCCCTGAAGGACCTCGGCCTCTGGATTCAATTAGGCCACCGATGCTGTGCCAAGCCACGCACTGCGCCCGAAACTTTTGTGGTCCTCCATCTCAACGCCATACAAGAGGTTGCAGTGGACTACTGCGGCTGCAACGAGGAATTTCTACATGGTGACCACTACGTTCAGCTGCTACGGCGTGGCTTTTACCCGGCGACGGTCCACGAGCCTCAAACGGCGGCAACATTTGAACTCCTCAACTTCTTCCACGCGCAGACGCTGCAGGCGAAAACGACGATGTACGACTTCTATGTCACGCTGGAGAAGCTCACCGATAATACGGGCGTGAAGCCGCCAAACCGCTACTCCGAGTTTTTGCGGATGACGCGTCAGTGGTGGCACCTGTTGCTGCTGAAGCGTGCTGGGAGGGGGCACGATCCGAGCGGCGTGGACAGAACTCAGCCAGGAGAATGTGCCGTCCTCTGCCCTGCTTGTCCGCGACCCGGCGTAAACTTGCCGGAAGGTTGGGAGAATGCGTCGCCGGAGGATAGGTAATTGCAGCAGTTAATACACGGCGAGCCGGGAACTGATGCGGCTTCCCTAGATTCCTTTATTGTCTGTTCCTGGCCCTCGACGCATGCTTCCGCTTGAAGCGGCGCTTAATTTCGAGCGATCGTCGCGATCCTGGGTTGGGGACGGGCTGGGCGTATTTCGGCGAGATCGAACCGTACCGTCAATTTCTCCTGACGGGTACGGACCAAAAGGAGGTATGTGCGCGTCTGGTTAGTCGGCTGGAATCGACTGACGCCGAGGTAGATGAGCACCTGCAGTGGGCTCGCGGCGCTCGACTATGCCAACACCAAATTTTCCCGTGGATACAGCAGCACGGGGGTGGGGATGGGGGTGTGCGCATGGCACGAGTTCGTGCAGCCGATGGGCGTTGGCGACCTGCAGAAGGGCGAAAGGTATGGATTTTACCGTGTTATGCCGCTGAATGGGTACTGATGGACTTATTTTGCATTAGATTCGTAAATATGGATTACATACTCGCAGCCATCCTCCGCCACATCGACCCTCGCCGTTTCAAGGTGATATCCTACGACATAGTATGCCAGTGGTGGAAGCAGCTCAAGGAGCGGCTGCTTCGCCTCCCTGCCCTCCTCCGCCTGCGCATCACGCTGCTGTTGATGCGCTTCGTCATTCCGAAGATGCACATTCATTCGCATACGCTGGCTTGCCAAATTATGTTCTTGCTTAACTTCTTGTTGGGTGCGGGGCAGACTGACGGCGAGGGGATTGAGCGTCCATGGGCAAACATTGGCGGGGTCGCGACGAGCACAAGGGAGCAGGGGCCCGGGTTTCGCCATGACACACTCGATGACCATTGGGGATATTGGAATTGGGTAAAATTGACGCTGATTGGTGAGTCCGTTTTTGTTCACGGTCAGAGACGAGGGACTAACACACTGAATGCAGCTGCGTTGTTACGGCGTCGATTGGATAGGGCAAGAGCGGAGAGCACGATCCAGAGCGAAGGCTTCGAGGCGTTCTCGGCGCAACAGGCAGAATACGTCCCTAAGTGGAAGAAGATGGTCGACGACTTCGAGAAGGACAACACGAAACAGAACCCTTACGAGGTAAAGGTCGTCGGTGAGTGCAGGGTGCAGTGCTGGTGGGGTTATGTGCTCATATTTTCTGCAGGCTTGACGGAGGCACAAGTGCGGCTACAGTTTTCGGAGGAGGAGGCAGAGCGCGTCGAGAAGGGGGTCCCGGCTCTGCATGATGTGAGCCCGAGCTCCTTCATTTATGCTGGGTTAGAATTGGAGGACCAGCAGTGAGTGATTCTCCGTGCATTGAGTGCTGCCGTGCTGACTGTTGTTGGCAGGCGGTGGATTTGGGTACAGGCAGAGCTCAAGAAGGCGGGGACATCTGGCCAGCAGATCACGCTCACTGGCCTACAGACGAAGCTCACACGCGGCATCCAACGCTTCCGCAAGCTTCAGGCCGTCTACACGCCGGCCGCATTACAGGCAGCGTCGCGGGCGGCGACGGAGGCGAACGACGCTGAAGCTGAAGCCGCGCGCGAGCTCCCGGAGGATGCGCCACTGTTCCTGCCCTCAGCACTCACAGAGGAGGAGCGGAGGATGGGCTGCGTGGCGGGACTGGTGAATATCGAGGGGCTCGCTCGGGACGCCCAATGCCGGACTGCGCTGGTGCACCTGCGAAACCAGTTGCACATCAAGTCGCGGTTTATGGTGTACAAGAAGCATCAATCACGGCACCAAGGGCCCAACACTCACTCGCAGACGCTCGTGGCAAGGAACGAGAGCAAAATCCGACTCCACTCGGAGAAGTACCAAGCCGCCTGGAACGCGATCCGCCTGTTGAATGGCGGCAACCCCGCGAAGGTGGGCTGGCTGAAGCTGCGGAAGCGCGATATCCGGATGATGGAGGACAAGGAGGAGCTTTCGAAGCGGATGGAGCGCCGCCGGAAGCAGGAGGCGAGACGGCGGGAGCGTGAGAAGAGGCTGATCAAGGAAGGAGAGATGCTGGCGCCAGTGGAAGAGGAGGGCCCGGACAACGGCGCGAGCAGCGCTGAGGAGGATGGCGAGGAGCGCGAGGCACGCGGCGGGGAGAACGTTCGGGAAGTGTCATGGATTTGGGCAGCGGCGGGAACTTCTGGGACGGACGCGGATCTGGAGGACGGTGAGTTTTCGCTTCAAGCGTGTGGGCGTCGCTGATAGAGGGACAGCCCTGCGTATCGAATGGTCCAAGGCGTATGCTCGATCACGTCGATGGAAGGAGGAGATTCGCCTGGTGGAAGAGGAATCCAGGCGAATTCTCGTATCCTTTGAATTTGCCGCCTTCGTGTGGGAACAGCGTGCGCAGGCCGTGGACGTGGCTGGGATGCCAGAGCAAGCAGCGGAGGGAGTGATCGCATACGCAATCAAGCAGGCGCGGATGTTCCGAGGGATAAAGGTGCAAGCGGAGGCGACGCTGCGGGAGCCTAAACTAGCCAACGGCAAGAAACACCGGTGGGCACGGATGCGCGAGGAGCGTGATGAAAACGACGAGGAGGAGGAAGAAGGGGAGGACGAGGAGGAGGACGGCCTCAGGATCAACGATGAGTACGACTGGGGCGAGGACGCATGGGAGGGCGAGGGGGGCGCGCAAGGCGAGCGAGGCGACGTCCACAGCGACGAGGAGTTCTTCCTCGGTGGTGAGGACGAGGCGGAATGATTACGGCGCATAACGAGCGCGCCGGAGCCGCGGAGGACGGCGGGCGCGCCAGAGCGGCGGGAGGGGGTGGGTGCACGGGGCGGGAAACGGCAGGTGCACGGGCAACAGCGCTGCGAGCACGGAGGGAGGGTAGCGCGGGGCGGCGCGCAAGCACGTGCGCCGGAGCCGTGGAGGAGGGCGGGCACGCCAGAGCGGCGGGAGGGGGCAGGCGTGCAAGGCAGGAAGCACGGGCAACAGCGCTGCAAGCACGGAGGGCGGGTAGCGCGGGGCGGCGTGCTACGAGCGCGCCGGAGCCGCGGAAGGGGGGCGGGCGTGCCAATCGCGGGCGCGCCACGGGTGGGAGGGCGGCGTGCGCGGCCAGCGGTACGTGGGAGGGCCGGGAAGGCACGTCGCAGGACCCAGCACCGAGCCTGGGGCGCACTGCGGCGGGCGGCGGGTATTTTTTTCGGGTTTTTCTGTAAATAAATGTTTTTGCATTATAATTTGAGGGCACGTGATAGCTTCGGCAGCTTGCGGCGGGGCGGCAAGAGCCCCTGGAATAGAACAGACGGTATATTTGGTGCCCTGACACGGCACCGAGGTGCCGGACAACACCCTCTGATGTCAACAGAGGCCTACAATGGCCCGATAAGGATGGCCCAAAGTTTTTTCATTATATTTTATGGCCACAGCCAAAACATTTTACATTATGGGTGCCATATGAGGTGAATGTTTAAGACCAGCTGAGACATGTTTCGCAACATTGCTGTGCATCTCCATGCCAGCATTCCAAATAGCCACGTAGGTAAACGAGTACACAACATGTCGGCTTGGTAAGATTCCAACAGTTTACAGACAAGTCGCGACCAAGGGAACCTAGCCGGTTACATTCGGGTCTCTCCAGCATGACGCGCCTCGAATTCACCTTAGAAAAACAAAATAAAAGGAAAGTGTGGTCAACAAAATTCTAATTCGAAAAAGCGAATTAACTCACATCTTTTGCGACAACTCCAAAGACAGAGTAACGCTCAGGGGTTCCCGAATTCTTTCTGGAGTCTGTAGTCATATGTCCGGTCACTTTCTTGGCCAGTGCGCCCCTTCAATTTCCAACCAGTGAAAAGATAGGTCCTGGCACAAAGCCTTTGGAGTATCGTGTAGGAAGTCGGTAAGCGCATTGAGCTGATACGAGAGGAAAGGAGAAGACATAGTTTCAGAAACAAATCACAACACAACCATGAAGTGCGGATCAATGTACCAACACATGACTAAAACACGCGAATAAATATTATAAATAACTGCAAACATCGAGCGTATTTAAGGTTTATCGACAAGCATGCATAACTACTGAATGCTACTACATCTTCAACACGCAATCTACTCCATCTGGTCTCAATAAATGAAGGGTGCGATGATACAACGTAAACACCATGTGTTCAAACGTTCAGAAAAATGATAACACCGGGAATCGAAACCACGATGTCGATGGATTACATTACATGAGGAAACACAGCCACTACCAGGGTAAGAAATTTTGAAGCCTTTTTAAGCATAGCCACTATCGCTGCTTCAAAACTGCCACTAATTTTACTAGCACAGCCACTAACTTCATTAGCAAGGTTAAGTGCGGACAAGATGAACACAGGTACGAAAAACCTCATTTCCATTGATCAAAAGAACGATACATAAGTACTCATAATATGTCGGGCGTTGCCACTTAACTCTAATTTCTTACAGCCTTCCTGCTCTACAGCTGCCTTTATTTGTAAATTCGTTTCTCTACTATCCGGATGTGCTCCAACTCCCTCCTTCATACCCAGCACAGTCCAATTTACGTGTGATGCTAGACCCTAGTTCAGTTCCCACCAAGGGTCGTGACCAAGTTGCGACAGCTTCCCGTCCTCCTGTTAAAATGGTATAACACACCTAGGATGAACTACTCTTGGGCCTCGCTCACCTGAATTAAAAGCTCCTTCAAGCTTCACATCATCTTTCTTGACTATGGATTCGGTGTTGAAGCTGAACTGCCTTCAGCATCTGCCGTCCTGGGGTGGACTAAGAGGCGCAGTTCGGAGGCTCTCAATCCAATAGCATGCAGCTGCAATTGGTGGATTTGAAATTATTGCAGTGGGTCCTTTCGACTTGGGATCAGGTCATTGAAGACGCGGGCACAATCATCTTTCTTTTCTCGTCAGATATAGACCGGAAGCAGCTGCTATTGAACTTTGTATGTGTCCCATTTATTCTAAAGACATAAGCTTATGTTGTGCTTGAGCGCGCGAACCATGATACTAGCATATACCTCTGTATAATGAAGCAAACTGATCCATCGACCCTCAAACTCGGGTAGAGCACAGACCGATGGCTTGGGGACGCACCTACCATCAATCACACCAGTTGAAGACTTGAAGTGATTTAGCAGTGACCCCATCCGACTCAGGATTGATATCGGGGCCATTCTCCATGTCAAGGTGTGTGTCTTTGCCCCCCACAGAGCTGATTTCCAGCCTCCATTTTGTCCTGTATTTATACACCCCCGGCACGGAACTCGGCACGCATATATTTAAAGCACTCATTGTCGGTGCGAAAGCTGGCAGGCACTCAGATATTGTCCTTCAGGCAATTTCAGTTCAGGACCCCAATGACATATCAACGCCACTGCTTCAATCCCATGATCTGCGGATGACTTATGGCGGTGAGCTCATTTAAGTTTGATACTCGTGTATGCTTATTAGCCTCTTGTGAGGAGTTTCTGCAGGCTGTCCATTGTCAAACCTTGCTTGAATGCACCGGAATACATGCACCCCTGATATGTAGATATTGATCCTCCCTCGTGCGTGCATTCTGTGTCGCGTTAATTTCATTGATTTAATAACCTGTTCCGTGTAGCTTGGTATCAGTGGTGACGTGACATGCACCTGTCTGGATGTGCTGTGAGTAATAATTCCCTCTGATCTCGAAGCGAAGTATTAAGTATGATCTGTCTGGGGAAAGTTCTGCTGAGAGTATGTTGGTACACGAGGCCTTGATCTGGAGTACAATGTTTGAAGCATTCATGTAAGTCATGTGTTGTATTGCCCTCCCACATAGACTCTTCACCAGTCTGCCTACAAATGGCAAAAATGAGGCAAGCTCTCTACCTCCCAGGGTGTGCTTTGTCCCTGCAATGTAAACATGTTCGAGGTGTGCTAACACTGAGGGCAACCACCATCGCATTCAGTCAGACATGCGTTACACACATGTTGGGCACAGGTGGAAATGCCCCTTCTGGGTGTTCTTTGACGGGACAAAGGCAGGTTTTGTTCCATCCCTGCCATCCCTGCCACGCTGCCATGAACAAAACCTGCCTTTGTCCTGTCAAAGAACACCCAGAAGGGGCATTTCCACCCGTGCCCAACATGTGTGTAACGCATGTCGGACTGAATGCGATGGTGGTTGCCCTCAGTGTAATGCTAAGCCTTCTGTTTCGCGCAACTGCAGTGATTGCAGCATCACGTCCTTGCGGCCCGAGTGCTCATGTTGCCTGATACACACAATTCAGTGGATTGCATAACAGTGAATACAAGAGTATATCTCACTAGATTCCTCCACCAATTCGACTTGCAATGTAGACTTTTTGTCAAATGAACCGCCCACGGGTTTCTCGGGCGACATGGAAGGGTTTCTTCGGAAAGAAAGTAAGCTGCTTTCTGGCATCGTTTGCATGCCAGTGGTAAGACTTAGGTCCAGCCCTTGCACGAGTACTAAATTGGGTCCTCCTCCAGGCAACTCACCCGGGGCCCCAACTATTTAACACAGTCAAATTCCTCTTGAGGCATGGGGGTCGCAGTCGAATTCCCGGTCGAAATATGGGAAGTACACGGAGCTGAACTGAAAGAGAGAAAGAGAGATAATTCAGGAGTAATTCTATTGGAAACTGGAGACAATTGCCGGGCCTGCAACCTGTGATAAATCTTGGATAGAATCTCGACCTTTAGAAGATACTGAATAGCACTAGAAAATATCAGCATGATTGCGAGAGGTCTCGATGGGCTATGTATTAATATGCAGCACACTTGAAAGCCCCTTGAGCTTGAAGTGGTGATCTTAGAGCTCTGGATTCGAGGAGTTTACTGTGGCAGGGAGCTGCAGGCACATAGGGCCTGAAACTCGCCCAGGTACTTGCTCCAGGAGGCATGTGTCCTTGTGATGCCTTAATTTTCGCCTAATTCAACTTGTATTTTGAAATGAAAACCTACCTGGACTCATTCTGCCATGCGCATGCAATGGCCCCTAAAGCACAAGTTTTATGGGTAGTCGGACGAGGGCCATGTGAACATGAAAACTGGGGAAGAAGAAGGCAACCACAATAATTTTGCATAATCATTTGTAGGATGGATTTGATGGGTGCGCTGATAAGGTGTGCATCTTTGCGTGCCTGAAATCTTTGTTTTCGTACATGTACAAACGGATGGCTTGTACTTGTGACTCCAGTAAGACTAGAGGGCACTGGTTCAATCCCGGAACTGAGCATTAAGCTGTTCGAAGCATTGCAAACTAGCATAACCAAAAAGGAAGACCGGGTTGCCGTCTGAGGTACTCTTCACGGGGGCTTAGGATACTGGCCCGGCTTCAAAACACACTGGCTAGCCATAGGACTCACCTGGTGCGGAGTATTGCAAGTTCGGTGTCAATATGGATGTTAGGCAATCAAGGGACTTTGGAAGGAAACAGGAAAGACTAGCTATTGGCGCGAGGCTTTGAACTGAGGCCATGGAGATTATGAAGGAAATTGACAATGAAGCGAGCGTGCGCCAGTATAAATTGGAGTATACTCAAACGGTGATACGGCTGGTTTTGAACCACCCGTGTAATCACACTTTTTCGCGATTCTTAGCACTATTCTATGAACCCCTGTTCGGTGGTATACAATTAGAGCCGGAGTGAGCTCCGAACTGCTGACTGTGTATTAATGATGCTAGAGGGGTTGGCACGCACTGAGGAGACATAGAAGCGTGGTCTTTATAAACATGGGGGATCCGCTTCATGATCCTAGAAGTGTTTGCGAACTCCGTCAGACAGAGTTGTTTCCTGTGATCCGGGAAGCGGCTTGCCCTGCAGGCTAGATACCATACCCAGGAGATATAACAAAAGCCTTGACACCCTTCATGGATTGTATTGCACCAGACAAGGGCAGGGAACAGTTCGCGAACACCACTTCCATGCAAGAGGGCTTCAGAACGAGTTCGCGAACGAACATTGATATTCGCGAACCTCACTTTCAGCGGACTTATGACTGAAAGGGCAAAAGAACAAGTTCGTGAATCAGGTTAAATGTTCGCGAACCTCTGACTATTGGTGTCGGGCCAGAGTTGGTTCAAGCAGTAGCCAGCCCTGGGTCTAGGGAACCACATGTGATTATCGCGACACGGTCGCGAGGACCAAATACTGCCAAAGCGGAAGCATATTTGCGATCAGAGTAGTCTTGAGCTGAAGCCGAAGGGCCTCGCATTCGCGAACAGCCGAACGGGCGATTTACCGCTCTTACGAAGGCTGGGCAGACATTCCAGGGTGGATTATCAACCAAGCTGGTGTGGGACGTACACCAAGGCAGCAGGCCGGGTTGCGAAACCCTTTGGCCTGTACTGAAATATTTCAAATATATCTGAAACAGTTCGCGAAGTCATTGCTGATGACTTTCCGATGCCAGGCACCTATCCAGCCACCACTAGAGGGCCGTGTCACTATTCCTATTCCGTTCCGAATCGCTCCGTTTACTCATTTTCTCTTATTTTCTCTTATTCATACTGCTCTGTCATGTATTTATTGAAAACCTATAAAAGACCACTTAGAACCCGCCATACAGCAGTTCATCCTTGCCCCCTTGGTTGCGCTTAGATGGAAGTTGAAGCCACCTGTCAAAGGCGTTGGTGTCCTCTGTATCTGTACGGAGATTTGTGATATAAAACATTTCTCTTGTGTAGATTCATTAATACAGAAGCTTTGATTTTGTTGGCTCCATAAGCTTTAAAGGATCATCTAAGCCAATCACTTCACCTCGTCTCGTGGAGGGTCACGGCGAGTTCACAAAAGTCCTCTGTTAAGTTGCACGAGGCAGGCTAGTGTTCTATTGGAATCGTCCACGCATAGTAGGCTGGTCGTAGTTTGTTAGTTGGGCTATTGGAATCGTTCCCGCCTTAGTAGAACGGTCGTAGTCATGTCCGCTATTGGAATCAGCCCCGTTTAGTAGGCTGGTTGTAGCTGTGCACAGCTCGCGAACCTACTGTGGTTCCCAGAGCAAGCTTTCATCTACCTAAACTCCGATACCTTGTGTCAGAGCTGTGCACTTTTAGTGGTTTTCAAACTACTGTAGGCTCCTAGAGGTTCTATTCGATCCTTCTTTAAGTTGACCCCGTCCCACGAAGTTCCATCTTACCTGTATACTGCAGGGTGACCCGAACTCAATCATCTCGCACTTCATATTGGTTGTGTGTTGTGTGGGTAGTGTGTGTTGGTGATTTAGTGTGGTGCTGTTCGTTGGCATCTATCTGAGGACCTTACTGCATTTCAGCCTATACTTAGGTGCACCGTTTCAACGGGTCAGCACCAGGCTATATGCTGGGAGCTGGTGCCAACCCTTGAAGTAAACTAAGGGGCGAGGATGAATGCATACCTTGGCGCGAGGATCTCTTAAAGAAGAAAGAACCCAAAAGAGGAAATTTGTACAAGTCAGCGTCAGGAATTGTATAAATAGTTGACGCCAACTTCCCTCAAATTCCCTCGATGGACTCAAGAATGACCTGAGTAATGGAGGTTTACCAGGAGGCTTGGCACTCGCTAGAGAGGCTATTAGCCGATGATATTAGCAGGAGACAATTATGAAGTAAAGGACTTTAGCGAAGCTAACCGATGAAGGGTGGCCCCTTTTGGGTTGGATTGGCTAAGGGCTGGCCTCTCATTGGTCCAAGAAACTTGCTGCGGCTTTCTAAGGCTCGAGGATTCATAAGAAATGACAAGGAAGATATTAGGATGAGGCATCTAAGCGGCGCTAAGGAGAGAGAGGCGCGCCCGAGATGGAGCCAGACAGCTCGCTTATACCTTATTATTACTCATTCAACGTTTGTATATCTCGCTTAGTTCAGTAGTATAAAGCCGCATGTAAACCAGTAGTTAGGCAGTGAAAACTCCCCTGTTATTGGCACATAGCTCTTTTGAGCTCAGAGCTCAGCTCAGTCACTGGACAACTCGCCTAAGAGCCTGCACTATACTCATCTGCCGTCCCAGTCACTGAACCCTTGCAAGTTCACACTCGGCGCCAGCTTCCTACCACACACTCATCCCATGCCAAGTCACTGTTCTATTGCAAGAGTTCAAACTCGCGCCAGCCCAGTCACTGTGCTAGAGCCTTAGAGCCAATCTTCCACACTCAGCTCCTCTACCCCCCCTTCAGTGTCCGCTTAGTCACTGGCCTAGGTGTCTAGTCGGCTTTGTCTATCACACTCAGTTGCCTGCTCAGTCACTGAATTTACGTTCAAACTCGGCGCCAGCTCAGTCACTGTGACAATACTCAGGCCGCTCTCTACACACTCAGTTCGCGCCAGTCACTGAATCTTGCAAGTTCACACTCGTGCCAGCTCAGTCACTGTGTTAGCCTTCTACGCCCTTCCCCACACTCATCGGCTCGTTCTCTATTTATAAGTCCAATCTCTGGCGCGAGCCACCTCACTCGTAGACTTAAACCATCTACACCCCTGTCGATAAGACATCTGGAGACACTGGTTATATAAAGGAGGCTCTTCCACCCACTAAAGTACCTGTGATCTTTCTACTGAAATTGAAGGGTCGATACGAGTACCCGTCTCCCCGAACTAAAATAACGATAAGACTGTTGGAGTGATTGGTTGTTGGAGTTTAGTGTGATTAGAGTTAAGACTTATTGTCTTGCTCTTTTGATGTTAGATTTCACAGCTGCACACCACTGCACCATTTCAGTGCGGCCCAAGATGTCTCGAGATCTCCAATTGGCTGGAATGATGATAGGTTGGACAGATGAAGTCACGATGTCTGGGTTGAGAGGATTAAATATGTCCAAGACCATGATACATGTTCCAAGATGAGATCTACTGCCAGTGGTCATTGGATGAAGGTGAGCTTGAAGGCAGAAGTAGATTCTTTTTTGCCAGTCCAACTGTTTAGTTGGTTCTGAATAGCCATTCCATTATGTCTGGTGACACCATGAGAGAAGATGTTGAATTGTAATCTCTATCTGGTGAAACTTATGAGGTGACTCAACCTGTGCAGAATAAATTCAAGAGCTGTCAACAGCCTATCAGGCCACGAGGAACCAACCGAAGGTTGGTGATGAGTGGTGTGATTAACTCTGGGAGTCTGGAGAGTCTCACCTCCTGCAGTTTGTTTTTCTGATTGCAAAAGGTCCCGTAGCAAAGCACGGGCAAACTGCTAGTGCACCATATGCAACAATCAACTTTACATTTGGTATCACATGTAAACAAATATGTGACTACCAATCAGAGATCCTACCCTGCACGTTAAGAAATGTAAGAAAGCCTATGGATCATAAAATTGAAACAACAAAATCTCCTGACTCGCAATTCATACATTCCACTGTCCACCGGGAAGTCAAAGACCTGACAGAATTAATTGACAAGACTCCACTCACGGAAAGTAGTTGTAGACTCTTGAAGCATCAATGACTCCCTGGACCTTCCAGTTTTTGAATCATCGCAGCCAACTCACGAGCATTATTGAGTGTATGTGGATGATCTTCACCTAAGACCCGTCGGCGCATGTTCAGGGCCCGCTCCTGAAACTCGCGCGCCTCTGTCAGGCGGCCCATTTCGAAATATGTTAGCCCTAAATTTGCCAAAGTCAATAGAGTGGCGGGATGATCCTTGCTGAGGAGTTCTGTTTGCTTGTTCAAGACCACATTCTGTAGTTCTGCAGCCTCCTGAAACTGTCCCATCTGCAAGTAGCGGTTTGCAAGGTTTCCCATGGTGCTTAGAGTGTCTGGATGTTCCTCGCCAAGGAGTTCTGTTTGCTTGTTCAAGACCACTTTCTCTAGTTCTGCCGCCTCGAAAAACTGTCCCATCTCCGAGTAGCTGACTGCCAGGTTTGCCATGGTTTGCAGAGTGTTTGGATGATCCTCACCCAAGAGTTCCCTGCGTTTGTTCAAGACCGTCTTCTCCATTTCAGCAGCCTCCTGAAACTGTCCCATCCGTGAGTACCTGATTGCAAGGTTTCCCATAGTTCTCAGAGTGGAGGGATGATCCTTGCCAAGGAGCTCAGTGCGTTTGGTCAAGACCACTTTATCCAGCTCTGCAGCCTCCTGAAACTGTCCCATTTCCGAGTACCTGTTTGCCAGACTGCCCATGGCACTCAGAGTATCTGGGTGATTATCACCAAGGAGCTCCCTGCACTTGCTCAACACTGTTTTGGCCAGTTCTGCCGCCTGGGGAAACATCCCGCTGCCACCATACATTGTGGCTAGCCTCCGTTGAATGCTCAGAGTTTGGTGTTTGTTCAGCTGCAATGATGCTGTTTGCAGCATGGATTGCCCCAGGTGAACCCCATCCCTCCACTTTCCTTCTTCATGATATACCCACAGACACTCTGATGCAAATGAGCTGTCCAGGATGTTGGGCTTGCGGCTTGAATCCAGGCCCATCTTGAACAAAAGTGCATCAAGATGGGGAAACATTTCGTGTGAGAATCGAAAGTTATCATCCATTGAGGACAATGCCATCCCTATCAGTTTGTGCATGCACAGTTCAGTGGGAGCATCCACTTTCACTATGGCCCTGCACCATTCATGCACCAATGGATGAATTGAGAAGGTAATGTCTCCTGAGGCAGCCTGAAATTCAATCAACGAGAAGCGTGCGAGCTCATTGGTAACCGCTATGAACTTCAGTGAATCCCACTTCGAACCTGGACTATCAAGGAATTTGGCCAGGAATGCCAATGACTCCTGGAGGTCTGCCTCAGTCGGCCCATCTGCAGTAATCTTGTAGGATGCAGCTTGTCGAAACAATTCCTCTGTTATCCCATCGTGGTGGATGAAAGAGCAAAGTTCAAGCAGTTCCCTTGCCTGTCTGGAAATCTTCTGGAAACTGATCTGCCATGTTGTATAAACTGACCACCCATACTCGGATTGAGGGGGCTGTTGATCCAGTAGCTGAATCCGGCTCCTGGTGCTCTCATACAAGTCAAGGTATTTTTGAAGGGATCGGGATAAGGAAATATATGCCCCGGCCTGTGCCACAGCCAAGGGGAAGCAATGGAGTTTCTTTTTAATCGTTTAACTGAAGTTTGATCTCATGGAGATGCACCTTACCTGGATGATTCGCTTGGCGAGATTTCTGCTATTGTCCTCCATGATATCAAATCGAGCAGCAGATAACAGAAGATTGATTGCTTCCTCAAGTGCCATCTGCCCAACTTTGTGCACAGCCTGTGCAAGCTGACAGAGGTCGGGATTTCGGGACGTAATGAGGATGTTTCCGTGAGAGCCAGGGGGAAAATACTGCATTAGCTTGAGATGGATGTCATCTGCATTGTTGAATACTATCAACCATTCTTGATGTTGGTACGACAGCCAATTTAAACCATCTTGGAAAGTTTTTCCAGCTTTCTTGGCAAGGGCAAGAGTAACTAGATCATTTTCGATTGTCTGCTGAGAGCTGCTATCCAAAAAATAAACATCAGAGAATCTGGGCTGGTATATCAGTATGAGAGATATATTGGACATCTACTACAGCGCACCGTGATTCCAGCAAACTGGTAGACTGCTCAACAAACTTGAAGGCAATTTGGCTTTTCCCAGACCCACCAAGCCCATGCAACAGAAAAATATGCCGTTGACCAATGCCCCTGTTGAAATATTCTGTCATCTCTTGGAGAACATCCACTCTCCCAGTGAAATGAACAGTTGGGGCTGGGCAAACTTTTAGATAGGCTGGGGTGTCAGACACTGGAACCACAGGATCTAACACAAGTCTCAGCCCTAACCAAAGTTGTTTATCAAGAATAGAGACACTCACTTAGGACGACATCCACGACACCTGTGAGCTTAGACTTTGCATCGTCTGTACCCAGATAAACCCGCGTATGCGCAGACACTTCACTGGATCTTCTCCAATGTTGGTCCTCAAAGCCCTGCAGACCCTGCAAAACATTGAAGCGAAAATAGGTATTGGAAGTGCCACGAAATCTTCGTGCATTGTCCTCATGTATCCGTTCACAGTCATTTGCAATGCTTTTCAGGGTCTTGGCCACAGCAGTCAAACTTGGGGATCTCGGAATCTGAATTGTGTCAGGATGCCCACTGCCAATGCTGACTACAAGGACAATGGGCTGGGAGGGGTACATTTGTTGGGCTTCTGCCACAACCAGGGAGGTTGGGTTGTTGTGCCCAACACATCCACCAATGTACTTTGGCCTCACCCCTTCCCGGCCAATTTCCATTGGTTTGAAAAGTCCGGGTGTAGCAGAGGTGGCCCGGGCAGCCTCCCATATCTTGCAGTCATGGGCCGGCTCCTGTGGGGTGTCATACGAGCGAAAAAGTTCAGGGATACCAGCATTGAGATTACTTTGATGCATGGCACACACAAAGCTGAGGGATGCATATGTGAATGTAGTTTATTTCCAAGATAATTGATTGTACATACGTTTTGCAGGCATGAGGGCTGTCATCTTTCATCTTTTCTTCTCGGAATATCTGCCTTAGTGCTGATTCCAGCTGGCTGGCTTTGAACCGCTCGGCAGATCCCCTTTTGGGTTTAGGCCGAAGCTTCTCATAGGCCGAAATGGATGCAGCGACCGACATGCGGAGGCGGCCGAGCATCAACGCCATGATCCTGTAAGTCACATCAGTTTCTAACATCTTTCCAGGAAATAACACTTGCCCCCCTGTGCCGCTACCTCCGATAACCTCGAAATAGTCACATGGAGTTGGAGTGGTGTCGGAGCCGAGGGTAGTCTGCATTTGATACATGAGTCGCTCAAGTATGAGTAACTCAGACAGCACTCCCGCTCCGTCGCCATCTGACCAATTGTGGGGGTCAATGTGATTTTAGGCTGAGAAGGAGAATGACATTACCCAGGGACAAGACCCTCACCCCCTTACGAGAGGCATCTGTGTTCGACATCACTGTGGATCCGAGTCCTTGCTCCTGACAGTGCACGCAGTCAGTGGATGGGAGACGAAATCGGAGAGGAGGTGCGGGGGAAGTGCAAGAGACCTGGCAGTGACGTGGCTGTCTCGGAGAAGGCGGTGTGAAAGTTCCAATATGAAGGCGGCCGTTCCAAATGCGCACTTGTCAGGGAAGTCCGGTTCTGGATCTGTTTATCAACGACATTAATCAAGAACCACCAGGAACCACCCGTACGGACAGCCGCGTGCGACAGCGTGGCGCCAAATATGTTCCCGTATGACCCGTCTCGCACGCGGGGGCCGCGGGCAAACCATATAAGCTCGTGTATTCGCCGAGTGAGACATAGTTATATAGAGCCACTGAATTACAAACTGAGTCTGCCAAATTACTGATCATTGATCGGCCGGACCTTCTCAACGCAGTGCACTTGATCACAGTTCCGACGAAACATCGGCACTTGCTAATCACCGACGTGCAGACTGCAGTAGGCGGGGATGACTGGAGCTCAGCAGCTGCAGTCAGTCTCACGAAGGCAAGCTTCCGTGCTTCATCCTTCGGTGCTCACTCTTGCAAGACATCGATGGACAATGTTCCCGAAAGTTCCAATATGAAAGCGGCCGTTCCAAATGCGCACTTGTCAGGGAAGTCCGGTTCTGGATCTGTCTATCAACGACATTAATCAAGAACCACCAGTACGGACAGCCGGCGTGCGACAGCGTGGTGCCAAATATGTTCCCGTATGACCCGTATCGCGTCCCACCGTCTCGCACGCGGGCGCCTCGGGTATAACTATGTGAGCTCGTGTGTTCGCTGAGTGAGATGTAGTCATATAGAGTCACTGAGTCACAAGCTGAGTCCGCGTAGAGCGCGACAAGTAACCGCCTGTTCGTTTGAAGTTACAGGCAAAGAGCTCGCAGATGCAGAATGTTGTCCACTTGGGAAGCCATGAACGTCGGAAGCAAGTCGAGAGCCGCATCGGCTAACTTCGGCACGCTCGGAGCTGATCCACCGTTGATCCGAAATGCTCCAAGAAAAACAGTCCTAAATTTAGGAAAGCATTGCAGAAAGAATATCTTTCAGCAGAACCCTTTCCCCTCCACAACAAAGGAGAATCACTTTCAACATATGGCGAATCAACTGCGGACAAATTGAGGATGAATATCGCGCATAAATTGTAATTTTCCACATCAATTTCTGTGTCGAAAGGAGGTGGGATAGCTGGATCGGGCCCTCGCAGTCAGCTACAGATGTCAAAAGTAGCATGTCAGAATTATAACTACTCATACAGGCAGTTGCTAGGTACGGATCTGGCACGCTGTCGAAATGTATTCTTAGTTTATTTGGTGGACTCCCCCAGTTTCGTTGAATGTGCACCCAGATGGTCCATGAGTCTGGTGTTTACATCGGTCGAGCAATATAGTGAGAATACAATATTGCCTACTTTCCGACGCATTCAATAGCGCTCATGATGTCTTCTGGAGTACAGTCCTCCAAATGGGCTCCAGATTTCTTTACGACAACAACGTTACCATACCATTGTACCTCAAGAAGATTCATGATCGCTCTGCTCATAGGTGATTCCATGATTGCATAGGGGAAGGCGAAGAGTATGAACAAAGACGACTTTGTGTGTGGGTCGTCGAAGTTGGGGACCTCCCTCCCAGTGGTCCTATACGAGGGCATGAGTCTGTCCCAGGCAAGTCGCTGTGCCATCGTTGCTGAAGATTTATTTCCGATCAACATGTTCTGGTTGACGTTCATGAATTTTGCAGTGGTTGAATTCGTTGGGAAAACCAAGCATTGGACGTCGGGACACTGTAAAGACTTAGTACAGCAGATTATCTCACACAGATTATTCACTGCAGTCTTAGGCTTCGCTGGGATGGCGCGCGCTCCATCCTCGAAGGAATAAGTGAGGTATGATTCTGGCAGAGGGACATGCGGCAGCAGTAGTTGTGCGAGAAGGTCCATGGTGGACGTTACGGAGATGGATTCTTGATTAAGGAGGATTTCAAGGCGAAAAAAGGGGGTACCCAGAGCATTGGGTCTATCACGGGCGATCGAATGTGATTGAATATACGACCTCCGGCCTCCTGGAAAAATTAGACACTTAGGGCTCGAAAATCGCTGAAGGTCAGAAGAAATTGCCGCCACCAGACACCCGCCACCGTCGAATTCAGGTTAGTGAAGTTGGGCCGGGGCCTCAGGCCTCGAAGGCAACATGATCAGGGGACACGAGACGGAACGACAATCACCCACTGGCACAAGGTTCAACCTGACAGGCCTGTCACTAAAAAAATTGGAGCATCCAGCCCTCCGGTCCTTCATGCATGTGCAGCATGAGCCCGGCATGGGGTCAAGAATGAACAGGTTAAACCATAGGAGTCTCAGATCGAACCAGGTACACCAAGGTTAAATTATTTGGTTATGTCAATGCTTCATGTATCGTAGAGCCCTCCATGCCGCATTGTACTTAGGTGCGCTGTCGTCGAGCGATCAGATTCAACTTATTCGGCTTTGACGTCATTGGTTGATCTTGCCAATGTCCGATAATTCCATCAGGCCTTGGAATTTCCCGACTGCGGGTGTCCAAGATAGCTAGGTGCAATTGATAGATTGTGAAAAGCAGGTGCGCTGTCGTCGAACGATCAGGTTCAACTTCTCCGACTTTGACACCATTGGCTGCTCTTGGCAATGTCTTTCAAATGCAGCTCCGATAAATCAATCAGGTCTTGGCAATTATCTTTTTCTCCTCTGACTCGAATGCAAAGCTTCTGGTGTCTTTCGTGAGGGCCGGACAAGTGACTTGTCGCATTCGGAAGCTCTGACCGTCTGGATCACGGACCTCAGATCATGTGATAATCAGTTGAGGTCTTCGTGATCGTTGATCCCACTAAGTTAATTGATGCGGTAGATTTAGATGTAGAATTCATGTTACGAAGGTGTAGTCGAAACCAAAGTTATTTAGGTAGGTCAGAAATTGATGAGTTGCACACGTAAAGAGCGTTCCACCGGGATTCTGACAGCGGCATCAGCTGCAAGGAATCTAGCGGGAAAAAATAATGCTACCTTTAACAAGATCTCTGTGAGTCAAAGCAACAGCCCGGACCCAATTGGTACTGCCCATAGCCTTCTTGCAGTCCATGGGACCGAGACACCAAGTAGCTTTGACCTCCTCCCGCTTGGTGGTGTCCTCTGCACCACAGAGTGAATCGAAAAAAAGAAAATAAGAATATACTGTCATTCCAAGTGGATCATATGATAATTGGGCAAGAAACATGTTCACCACATACGGTATCCTCCTCATGAAACTCGAGCAGCTGGAGACCGCGTCGATGCACAAGAGAGTCTACCTTCTTAAGTTCCTCAGCCAGATGCAGGTATTCAAACTCGAAGCAGAATAAACTTTGCTTAGTGTAAGCTGCATTTATCTCACCGTGGTCTTCACCAAACAAACCTCGGAGAGCTCCGTGATTGGTCTGTCGGTTCCCGTGGCCCAAAAATACTCGACAGGCATCGAATTGTGTGTGAGATCCTAGGAGAATACATTATGCCCCAAGTCTGCCCATCTCACCTTGTGAGCTTCATCTCTGGATGGTCACAAACATCGGACAAACACAAGTCGGAGGCCCCGGGGTCCATGTAACCCAGAAATATTTGACAATCATTGAATATGGTGTTAAATCCTAGGGATATAATACATTTTACCACAAGTCTGCCCATCTCGCCATGTGAGCCTCATTTCTGGATGGTTGCCAAACAGCAGATAAACAAAAGTCGGAGAGCCCCTTGATGGGACCCTCCACATCTGTGCCCTAGAAATATTTGAGAGACAGCATATCAGGTGTAAGATTCTGGAAGAATAGTAATTGTTGATCAAAGGTAGCCCATTCCACTGGATGAGCCTCATTTCTGGATGGTTAACAAACAGTGAACAGACAAATGTCGGAGAGCCCTGTGATGGGACCCTC
Organism: Mycena latifolia; assembly: GCA_029289555.1. Classification (NCBI taxonomy): domain Eukaryota; kingdom Fungi; phylum Basidiomycota; class Agaricomycetes; order Agaricales; family Mycenaceae; genus Mycena; species Mycena latifolia. The sequence continues at coordinate 252,712 of JARJLE010000087.1, read as the reverse complement.
CATATCTGTGCCCTGGAAATATTTGAGAGACATAATATCAAGTGTAAGATACTGGAAGAATAGTACTTGTTGATCAAAAGTAGCCCATTCCACCGGATAAGCCTTATTTCTGGATGGTTACCAAACAGTGGACAAACAAATGTCGCAGAGCCCCGTGATGGGACCCTCCATATCTGTGCCCCAGAAATATTTGAGAGACATCATATCAAATGTAAGATACTAGAAGAATAGTACATGTTGATCAAAGTTAGCCCATTCCCCCAGATGAACTTCATACCTGGATGGTTACCAAACAGTGGACAAACAAAAATTGGAGGACTCCATGAAGAGACCCTTGGTCCCTGTGGCCCTGAGGACCTCCAACTTTTCAGTGGTCTGAATTTCAGCAGCCAAGTAAAGACGGATGAGAGAAAATGGAGACGAGGGGTTGTGTAACTTGGGCAAAGCTGCAACTAGGTGGTTGAGCAAGGATGCCATTAAAAACCGTTTGAGAGTTGTCGAATTGGAGATAGGAGCATAGTAATCTGTGAGAATTATTGGCTGATGTCACAATTGTGTCGGCCACCTGCATGAGATGAAACTGGATTACAACACTGTGATCGATGAAAATAAAAATAAAGCAACAAGCCAAGTTCAAACACGCGCGAAACAAATCCAGTCTTACCCAAGCAAACACTGCCACTAAACGAGTCACAAATTTGAAACCTTTTTTATGCACCGCCACTATCGAGACTTCAACATAGCCACTATATTCATTAGCATAGCCACTAAATTCATTACAAGCTTAAACGGTGACAAAAGACGACGAGCCTCCCAAAACCTCATTTCGTTTGATTATAAACGATTACATAAGTACTCGTAATTCTTCAAATGGTCAACTACCCAGTCCCCAATAGTACAGGTGTAAAAGGAGTGCAAATGTAAGTGTAGAGGCTGTGTCGGTCACAGCAATCTAGCCACGGAAGACTCAAGCAACAGAACTACAACAAGCTCTGTTGGGAATCCTGGGGCTCTACGTAGATAACAGCGGTCTTATATAGCGTAGAGAGTCCGTGATGTGACAATGTGTGACTAGGAGCGGAAATCCCTACATATCCCTACAGCAAAGGATCGCCATCGCAACAAACTGATTAGTGCAAAAGGTCGAGTTGTGGAGTCAAGCCTTTGAGCGAAACAGATATGTGGCTAGGGAGTAAAGTTGAGCTAGGCAACATAGACGAGCGACTGTTAAGAGTTAGCGTAATTTCCGTTGAAGTAACGAAATTACCAGTTCGATAATCCTTATCAAAAGAATACTTGCCCTGATCTCAATTCAAAGTGTTCTGCCAAATTGCGGTAGCGCAAGATGCGTGGGCAGCGCTCAGGCTTACTCCACTTAGGACAGCTTCCAAGCTATCAACCAAGCTAATGCGTTAGTCGGAGCTCAGGCAGTAAGACAAGACGAGCAGCGATACAGCGTGCTCGAATGGTTATACTTAGTTCACACAGAGGAATTTGGAAACAAGATGATAGTATTGGTCAAAGATAGGATACCCTCTCCCGAGGGAATCCGACGTTTATATCTACTGACTACTGAGTCATAAGGACTCCTAGAAGGCTCCGAGTCGCGACTCATACCGAGTCAGACTCAGTGGTCAGTTGACTTCCCGGTTGCGCTCGGTCTTCGGGCCATCTAGACCGGTTGATCTAACAGACAAGTCAACATGTGCGCAGAATCAAATGGATTGCGCAGCATAACACCAAGTAAGCAGTACATGTTCGTATGGGGTCGTAAACGTAAAGGTCGTAAAAAAACTAGGTAAGCATAAGTGGGTTGAGTGCGACAGTGACCTATATCCATAACAGCGACGTCGGCACAGCTACTTCGCGCTCAGCAACACCATGTCTAAGCGGTGGCTATGTGGTCTAGACAGGCGTGATCTGGACCCCTAGGCACAAAAGACACACACAGCACCGCCTAGTTCGTGCTCTATCACTCTGTGTTTAGACCGAGCCTTAACGCAATGGGTCTGGATTTGCACAATAGGTCTGGATTTCGCACTTTTCCCTGGCCTCCCTTCGTCTTTGCCCCCGGAATCCTCCAGGATTGTTACATGCAGTGGTCTTCTACAGCTATGCAGAGACACTAATGGATACCGCCCGAGGAAGCTGAGTTCCTAGTCCATCAAAGTTAGTGATGTTGAGGAAGTTGTCTGTCTCCTGGCTTCACAGCTCATCCTTAACCTCCAGAAAAAATCGAGGGTGCTTCCGTAGTGTATAGAACGCTTTTTATGTCCTCAGGCTCTTTTACCGGGACAAGGGTAGTGCGTTTTGGAAGTTAGAATATCGACGACTTGCAAATCATCACTGACTTCGATGGACTTTTTCTTGGTATCTTCCCTTCCCTGTATCCCTGACTTATTTTGTACAACTGTAATCGACTAGTACATGTAGCTGTAACAAAAAACTCCAGGGGGAAAGGGCAAGAAATGAAAGATAAAAATTCAAAATCCAGACCCATTGGGCGTAATAGTAGTGAAGATGCCGAGGAGGGGTCTGAGTTTAATTGCGGTTTTGATAGGGAAGTGCAAGCCCATCAAAAACGATTTCTGATTTTTGTGTTGGCTCAGCTCTTCATCCGTGGCTCGTCTGACCTTTTAGATCTTACTTAGGGTTATACATCCATACATCCCCGTGCATGATTTTCTTCTAAGCAATCTGAGCCTCATTGAAGCCATAAAATCCAGATCTTCCACTTCCCCACCATATTGCACTTCTGGGTCAAAAATAGTAATCTGAAACGGAATAGATGGGGACCAGGAGAAAAAAATTGAACTGGGCATGAATTGAGGGACACCCACGCGCGAAGAGATAAGTCACCACAGACCTCTGAGGGAAGGCTTAATCAGCACCAAGCGCAACCTGTCTCAGCCTTAGCTGGGAGCGGCTCGTGGCCACATCGAACACGTCGCGTGCGCGGACGTACACGGCGATGCTGCGCTTCTCTTTCCGCTTTCTTCCCCTCGCATAACACCATCTCTCATTTTCCTTGCTAACGAATCCAGCGCTCACAGCATCCAAGCACGGTCCAAAGGCGGAATGGCCCGCCCCTGCAAGATGTATCTTCTTTTCTTTCTCTGCTCACTGGAGCCGGCGGACAGCGAAAAAAACCTTCGATTCAGGTGCAGGTAAGTCTAACAAACTCCCTTTCTTTTTCCCTCTTTTTTCTCTTTTCTCAACTTGAAAAACTTGAATTCCTCGCCGTAACAACAGACATAATCCATAAGCCCAAATCCACGTGCAAGTTAATACAAGTTAATCTGCGCAGGCACAAGTTAATAATCGGGCCAGTCAAAATGTGAACCCTCGCCAGATTCTCGCCAAAATTTTAACGCGCTGAACTATTTCTGGGCAATCTCCTGTCACGAGGCCAACGCCATGGGAGAAAAATGCAAGAGTCCCCACGAGAAGCTCAGGTGAGAGGCTTCGAGCGACTTCACTCCTCCCGCCTCTAGTTCACCCCACGTCCATCCATTGACCCTCGTCCCATTAACAACATCCAATTAACGACCATTATCGTTATTGCCTGCGAGCAAGAAGCCTTCTCCAACGCCAAGGTCCAATCCTGCTTGACAAAGCATGACTTCCTCCAGCCTCGCTGGGGACGGGTTGCTCATAATCTGGGGCAGCATCTCACCCACCGAGCTCGACGAGCCCGCCTTCAACGATTGGTGGACAAACGAACACCTCCCTGAGCGCCTCACACTGCCAGGCTTTCTCCGCTGCCGCCGCTTCGTCGACTCGGCCACGTCCCCCACCGCCGCTCCGGAGTCCAAGTACCTCGTGTGGTACGAGGTGGACGACACGAAAGCGCTGGTTTCGCCGCAGTACATGGAGAAGCTCGACAACCCAACACCGCGCACGGCGCGGTTCATGCCGCTGTTAGCGACGCTGCAGCGGTGCGCCTGCCGGGTGCACGCCTCGCAGGTCCGGCCGGAGTTCACTCTTTCGGGAGCCCGTGGGGGCGTGGTCGGGGCGAGTATGGCCAATGTTGGCTTTACGCCGCCGCCGGACAAAGACGCCTGCCTGGATGGGTTGGCGGTGAGGCTGATGGAGCTCTTTGCACATGCGGCGGTCCTGGCGTTCCATGTGGTCGAGCAGGATGAAGAGACGACGCGGGCTGGAAGCCAGACCAAGTCGTACGCTGGTGTGTCCCAGTCGTTCCAGCGGTCGGGCCTGAAATGCATGGTGCTGGTTGAGTTCTCCGAGTCGATTGTCTCGCCGTCCGGGCAGCGGGAGGCCTTGAAATCGATGGTGGTTGATTGGGCTGCGGCGGCGGGGTCGACGGACATCGAAGGCAACATCTACGGGCTGATATGCGCCGTGGGTCGATGACACAGAGACGAATCCCCCCCAAACCTTCTCCAGATCTTGTTATTGCGACCTCCATCCCTGTATAAATTGTCTGCTAGTATTTTCTCATTCTCGAAGCGTGGTATTATGAATATATTGCCTCTCTTTCTTTGGTGACGCCCTGAATACATCCATGCAGGCTCGTGGACTCGGCACATACGGTCTTGATCTGCCTGGGGGTCTGGCACTGATCTATGCCATTGCGAACTTTGGCGACCAAGCCGCCACGGCTGTCATCTACCCGTGCGTTGTTCCTCCCTTCCTGCAATCTCAGCTGGTGGACATTCATTGTGGCTTTCTGGTATTTCAGAGGATTCGCGGTACGTATATCCGCAGAGGGACCTTGAGTCTGAGAATCAAGTGATACATCCATCTCAACAGCGTCATGAATGACGACCAGCGCTACCTTCAGCGTTAATATGTAAGTGTACTATTATTCTTGTCCTCGACACTCAATGATCCTTGTCTTGCGAACCGACCTCACCTTTAGTTTTTATTTGTTGAGGATCCACAAGCGTTCGTTGATTTACTCGGAGTCGTCGATCGTCCATGCTAACTTGGAGGGCAGTGAGCCGAGGTAACTGGTGGTGGCACGGTTCCTATTGTGCGCATGCCCAGCTCTCTTCCAGCCCCGCAGCCTACGATACCCACAGGCACTTGCTGGATTGCTCGATCCGGAGAGCAAGGTCCTTGGTGTGGTTTCTGGGTGGCGCGCAGTCGTGGTTCTGTTTCGAGTGCTGCTTACTCGATGATGTCCTTCTCAGCTTCGCGACGATTTAAAATTATATCCTCATCGGGTTCTTTGAGGGAACTGTGTCTGTTCGTCTAACGTATAATTCGTAGCCCTGGCACACTAACCTGACCTTCCTGAACCCAGTTGCGCCAAGTATCCGGCCGCCATCCAAGTGCGCACGCATCAGCACTGAAAATAATGGAAGATTACAAAGTGCTGCCTCCGACGCACATTTTCCACGGTGGTTACTTAGCTCACGGCCAGAAGTTCAGCAGTGGAAATAACTTCACGATTGCGAGCCTTGAAGAATAGAGCGCACAGAAGTGCCCCGCTCTATGGCCCGGACTAGATAGCGTCTCGATGGACAGGTGGCACTGACGAGCCATCCTCACACAAGCTACGATTGAAGCGGTGAAATCAACCTTGACGAGTTAAATCAGGCCCACTGCAGCGCCCCCAGCCGGGCGGAGGCGAGTCAGCTTAGCGCAGCAGCCAATGGATGGACAGTTGGCATTTACGAACCATCCTCTGGTCAGCTCAGAGTTAATTGGCTTCAGAGAGCGCCCATACCTGCGATGAAGAGACCGGTAGCAGCAGCGGCGATAACCATAGCTGTGACACGGAAGCGTCTCTGCTGATCTCGCAGTCCCCGGATGCACGCCGTTCAGAGATTAAGGTCACCCAGGGTGAGGAGTGAGCGAGATCCGGAGGCAGCCCAGTAGCAGTTGAGGTTAGAAAGTAAAGAGCGCGAGCTATGGATCCGTCTACATCTGAGGGGGCGGGGATCTACATCGTGAAGGAATCCTTGGGGTAAATGAGACTATGAGAATGCAGCGTAATACGCCCCAGCTGATGTCGGAACTCCATTCTTACTTAGGTGCCTTGAGCTTGGCTGTTCTTGAAACTACGAGTGCTGAAGCTGAAGTCTGTTCCGAAATATTCAATCTCAGCACATCTAAAACCCCTGCAGAATTGCATTCAATACAACTCTGCACGGCGCGAGCTCTGAGCTTCGAGCTCGAACACAGAGAAGGGAGCGAAAGCGAGAACATAGAGATTCAGAAGGGGTTCTGGGAGGAGAGCGGATGCACGGCCGAGGGCGAGACCGAGGACGGAGAGCTAGAGCATTTGGGTCATAGGCAGATTGTTTGCTGGGATGATTCAGCGGACCCTGGGCGAATGGATCGCACGGCGGATGGCGGGAGCTTGACGACTCTGGTACACATTTTGTCGGCCGGGACGCGCAAATTTGAGGAGAAGGACGCACGATTGACAAGGCCGGATTGCGGGGAATAATTCAAGCGAGGATTCGCGGCGGATTAGACGGAGAATAGAATGCTCCACTCGCGTCCAAAGCATGAAGTCAGGTGAGAGGGCCAATATTGATAGCGACGACGGCGGTAGTGCACAGCGCGGAGCCAAGGACGGCCGGAAGGGATATTGAGTCGCAGGAGAGGAACGGAGGCGTGAATTGGAGAGTGCCACAGTGGGTCGTATGACAGAGTGCGGACGGTGGAGCATGGGAATTAATAGTTGTCCGAGTACACAGGCTCTGAAAGAATAAAATGCTGGGAAGTATTGTCCGGCGCCGGGCCTGCCACGTTGAAGATGTATTTGAGACTGGCGCGCGAGGACTATGCGGTGGATAAACGGATAAGCAGCTGTAGACCGGGATGTCTCGGAGGGCACTCCGCGGAGTGATGCGTAGTTCTGAGCGGCACGCAGACCACGAGAGGCCGCAGCGCCCTGTGCGCGCGCAGCAGAAGCTGATCGCGCGGGTGGCGAGCGGAGATCGAAGCAGGCGGGATAGGAGAGAAAGACGCCCGTGGAGAACCTAGGATTGCGCACCATACCATAGTAAACTGCAAACCGCGAGGCAGTGCGACGTCGTCCCAAAACGCGCTAACCAGGCAAGGCCGCTAGGCGGAGATGTCGTCCCGAAGGGCTATAGGGCCGGTGACACGGCCAAACCCAGCCAATGCGTGACGAGCGCCCATGCGCGGGGACTGGCGAGCTGCACCACAATCGGGACTTGCGCACGCGCGGGGCGGGCCGTCACGTCGGCGGCAGTGCGCACCGCGGCGACCACCGCGGCCATTGCGTGCATCGGGCGCGGGCGGCGGAGCGCGGAGTGGGATGCCGATGAGCGGACGAAGAAGTTCGAGGCGGTCAACCCGGGCTGGCGTAGCCGAGCGCACGAGAATGAGGCTCGGCATATGTAGCGTTGAGAGACGGGGTAGCGCGAGAACGGCGGATACGGTGAGGGAGATGACGAGCTCCTTGCGATGATGTCATAGTGCGCGGCGTCGATCAGCCCTCCATTCGACCAAAGGAATCATCGTCCGACCGAGGTGTCCCAGCACGAGAGGAATCGAGATCGAGGCATTGAGGTGGGGGAAGAAGCAAAGCCGCGTTTCGGCAAGCGATGCCGAAGACGATCTGATCCGGAACATCGATCTCTTCTCGCGAACCACGCGCCAACCACCGCTCGCTTCTGCCCTCCTCCTGCGCGGTCTAGTCCAATGTTCAATGTTCAATGCTCACATGCACTGTGGAAACGACTCCTTTTCAGATTCATTAGACTCCGAGTCTTAAGCTTGCTGGTTCCATTAGGCTGCCATTGATTTTTGAAGCTCGCATTGTTCGTGTCAGACGCTCTATTCGCACAACCGCCGACTCTGGTTGATTCTTCCGCTCGCATGCATGGCTCCATCGCACGTGACTCCCTTTTGTGCTTCTATCTCTCCCAAATATGCTTCCTGCAATCGGTACGTCCCCGCTTAACTCATTTATGTTTAAATTGCAGTTTGCGGTAGCTTTATGTCGGCTCGATGGCGGCGACCGCGCCTGCATCTTATAATAGGGCATCAATATATTGGATCCTGTACGGATGCCCGTTCGACTCGGGATCGAGCCTTAGAACGGTCAACCTTGTTTTCCCCCGCCTCATTCAAGCTTGCGGCCCAGGCTTACAGGTCCATCATCGTCTCGGCGACAGAGCCATGGAGCCATCGTATCTCGATCTACTGGGACTCATCTTTCGTCATGTATTACTCTGTCCAGCAAATCACTCTCAACCTTACTGCTGTCCCGTTTTCCCAAGGTTCGCAATCCTATTTCAAGATGCTTCTCAGGCATTTCCAATGGTCACCACCCTTGATTCGTCTCCACTAGTCGTTTCGCAGAAGGCCCCGAGCAATCTCCAGAAGCGGGTCGCGATCCGCCCGTCCGAATTCAGCCTTTTTATTCCCCAGGGTTTCGCGCCGCTGAATACTGCCTCTATCTAAGTATGCGTCGTTCATTTCGGCCCCCATTAATGTTCTCATTGACATGAATTCACCCCAGCTCGCATAAGCTACGCATCGGCTCGATCGCGGTTGGCGTGCGCCTGCACCGTATGTATATGATACGCAAGATGAAAATTCACGCTGCATAGACACCCGATCGACTCGGGCTCGAGCCGTGAGTGCTACAATGTCTTCTTTTTCCCCCTGCAATTAGGCCCGCATCGTTAACTTTATTCTTATATCCATTCTAGAGCTTCATTCCCATATCCTCCTCTAGCTCCACTTTCCTTTTTGCATGGCAATCCTTCTCTAGATACCCATACATTCACTATTCACGCTGACGAGCACTTACCCTATTTCATACCTTTTCTGTCCTGTGCCCTAACAGGAACCGTCGCACTGCCGGCGTGATAGATATGCATACCACTGCACTTTGCTCATCTCTTGGATGTACAGGATGAAAATAAATGAATGCGCACCCTATTTTCTGTGATTCCACTCGAACCGATCTAGCTACAGTGCGTATCGGCTCGATGGCGGGGGGAACGCGCCTGTGCCTGCACTAAATATTGGAATTGTTGCAGGGGTGCCTGTTCGACTCGGGATTGAGCTTTTAGCAACCCCCATGACTGTCTTTTTATCAATCACTTTACCATCTTCCTTCGAGCCTAAATTTTGTACAGCCTGTCGTGGCATCACACATGCAGTTCATTCCATACCTGGACTTGAAACTTGATAGCGGGAGAACCATCGGTTGTTTTCATTAAAGTTTGCAGGGCCACCCATTCGGCTCGGGATCAAGAAATGAACACCATGCCGTCTCTTGTACACGGCCACCCAAATCAAAGAACTACACTCTGACACTGTGTCGCGCAGATCTTCTCTCTGCTTCATCCCCGCTGGAATATATTTCATAGGCATATGTCTCTCTGTGGATCACTCAAACCGCACCAGGTGGATGTAGTAAGCTTCATTCATATCCAACGATTAACTTAACATGTGGTATTAAACAAAAAATCCCCACTATCGACAAAATCCCTACTAATTTGGTATAACATGTAAACAAAAATCCTGACTACCGATCAGACATCCCACCCTGCACACTAAGCAATGTAAAGAAGCCTATGGATCATCATAAAGAAACAACAATACCTCCTAACTCGCAATTCATAAATTCCGCTGTCCACCGGGAAGTCAAAGACCTGAGGGAATTAATTTATGTAATGACAACATTGACAACACTCCACTCACGGAAAATAGTTGTCAATGTTAGCGGCCGGTGACCATCACGCGCCGTTTCAACTTGCCATTCGCACTTATACTTATCCGGTTGCTTCCGCCCGCCGCCCGCTTACCTATTCCACTCATATACAGACCGAATTACTCTACTTGATAGAAACTTGTACTCTTGACGCCCCGATATAATTTACCTTTTGGTTCTCGACGCCCTGCGTGACCTGTGATTCTTACAGTCAACTCTGAAGCTTTACTGACTCCCTGTATCTTCCAGTTCTTGAATCGTCGTGGACAACCCACGAGCGTTGTGCAGGGTATCCGGATGACTGTCACCTAAGACCCGCCGGCGTGTATTCAAGGCCCGCTCCTGAAGCTCGCGCGCCTCTGTGAGGCGGCCCATTTTGAAATATGTTAGCCCCAAGTTTCCCATGGTTCTCAGAGTGCCGGGATGATCCTCGCCGAGGAGTTCTGTTTGCTTGTTGAAGACCACCTTCTGCAGTTCTGCAGTCTCGGAAAACTGTCCCATCTGCGAGTAACTGAGTGCCAGATTGCCCATTGTGATCAGAGTGTCTGGATGATCCTCACCGAGGAGTTCTGTTCGCTTATTCAAGACCACCTTCTGCAGTTTTGCAGCCTCCTGAAACTGTCCCATACCCAAGTATTGGTTTGCAAGGTTCCCCATTGTGCTCAGAGTGTCTGGATGATCTTTGCCAAGGAGCTCTGTGTGCTTGGTCAAGACCACTTTCTCTAGTTCTGCAGCCTCCTGGAACTGTCCCATCTCCGAGTAGATGACTGCGAGGTTCCCCATGGCACTCAGACTTGAGGGATGATCCTCGCCGAGGAGTTCTGTTCGCTTGTTCAAGACCACCTTCTGCAGTTCTGCAGCCTCCTGAAACCGTCCCATGTGCGAGTAGCTGATTGCCAAGTCTCCCATGGCTTGCAGAGAGTATGGATGATCCGCGCTGAGGAGTTCCTTGCGCTTGTTCAAGACCACCTTCTGCAATTCTGCAGCCTCCTGAAACTGTCCGATTTTAGAGTAGCTGAGTGCCAAGTTTCCCATGGTGATCAGAGTATCTGGGTGATTCTCACCAAGTAGCTCCCTGCGCTTGTTCAACAACATTTTGTCCAGTTTTGCTGCCTGGGGGAACATCCCGCTGCCACGGTACAGTGTGGCTAGGGTCCCTTGAATGTACAGAGTTTGGTGTTCGTTCAGCTGCAATGATAAGGTTTGCAGCATGTACTGCCCCAGGTAACACTGGGGGCAAAGGCCGGGGCATGTGGACATCACATGCGCAATACGCATGTGTTCCTCATATGTTCGGCATCCACCGAAAAAAGGCTTTTTGGGCCCGGATCAACGCATGCCGAGCACATGTGTTGTCACATGCGTATTGCGCATGTGATATCCACATGCCCCGGCCTTTGCCCCCAGTGTAAACCCCGTCCCTCCACTTTCCTTCTTGGTGATATACCCACAGACACTGCAATGCAAATGTGATGTCAAGGATGTTGGGCTGGCGGCTCGAATCCGGACCCATCTTGAACAAAAGTGCATCAAGATGGGGAAACATTTGGTGTGAGAATCGAAAATCATTGCTGGAGGACAATGACATCCCTATCAGTTTGTGCATGCACAGTTCAGTGGGAGCATCCACTTTCGCTATGGCCCTGCACCATTCATGCACCAATGGATGAATTGAGAAGGTAATGTGTCCCAAGGCCGCCTGAAAATCAATCAATGAGAAGTGTGCAAGTTCGTTGGTAAGTGCTATAAACTTCAGTGAATCCCACTTGGAACTTGAACTGTCAAGGAATTTGGCCAAGAAATCCAATGGCTTTTGGAGTTTGGCCTCAGTAGGCCCTCCTGGCAAGAGCTTGTATGATGCAGCTCATTGGAACAATTCCTCCGTTATCCCATCATGGTGTATCAAAGAACAAAGTTCAAGCAGTTCCCTTGCCTGTCTGGAAATCTTCTGGAAACTGATCTGCCATGTTGTATAAACTGACCACCCATACTCGGATTGTGGGGGGTGTTGATCCAGTAACTGAATCCGGCTGCTGGTGCTCTCATACAAGTCGAGGTATTTTTGAAGGGACCGGGATGAGGAAATATATGCCCCGGCCTGTGCCACAGCCAAGGGGAAGCAATAGAGTTTCTTTGTAATTGTTTAACTGAAGTTTAATATTATAGAAATGCCACATACCTGGACAATTTGCTTGCCAAGATCTCTGTTATTGTCCTCCCTGATATCATATTGCGCAGCAGATAACAGAAGATCGGTTGCTTCGTCAAGTCCCATCTGCTCAACTTTGTGCACAGCCTTTGCAACCTGACCAAGGTTGGGATTTCGGGACGTAATGAGGATGTTTCCATGAGAGCCCGAGGGAAAATACTGCACAAGCTTGAGATGGATGTCATCTGCATTGTTGAATACGATCAACCATTCTCGATGCTGGTGTGACAGCCAAAGCAAACCATCTTGGAATGTTTTCCCAGCTTTCTTGGCAAGGGCAAGTGTAACTAGATCATTTTCGATTGTTTGCTGAGAACTGCTATCCAAGAAATAAACATCAGAGAACCTGGTGGTATATCAGCTTGGCTGATAGATTGGATATCTAATACAGCGCACCGCGATACTGGCAAACTGGTGGACTGTTCAACAAATTTAAAGGCAATTTGACTTTTCCCAGACCCTCCAAGCCCGTGCAACAGAAAAATATGTTGTTGACCGATGCCTGTGTTGAAATAGTTGCTCATCTCTTGGAGAATATCCTCTCTCCCTGTGAAGTGAACAGTTGGGGCTGGGCAAACTTTTAGATAGGCTGGGGAGTCAGCCACTGGAACCACAGGATCTACCACAAATATCAGCCCCCAAGTTAAGTTGTTCAGAAGACTAGAGGTACTCACTTAGGATGACATCCACAACACCTGTGAGCTTAGACTTTGCATCTTCCGTACCCAGATAAACCTGAGTATGTGCAGAAACTTCACTGGATCTTCCCCAGTGTTGGTCCTCAAAGCCCTGCAGACCCTGCAAAACATTGAAGCGAAAATATGTATTGGGACTGCCACAAAATCTTCGTGCATTGTCCTCATGTATCCGTTCACAGTCAGTTGCAATACTTTTCAGGGTCTTGGCCATGGCAGTCAAACTTGGGGATCTTGGAATCTGGATTGTGTTGGGATGCCCACTACCAACACTGACCACAAGGATGATGGGCTGTGATGGGTACATTTGTTGGGCTTCTGCCACAACCAGGGCAGTTGGATTGCCGTGCCCGACACATCCGCCAATGTACTTTGGCCTCACCCCTCCCTGGCCAATTTGCTTTGGTTTGAAAAGCCCGGGGGTAGCAGAGGTGGCCCGGGCAGCCTCCCATATCTTGCAATCATGGGCCGGCTCCTCTGGGGTGTCATACGAGCGAAAAAGTTGAGGGATACCGGCATTCAGATTACTTTGATGCATGGCACACACGAAGCTGAGGGATGCATATATATATATGAGTGTAGTTTTATTTCCAAGATAGATAATCATACGTACGTTTTGCAGGCATGAGGGTTGATATCTCTCATCTTTTCTTCTCGGAATATCTGCCTTAGCACTGCTTCCAGCTGGCTGGCTTTGAACCACTCGGCAGATCCATTTTTGCGTTTAGGCCGAAATGGAAGCAGCAATTGACATGCGGAGGCGGCCGAGCATCAACGTGATGATCCTGTAAGTCACATCGGTTTCCAGCATCTTTCCAGGAAATCACACTCACCCTCCTGTGCCACTGCCTCCGATAACCTCAAAATAGTCACATGGAGCAGGAGTCATGTCGGAGCCGAGGGTAGTCTGCACTCGATACATCATTCGCTCAAGTATGAGCAATTCAGATAGCACTCCGGCTCCACCACCATCTAACAAATTGTGGGGGTCAATATGATTAATGCTGGGAGGGACAGGGGCATTACCCAGGGACAAGACCCTCACTCCCTTATGATGGGCATCTGTGTTCGACATAACTGTGGATCCAAGTCTTTGCTCCTCTGACAGTGCACGCAGCCGATGGATGAGGGACTGGTCGGAGAGTAAGTGTGAGGAAATGCAAGTGACGTGGCTGACATGCACAGGGGGCATGTCATGAAGCATGGCAGTAACAATGTGGTAACATGCTGGCATGCCGTGACCTCATGTTTCCAGCATGGGTGCGAAATGATCAGATTTGAGATCTGATTAGATTACGAGATACGGAGAGAAAATCATCTCGAGAGTGAATGCTCAGCTCAATGCAGCAGCCAGTTGAAGAATGTGTAAAACACGATTGCCGCAGGCTGTCTCTGCGCACAATCCTTGTATTTTGTTGGCAAGACCACTACTTGATTTTTTGTGCTTAAGTTCATTATCGTGAGATATCGGCAAGGATCTGAGGTCGGCCCGGGGCTAAATTTGATGGTCAGATAGGGGCATCCATCATCACAGCACCATGCTTTCGAAAGCTGCGAACCAAGACCAAACTTCATGATTCCTAGAGAATGTTCAAGCGGTTTGGAATTAAAGCCTGCGAGATGAGTTGGAGATGCAATTCAGGTAGACACATAAATTATGTTCAAGAGATCGAAATCTTTCTATTAATCTAATCTAATCTAATCTAACAGCTATCTTATCGATAGCACCTTTGTTCGCACCCACATTTGTGGGCACGAGGTCATAGCACGGCATGTTACCGCATTGCAACTGTCATGCCTCATGTCCCCTGGGTGAGTCACTGATAGAGCAAGCTACACCCATCCGTGTTGACACTCTTTGGCTCGCCGACGGGACGCTCCTGGTGTTTCGAGCAGAAAACAAAAATTTCTCTACAGTCTCACTTGATGGTTGGACTGCAATCGAGCCCGTTCGACTCGGAGTCGATCCATGTCACTTCCACTCTTTTTTTGAATCCACGGCGCGCGATGCATCCCTTCCGTTAAAACGCGGCCGGGTTGTTTGGATGGAATTTAATCGAGCAATGCTACCCTCAAGAATCACGGGCAGAAGTATCGAATGAAACATGGATTGCAGCACCAAGGGAGTGTATAAATAACAAGTACTTCCAACCGCCGCATCATTTTCCCACGTCGTGCTACACCTCGCGGGGCTCCAGGATGCCCGTTCGACTCGGTATCGAGTCTTAAGAGGGGTATATTGCTCAATCTCTTTGCACTTGTTCTTTCCCCTCATTTGAGCCCCACTTAACAGCCTGATTTCCATCCGTATATCCTTCTCTAGCTTCAGCCACGACTCGCCTTTCTGCGCTCTCCTCTCTGTCAATCACTTACAATGTGTGCGCTTGCTCACGCCGAGATCCACTAGTGTGTCGCACCGCAACTCGCCTATACAGTAGGGTTCATTCAGTTGGAGCTCGATGGCGGTGGGTCCGCGCTAGAATCTTGTATGAATTTGGCAATTTGCGGGGTCTCCTGCTCGACTCGGGATCGAGCCGTAGCTTTTGCGCCGCTGCTTTTTATTACTGCTCATATCCGGTTCCGGTCTCACCGTCATGGCTGGATCGTCTTTGAGCATCAGAGTCGAGTTTACTCCACCAGATACAGTCTAATGTCCCATAGGTTGCCACCATCGTCGGTAATATTTTGAGTAGGATTGGAATATTTCAAGCAAGATTGAACGAAAGAAGGCCATATATATGTGTCACGGGGGACACAATCACATTGGTAAACGTGTGCTGTCTTCAGAATCGAATCTGCAAAGGACCAAGATACAGATACCGACACAGAGTGTGGGGGAAATTTTGTTTATGTTTAATGCGCAAATTTGGCAGGCGAGGCGAGGGAGGCACGAAAAGCTGCATACTTCGAGAGATCAATTTGTCTGCGAGAGGATTATGAATGGTGAGTATGGGAAAGTGAACAACGTAGACGGTGCGTGAGTTCACGGTGTAGAGAAATCTATCGGTGGATAGTAGACTTGACCCTCGCTGTCTCGGGGCTAATGCGGAGACCCAGAGTAGTAAGAGAATGCACGACGCGACGCGGAGGGGAGGATGGCTCGTGATTGTCAGTCGCGTAGGAAGAGAGACTGAGAAAGGAGGACCCGCGGGATTGCGGGCGTGAGTGAGAGCTCCAGAGTGAGAGCTCCAATAACCACGACTGTACCAATTTGAGACGCGCATGATGCGGTGTTGCTAGATAGGCGTAGAGCGCCCTTCTCATTGTCAAGGGACAGCAAAAGCAAGACCAAGGGGTGGCGCACGGAGCGGCCACGGGTGTCAGGTCTGCACGCAAGCGACAGACGGATTAAAATTGCACCGGTTTTTTGGACGTTGGCGGCCCGCAGAGAAGAGAGTAGAGAATGATGTGAGGGTTCCGAACCTGGAGAGGTTGGAGGATGCTCAGAGCCAGAGTTGCCTGATGGGGAGTGCCCACGCGAGATGCCGCGCATCCAGCTCAAGCCGCGCCGATGCGCTCCAGACATATGCCTACAGCGGTCCCACATACGGAGCAGGACGAAAAATCGACGAAGAGGGGAGACTAACAGGCAGTCGGACCTGTGTTGTACCATTATCGGAGAGGCTACAGCAACCAAGCTACAGCGTACGCTGGAGCGAATCTCGGGTACACTGCACGTAGTTAATGTGCACCAGAGGGAGAAAATCCGCACGCGTGGGATGACAGTGCGCAGTCTCTGCGATTCAAATGGCGGATGGCCGAGGATCGACGCGTGAGTATCAGAAATACTCATGCATTCACACTGCGTCCCGGATGCGATGCGCCCAAGCCATGCGTCAGTTGGACAACCAGACGATAAAGCGAAGGGCATGATAGCGTAGAATCGTCGCGGGGGAGCAGGACGGGAGGGCACAGTTGAAGTCCAGACGAAGATGGTGGGAGGAGAGTGGCGATCGGCAAGAGGTGCCGATGAAGTTCCGATCAGATCGGAAGTTATGTCCTCCATCCCACCGTCATCGCGTCCACGTC
This sequence comes from Mycena latifolia, assembly GCA_029289555.1. Taxonomy (NCBI): domain Eukaryota; kingdom Fungi; phylum Basidiomycota; class Agaricomycetes; order Agaricales; family Mycenaceae; genus Mycena; species Mycena latifolia. The sequence goes on along the minus strand of JARJLE010000087.1, from coordinate 236,106 downwards.
GGCCTGCGCTGGCCAGCTAACTCCACCGCAGACGCCTTGCTCTTCGTGAACGTAACGCAGGTGTGAACTCGCGCGCACAGCGGCGTCGCGCCGCTGGAGACGGTCGCGCCGAATTGGCTGGTGCTTGTGGAGGGCGGCGCGATCGAGTCCGTCGCGCGCGCAGAAGTCATGGGCGGTGCGCGACGCGGGGGTTCGATTCGGAGGCGCGGATCATCGACCTCATGGGCGCCGGGGCTCACCACGTTTGGCTTCGATCTTGGGTGGAGCGAGATCAAGCTCGAGCCGTCGACGACCGACGGGCGTGTGTTTGAACCGCTGATGATGGCAGTTCCTGGTATCCTCGGTGATACTGTCGTCCGCGCTTTTGATGGGCTGCAGTTCGCTGGTCGGAATACACTGTGTGTGTTTCTTGTGTCGGTTCCCTCTTCGCAGTGCTGACGTATTGGTCACCAGATATGCGTACCGCGCGCGCGTTCTGTCGTCACGCCCATGGGCTCTGGCTTCCTACAGGGCATCGGCACGGCATTCTCCACCGGCGCGCCCAACGCCCTCGCCGACGGCGCCATCCTCCAATCCAAAACAGCGCTGCACATCTCGATCCGCTCCGACATGCGCGCACTGAAGCGTGAGCACACAGATCGCCGCCCTGCGCAACATGCTCTTCTCCAGCAGCGCAGCAGGCCCGTGGAGTCGTGTCAAGGCCGTGAGCATCACGTTCATTTCAGTTTATGTCAGTATACGGTCTATGTGCTTAAATGCGCACGTAGGGCGAGATCCTGCTGGTCATCAATGTCCAGAACGCCGATATCATGACCACCCTCCTGCTCCTGAAAAGCGAATTCGAGCTATTGACTTCTATGAGTCTGCGTACGACGTTCGCGGGCGCGCCGGAGGCGCACCTCCTCCCTCCCCGGACGGCGCCGCGGGCGTCAGCGTCATCCTTGCCCCCACGCGCCCGTACCCCAAGTCCTGGGACTCCCGCCGCACGTACGTGGTCCTCATCCTACGCTTCCCGTGGATCCTGATTCCTTCGACACGCAGTCTTCCCGGCCAGAAAACGGCGCCACCCTCGCGCTCGGCGTGCAATCCGAGTACGCCGCGCGCAATGTCATGCGCGCTTCGAGCTCGCTTGGGTGCGTCCTTCTCTCCGCCCTCTACACCGCTAACTAACCGCGCGCAGGCCGCACTGGACGCAGACGGCGACCTCGACGACCAACCTGGCCAAGGCGCTCAGGCCGAGGGCGAGGACTTGGTGGTTTACCCAGGCGGTGGGTTGTTCGATCTCGTGAGCAAGTGGTTCTGGGCGCTGTTTTAAAAACTGTTTACTCGATGATATTCTTCCTGACTTTGAATTCAAAGTGGGTTGATGATTTCAAGTTATATCTGTGTCGCGTGTCTTGAGGGAACTGTGTCTGTTCGTCTAATGTAACTACTTCCGCTTCCCGATAGCCTGCCAACTTCTCCTGAACTTTCGGAGTGGTTCGAATTCCAGAGAGCGCCCTGATGCGGCAAAATGACTAGGCTATCCCGACCTTGAGCCTAGGCGAGAAGTGGCGTCGCTAGCTCTGGGGCGAAACGTGACAACTCGCGTGCGAATCAAGGGCGGTGACGCACTGAGATTAATCCCCTAGCGTGGAGAATTTGGGGTAAGTTTTCGCTTCCGTAGCCCCGCGCCTCCTGAGGCGAATACAATAGTAAAATCCGGCCGGAGGCACCAGTAGATCGAAAGGTGCACATTGCGGCGATTTTGACCATTATCCATTTGCATATTTCCCTCCACACTGAAGAGAGATGTTCGGTCTCGGAGGAGTGGCGCAATACATTGCACACTAGCCTGCGCTGAGTTCACCAGCGTCTGCGCTCATGAGTCGAGTATGTATTCATTCGTATTCAGGTCCAAATCGCAGAGTGTGTGCGGATCCAGTCGTGGATGAATTGTTTGAAAGGAATGCTGGGTTGAGACTTTGGAAGCAGGAGCTATTGGATGGCATTATCGCTCTGCATAGTATATCACGGGGCGAGCCACCCACCTTGAGTCGCCATCCATTGATTACAGCTAAATTGAAAACGATAGACGTTTTCGATTTTCGAGCTGAATTCGGGCCGGGCGCTCCCACTGCGGATTTTTTCCAAAAGACTCCACTCCAATTCCACTCACCGTACCGTCGAACAAGCACTCTGTTCACAATTTCTTCCTAAAGCTCTATTACACTACTGCCATGGATAAGACTCAGGATAATATAACATACCGGCTGCCTCTTGCCCAAAAAAACAACTGATTCTGAGCCCCCAGCATGAGGAGGCGGCGGGAGTGAACTAAATTTAACAGGATGACGCGTTGTGGAGCACCCAACCGAACTCAGCTCGAAAATCAAAAACGTCTATCGTTTTCGATTTAGCTGTAACATTTAGCATTATCACAGCGAAGATCAGTGTAACTCTTCATGGCACTGGCACACTAACTTGAGATTCCTGAACCCAGTCGCGTTAAGTATTTAGCTGCCTCGAGTCAGCGCGCCTTAGCAACGGAAATAATGCAAGATTGCAAAGTACTGCTTATGAAGCGGAATTTTATGCAGTGGTTAGCTTCGAGCCAGAAGTTCAGCAGTGGAATTAACTTACCGATTGCGAATCTTGAACCAGCGAGCGCGCAGAAGTGCCCCGCTATACGGCTCGGACTCGATAGCGTCTCGATAGCCAGGTGACACTGACGAGCAACTGACGAGTCATCCTCTTGCAAGCCAAGATTGAAGCGGTAAAATACCTTGTTAAATCAAGCCCACATCCGACGGCTCGCGCAGACGCATTACGGAGGACTCTTTGACGTCAATGGGACTATGAGAACGCGACAGAGCGCTGCGCGCGAAGCGCTATCTTGTCTACCGCAGGCCAAGCCCAGCTCGCAGCGCGCCGGAATACGCCCCACGTGGTGTCGGAAATCCATTCTTGCTTAGGTGCTGTAGGCTTGGCTGTTCCTGAAACTACGAGTTTTGAGGCTGAACTCTGCTCCGAAACCAGCGCATCTGAAAGCCTCGGAGATTGCAACAATGGTGGCATTAATTCAACTCTGCACGTCGTGAGCTTCAAGCGAGAACACAGAGACACAGAGAAGCGAGTGCGGGGACACAGAGCTTCAGCAGCGATCCTGGGAGGAGATCGGATTCACGGCCGAGGGCCAGACCGAGGACGGAGATCTAGAGAATGCCCGTCGATGGGCCGGGGGGTTACCGGGACGATTCATGCCGCAGAATTTGGGCGAATAGATCGCATGGCGTATGTTTTGAGAATCTGCATCAAGGTACACAGTGCGTCGACCGGGACCCGCAAACTTGAAGAGAAGAGAAAGCATGATCGATAGCCCGGATTGAGGGGAATGATTTAAGCGAGGGTTCGTGGCGGATCAGACGGAGCAATGCATGTTCAACTCGAGCGTTCGAAGCTTGAAGGGGCAAAGGGTCAATGTTGATAGCGACGACGGCGGTAACACAGACCGCGGAGTCAAGGGCCTAGGGACGGGAGATTGAGTCGCAGGAGAGGAACGAAGGCGGGCATTGGCGAGCAGCATGGTGGGTTGAGTCTAACGCAGAGCGCGGAATATTCTGAATCAGAATCTCCGAGTGCACAGGCAATGAAAGCAGGGAATGCTGAGAAGTAGTCTCCCTCGCCGGACGGGCAGCGATGAGGATTCATTTGAGGCTTGCGCGCGCGAATATAGCACCGCGGACGAGCGCAAAGGAGCGGAAAGAAGGCATGGCGAGGAGGGCAGCTCGCGGAGTGCTATAGTTCTGAGTGGGTAGCCAGCGAGCGCGCAGACCACGAGAGGCCGCAGCAGAGGCGTGCAGTGCATCCAGCTGGAGAGCAGTGGTACGGGCAAAAGTGAGCGAGAATTGCGCGAAGCTAATTGCAATTGCGGGAGCGCAGGTGAGAGAAGCTGATCGCGCGGGTGACGAGCGGAGATTGAAGCAGGCGGGATAGGAGAGAGACGCCCGTGGAGAGACTAGGATTGCGCACCAAAAGTCCGTCGTACCACAGGTACAGTGCGAGGCAGTGCGACGGTGTCCCCCAAAGCGCTGACCAGGTACGGCGGCTAGGCGGAGGAAATGTCGTCCCGACGGGCTCTAGGACCAGTGACACAGCCAAGTCCAGCCAATGCGTGACGGGCGTCCACGCGCGGGGGCTGGAGAGCTACACCACTATCGGGACGTGTGCATGGGCGGCGGGCCTGCGCGCCGGGGGCGGTGCGGGCGGCGGGCGGCGCTGGACGGTGTAGATATCCGCGAACGTGCTCGACGATTATGATACCCGGGTGACGATGAATCCGACGAAGATCGCGGCGGTCAGCGCCACGCTGACATACCCGATGATGCGAGGAGGGTCCTCCGCGATGCATGCGCGTGGTGAGCGTTGAGAGACGGTCGAGGACGGCGAATGTGGTGGTGGTGGTGATGAGCTCCACGCGAGCGAGCGGGGCTGCGATGACGTCACGGTGCGCGGCGTCGCTCAGTCCAAAGGAATAGTCGTCCGACCGAGTTGACCCAGCACTAGAGGAACCGAGATCAAGGCATTGAGGTGGTGGAAGAAGCAAAGCCGCATTTCGGCAACAGCAGCCGAACAGTAGTTTTTTCCCGAGCTGATCCGACAGTCACTCTGTTCTCACCCACCAACGGTGACCACTCGTCTTTGCCCTCCTCCTACGCCGACGCTGCGCGGTCCCACTCACGGACTCACGCTAAATTCTTACCCGGTGGCACTGCGTCGTGCTAATGACTAGAGCCACTTCTGGATCGGATTCCTTGCACAGGCCCAGCCTGCATCCTACGATGTTTCAATCATCTACGCTTTCCAGGGGGCTCGCATGGTTGGTGTCGGCCGCTCTCTTCGCTAAATTGATTCTCCTTCCTTTGTCCGCTCGCGTGTAGTTCCATCGCGCAGGACTCTCCTTTTGCGCTTCCATTTCGGTCGAATATCCTTTGTGCGCTTACTTACTTCAAGCGCGCTTCGGCGTTGCTTCCCCCGAGGCTCAACTCGTTTATATTGCTGTGTGCGGCCGGAGCTTAACATCGGCTCGATGGCGATGGGACCGTGCCTACGCTTATAATACGGACGCATTTCATGTACACTGCAGGGATCCCGGTTCGACCCGGGATCGAGTCTTGAAATGGAAACACCAATTTTCCGTCCCATTCGCGCTTCACATTTTCCTGGACTATTCTTACATCCTCCGGCCGTTTCGGACATTGACCCCTCCTGCGGGAAGATTTCCTGGGATTCAATTTCTACGATCTATTGCCCCGTTCAACAAATCAGTCTCAACCTACTCTTCACTTCCTGGCTCCCCGCGGCCCAAGGTCCACAACGTCTCCCAGGTTTTTTCATCACCTCATTCCTGTCTAATGAATTTATTTCACATAATCCATCGAGCCATCTCCAGACACGAGTCGCTTCACCAAGACGCTGCACCCATTCAAGTTCAGCTGTTTCCATGCGCCCAGGTATTCACTCCGTCCCAGGCCCTTCATTCTGTCAGCACCTCTCGGACTCGCCTCCATGAATCTCCGTCTGCATACCTAATTTTTCGAATTCACAACAAACCTCATTCCCATTCCCATTGACACGATTCCATTCGATCCAATCTACGCTTAATATCGGTTCGACGGCCGAGACCGTGCCTGCTCTCTATGATATGACAGCAGAGGATGTACGCTGCAGGTGGATGCCCGTTCGACTGGGGCTTGAGCCGTAAGTGCTACAGTTTCAACTTTTCTTCTTTCCCTCGCATTCCGGCCTCATCTTCATCCTCCTTGTCATTATTATATCCTTCTCGAGCTTCATCCTTATATCCGTCTCGACTCTTGAGCTCTAGTCTTTCTGTTTTGCATGGAAATCCTTCTCCGGAAGCCTCGTGCATCGGCAATAAATATATCACTGGTCGCGCCGACGAGTACTTACCCCTACTTCATGCCTTTTATTTTCTGGCCTGTGCACTAACAGGAGCCCTCGCACTCCCAGCGAGATAGATATGCATATCACTGCACTGCGCTCATTGCTCTGATTTACAGGATGAAAATAAATGCAGGCTCTATTTTCAAGATTCCACCCGATCCAATCTAACTACATATAGGCTCGATGACGGTGGGACCGCACCTGCACCCAATAATAGAGAAAAACATAATGTACGCTGCAGAGATGCCCGTTCGACCCGGGATCTAGCTTTTAGCAGCCCCCATGGCTGTGATTTTATTAATCACTTTATCATCTGACCGTCATCTTCCTTCGAGCCTAAATATGTGCAGCCCTTCGTGGCACCGCAGGCGCAGTTCATTCCATAACTGGACATGAAACTTGATACCGGGAGAACCATCAACGTGTTTTCGAAATTTGAGTAAAATTTGCAGGGCCGCCCATTCGGCTCGGGATTGAGCAATGAAGATCGTGGGATCGCGGGAGGACGATCAAAATGTGTTTTCATTCAAATTTGCAGGGCGACCTGTTGAGCTGGGGATTGAGCAGTTAACACCAGATCACCTCTTTTGCACTACCACCCAAACCAAAGAACTACACTCCCGCCGCTGAGTCGCACGGATCTTATGTGCTGCCCATCCCCGCTGGAATATAATTTCACGGGCACCTTTATCCACAGTTCGCCACAAGGACAGTAAGTTTTGTGCATCTGCCTCACTGCAGATCACTCAAACTGCACCAGGTAGTTCAGATTGCACCATATGCAAACAATCAACTTAACATTTGGTATTAAACAAAAAATCCCCACTATCAACAAAATCCCTACTAGGCACAATAAGAAATGTAATGAAGCCTGTGGATCATAAAAGTGAAAGAACAATATTTCCTCACTCGCAATTCATAAATTCCGCTGCCCACCGGGAAGTCAAGGACCTGATGGAATTAATTTAATAACAACATTGCCAAGATTCCACTCACGGAAAATAATTGTGGACTCTTGAAGCTTCACTGGCTCGCTGCATCTTCCAGTGCTTGAATCGTCGTCGCCAACCAACGAGCACTGTCTAGTGTATGCGGATGACCCTCACCTAAGACCCGTCGGCATGCATTCAAGGCCTGCTCCTGAAGCTCACGCGCCTCCATGAGGCGGCCCATTGCGAAATATGTTAGCCCCAAATTTACCAGACCAACTAGAGTATGGGGATGATCCTCGCCAAGGATTTCCCTGCGCTTGTTCAAGACCACCTTCTGCATCTCTGCAGCCTCGGAAAACTGTCCCATCTGTGAGTAGCGGCTTGCAAGGTTCCCCATGGTTCTCAGAGTGTCTGGATGATCCTTGCCAAGGAGTTCTGTTTGCTTGTTCATGACCACTTTATCTAGTTCTGCAGCCTCCTGAAACTGTCCCATCTCCGAATAGCTGATTGCCAAGTTTCCCATGGTTGTCAGAGTATCTGGATGATCCTCGCCGAGGAGTTCGGTGTGCTTGTTCAAGACCACCTTCTGCAGTTCTGCAGCCTCGGGAAACTGTCCCATCTGCCCATAGCGGATTGCAAGGTTCCCCATGGTTCCCAGAGTGTCTGGATGATTCTCACCAAGGAGTTCCATTTGCCTGTTCATGACCACTTTCTCCAGTTCTGCAGCCTCAGGACTCTGTCCCATTTCCGAATAGCTGACTGCCAGATTTGCCATGGTGCTCAGAGTATCAGGGTGATTCTCACCCAGGAGTTCTCTCCGCCTGTTCAAGACGATTTTCTCCAGTTCCACCGCTTGGGAAAACATCCCACTGCCACTGTACATTGTGGCTAGCATTGCTTGAATGGTGAGAGTTTGGTGTTCATTCAGCTGTAATGATTTGGTTTGCAGCATGGATTGCCCCAGGCAAACCCCATCCCTCCACTTTCCTTCTTCATTATATACCCACAGACACCAGGATGCAAATGAGGTGTCGAGGATGTTGGGCTGACGGCTTGAATCCAGGCCCATCTTGAACAAAAGTGCATCAAGATGGGGAAACATTTGGTGTGAGAATCGAAAATCTTTCTTCCTTGAGGACAATGCCATTCCTATCAGTTTGTGCATGCACAGTTCAGTGGGAGCATCCACTTTCACTATGGCCCTGCACCATTCATGCACCAATGGGTGGATCGAGAAGGTAATGCCTCCGGAGGCAGCCTGACATTCGATCAATGAGAAGCATGCAAGCTCGTCAACGAGCCCTATGAACTTCAGTGAATCCCACTTGGAACGTTGACTATCAAGGAATTTGGCCAAGAATGCCAATGACTCCTCGAGGTCTGCCTCAGTCCGCCCATCTGCAGTAATCTCATAGGATGCAGCTTGTTGAAACATTTCCTCTGTTATCCGATCGTGGTGGATGAAAGAGCAAAGTTCAAGGAGTTCTCTTGCCTGCCTGGAAAGTTTCTGGAAACTGATCTGCCATGTTGTATACACTGACCACCCATACTCGGATTGTGGGGGCTGTTGGTCCAATAACTGAATCCGGCTCCTGGTGCTCTCATACAAGTCAAGGTATTTTTCAAGGGACCGGGATGAGGAAATACATGCCCCAGCCTGTGCCACAGCCAGGGGGAGGCAGTGGAGTTTCTTTTGGATTGTTTAACTAAAATTTGATCTCATGGAGATGCAGCTTACCTGGACGATTTGCTTGGCGAGATTTCTGTTATTGTCCTCCATAATATCATATCGAGCAGCAGATAACAGAAGATCAATTGCTTCCTCAAGTGCCATCTGCTGAACTTTGTGGACCACCTTTGCAACGTGACCAAGGTTGGGATTCCGGGATGTAATGAGGATGTTTCCATGAGAGCCAGAGGGAAAATAATGTGTGAGCTTGAGCTGGATGTCATCCGCATTGTTAAATACAATCAACCATTCATGATGCTGGTGCGACAGCCAATTTAAACCATCTTGGAATGTTTTCCCAGCTTTCTTGGCAAGGGCGAGAGTAACTAGATCATTTTCGACTGTTTGCTGAGAGCTGCTATCCAAGAAATAGACATCAGAGAACCTGGGCTGGTATATCAGTTTGACTCATAGATTGGACATCTACTACAGCGCACCGTGATTCCGGCAATCTGGTAGACTGCTCAACAAACTTGAAGGCAATTTGGCTTTTCCCAGACCCACCAAGCCCATGCAACAGAAAAATATGCCGTTGACCAACGCCCCTGTTGAAATATTCTGTCATCTCTTGGAGAATATCCTCTCTCCCAGTGAAATGAACAGTTGGAGCTGGGCAAACTTTTAGATAGGCTGGGGAGTCAGCCACTGGAACCACAGGATCTACCACGAATCTCAGCCCCAAACGAAGTTGTTCATCAAGACTAGAGGTACTCACTTAAGATGACATCCACAATGCCTGTCAGCTTAGACTTGGTATCCTCTGCACCAAGATAAACCCGAGTATGTGCGGAAACTTCGCTGGATCTTCCCCAGTGTTGTCGCTCAAAGCCCTGCAGACCCTGTAAAACATTGAAGCGAAAATAGGTATTGGGATTGCCGCGAAATCGTCGTGCATTGTCCTCATGTATCCGTTCGCAGTCGGTTGCAATGCTTTTCAGGGCCTTGGAAATGGCAGTCAAATTTGAGGATCTCGGAATCTGGATTGTGTTGGGATGCCCACTGCCAATGCTGACCACAAGGACAACAGGCTGCAAGGGGTACATTTGTTGGGCTTCTGCCACAACCAGGGCAGTCGGGTTGTTATGCCCAACACATCCGCCAATGTACTTTGGCCTCACCCCTCCCTGGCCAATTTCGATTGGTTTAAACAGTCCGGGTGTAGCAGAGGTGGCCCGTGCAGCCTCCCATATCTTGCAATCATGGGCCGGCTCCTCTGGGGTGTCATACGAGCGAAAAAGTTGAGGGATACCAGCGTTCAGATTACTTTGATGCATGGCACACACGAAGCTGAGGGATGCATATATATGAGTGTAGTTTATTTCCAAGATAGATAATTATACGTACGTTTTGCAGGCGTTAGGGCCAACATCTCTCATCTTTTCTTCTCGGAATATCTGCCTTAGGGCTGCTTCTAGCTGGCTGGCTTTGAACCGCTCGGCAGATCCACTTTTGGGTTTAGGTCGAAGCTGCTCATAGGCCGAAATGGAAGCAGTGATTGACATGCGGAGGCGGCCGAGCATCAATGCAATGATCCTGTAGGTCACATCAGTTTCCAGCATCTTTCCAGGAAATCATGCTCACCCTCCCGTGCCACTGCCTCCGATAACCTCGAAAAAGTCACATGGAGCAGGAGTCATGTCGGAGCCACTTGTAGTCTGCACTCGATACATGATTTGCTCAAGTATGAGTAGCTCAGACAGCACTCCCGCTCCACCGCCATCTGACCAATCATGAGGTCAACATGATTGTAGGCTGAGAGAGATGAGGGCATTACCCAGGGACAGGACCCTCACACCCGTATGAGGGGCATCTGTGTTCGCCATCACTGTGGATCCAAGTCTTTGCTCCTGACAGTGCACGCAGCCAATGGATGAGAGACAGGTCGGAGAGGAAGTGTGGGGGAAATGCAAGGGACGTGGCTGACATGCACAGGGGGCGTGGCATTAGCAATGTGGTAGCATGCCGGCGTGCCGTGACCTCATGTTTACAGCATGGGTGCGAAATGATAAGATTAGATATCTGATTATATTACGAGATACGGAGAGAAAATCATCTCGAGAGCGAATGTTCAGATCGTGGTTAAAGAATATGTAATAGCCGGTGGCAAAACCTGCACTACTTGATTTTTTGTGCCTAAGTTCATTATCGTGAGATATCGGCAAGGATCCGAGGTTGGCCCGGGGCTAAATTTGATGGTCAGATAGGGGCATTCATCATCAAAACACCAGGCGTTCGAAACCTGCAAATCAAGACCAGGCTTCATGGTTCCGAGAGGATGGTCAAGTGGTTTGGACTTTAAAGCTTGCGAGGTGAGTTGGAGATGCAATTCAGATAGACAAATAAATTATGTGCAAGAGATCGAAATCTGTCTATTAATCTAATCTAATCTAACAGCTATCTTATCGATAGTACCTTTGTTCACAGATTGTGGGCACGAGGTCACAGCACGGCGACATGTTACCACATCGCTACTGCCATGCCTCATCCCCCCTGGGCAAGTCACTGATAGAGCAAGCTACACCCATCCGTGTTGACAATCTTTGGCTCGCCGATGGGACACTCCTGGTGATTCGAGCGGAAACAAAAAATTCTCTACGGTCTCCCTCGGTGGATAGAAAAGTCCGTTGGATTGCAATCGAACCATGTCACTTCTACCCTTTTTTGAATCCACGCCGCATGATGCACCCTTTCCGTTAAAACTCGGCCGGGTTGTTTGGAAGGACTTCAATCGAGCAGTGCTACCCTCAAGGAAGACGGGCAGAAATATGGAGCGAAACATGGATTGCAGCAAGGGAGTGTATAGACAACAAGTACTTCCAACCGCCACATCATTTCCCCACGTCCGGCCACATCTTCGATAGCGGTGGGACCGCATCTGCGTTCATGAGTAGCCTTCGAAAAAAGTATAGGGTGCCCGTTCGACTCCGGATCGAGCCTTCGGAGGGGTATATTGCTTAATAATTTGACCCCCACTTGACAGCCTGATCTCCATCCGTATATCAATCTCTAGCATCAGACACGACTCGCCTTTCTGCGCTCTCCTCTCTGTCAGTCACTTACAATATGTGCGCTTGCCCACGCCGAGATTCACCCGCAACTCGCCGCAACTCGCCTATATAGCAGGGTTCAGTTGGAGCTCCGCATCGGCTCGATGGCGGTGGGTAGGTCTGCCGTTCGACTGAGGTCCAGCCTTCCCGTTGCTTTTTATTACTGCTCATTTCCGGTCTCACCCTCATGGCTAGATCGTCTTTAAGCATCAGAGTCTCGTTTACTCCACCTTTGGTGCCCCAGATTAATGTCTAATGTTCCATAGGTTGCCAACATCGTCGGTAATATTTTGAGTAGGATTGGAATATTTTAAGCAGGATTGAAAGTAGGCCATATGTGTCACGGGGACACAACCACGTTGGTAAATGGGTACCGTCTTCAAAATCGAATCTGTGAAGGATCAAGATACAGATACAGATACAGAGTGTGAGGGAACATTTGTGTATCTTGAATGCGCAAATTTGGCAGGCGAGGCGATGCAAGGGAGGCGCGAAAAACAGCATACGTCAAGAGATCAATTTGTCCGCGGGAGGATTATGAATGGTGAGTATGGGAAAGCGAACAACGTAGACGGTGCGCGAGTTCACGGTATAGAGAAATCTAGACGTAGATCGTAGATTTGGCCCTCGCTGTCATCACCGAAAGCGGGAGAAACTTACATAGCCACCCAAAGCCTTGCAAAGGTCACAAAGGCCGGAAAGGGTACAAAGCCTCAAGCGGCTATGTACAAGGTCCACAATGATCATGTGTCTTGGTGAGCTTCGCCAACTTGCCGGCCTTTGCAAAGCTTTCCGAGGTATATATGACCTTCTCGATGCTTACCAGGTAACCTCATCTCAGCCCATGCATGGGAAATGAAACCGATATCGCGCGCAGGAATACGGGAAGGGAATGAATTGACACAATAAATATACACCAGTGCACCATACATGCTGCCGTCAAGGGAAGTCGCACGAACGAAGATAGCGCGAAGCGACAGGCGTGTGGTGGGATGGGGGTGTGGGATCGTGACCGGGAAATCGACCGACTGACTACCCGAAGGAAACTGCCGAGAGCGTTGAGGTGTTGAGTAGACCTGATTGAGAGATTGGTAGGGCGGCATCATTTGAAGGGTATAGAACGGCTTGAAGACGAGGATGCGCTTGAGGACGGACGCGAGCTGCGGCAGGTGATCGTCAAGAACTTTGCGTGCTTGAAGGTACAGGCTTGACATGGACTTGAAGATCTCGAGAGGTGGGGTTGCAAATGAGGAGGGCATGTAGGAGCTTGAGCACGCCGCCGAGGTCTTGAGGATGGGCAGCCATGGGCTTGATGATGCTGCGCTTGTCATTTCTTGTAGATTCTTCGGGGACTGGCTCCAGTTGCCGAAGTGTGCATGGGACTTGAAGCCGAGGGGTGGACGAGCCGGGGAGAAGGCGGAGGGATGCGAGGGCAAGGACGACGTGGGGGGAAAGAGCAAGCAGTGACCAACCAACCATCAATCCCATCACGCGATATGACTCGAGCGCACGGACCGTCGGAGTTTGAAAAGTGACTTGATCCCGGCGTGCTTCGAGTCCGCGCGCGCCACGCTTGCCCTCTCGTGCCGGCGCAGCCGCAAGCAGAGGCTGCGCCATGAGCTCAGGACTCTGTAAGTATATGGTCGGCGGATTGGTCGCGGATGGATTTGGGGTTTTTGATGCGGGCCACATGGCCGCGTGGCAGCTTCGTGAAAGTGTATGGGCTGTGCACCATTGTCCTCTATAGCTCCTCGTCGCTGTCCCCAGCCCCCAACCTCGTCACCGCAGCCGCGTTCCTGCGCCCGCTACCCCGCCTCTGCTTCATCTCCTTGGCATATAAGCGCCGAATCGCGCCGCGACGCGCCCACCTCTTCTGCTGTGCGTCTCATTGGCCGCGCGCTGCATTCAAAATTCCGGTCTCCTACCAGGAACTATATTAAAAGTCGGTTGTGACACTGTAGTCCTCACAGACCAGGAAGGAAACACTGATGTTCTGACTTATGGGTGCCATGGTCGAATGTGATCCCGGTCATCATTACTGTTTGCTTCATGACCTTGTGCAATACCTTGTCCGTGAGCATCTTGGTTTAGTGGTCCCGCGACCATTTTCTTCACCATGCCGCCAAGGAACGAGTACACGGATGGGCGGTCACCCGTGCTCAGGTTCACCCAAAAAGCGCCGCATAAGCAACGTGGCCCGTCCTGGTGAACAGACAGCACGCACTTGTACATCACCGTGTCGCCACTTTCGATCGCCAAGCGCCCTCCATGCACGTCAGGATGCACTTCTTGCCCCGGTCAACTCCGCCGGAGTGTACCATTTTAGCCCAATTATTAACTGAGAGAGAGGATGCTAGTTTTCATATTCGAGTGCTTGATGTAGGGCCAAGGAGCCGATGCGCGAACAGAGTGATCAAAACGCTGCATTGGGTGCGGTGAAGAGGAAAGGCCGCGTGTGGATACAGAGGTGGCTCCGAGCCGGTGGTGGCAGCAAAGAGAAAAGTATTTGTGGGGTGTAGGAATGCACCGGCGGCAACGAGGTTGGGGCGGGGAACGGCAACGGCGACGACGAGGAGCTATAGTGAACAATGGTGCACAGCCCATACACTTTCACGAAGTTGCCACGCGGCCATGTGGCCCGCATCAAAAACCCCAAATCCATCCGCGACCAATCCGCCGACCATAGTAAGTACCAAGTCCCTCGTCCGATAGCAGCTCGATGATAAGCAGTGAACTGAGCTGGCTGTGAAAATTGCATTTTGTGCATGCTTCATATCTACAAAGTACTAGCACTCTCGATAGAGGACTATTGTGATCTCCGAGCAGATAGTCAAGGATATATGGCACCCAGAGGACTCTTGGGACATGATCTTATATCAGGTACTCCACATTGAGGCCTATATACGACTCGACCTAGGATATAATACCTTAAGGTCGAACAGTGCAAACCCTCTATCCAAGGGTAAACAAGTCACTTAGTGCCAGTCCATATCAAGGAGATGGGATATATTGCATCCCTAGGCCATATAAGCAATAAATACACGAGACGGAAACAGAACTGTATCAGATGATATGGCATCGACATCCAATAGCTGACTATAAAGTGGCATATACGATGGTCGAATAGTGTATACAACGATCAGTCGGCATATATGATGATCTGAACGAGGTTGTTCTGTTGCTGATAGGACTGGATGGCTGTAAACCCATCCAAGTCTATTCGGATGATTGAACTAGTGACACTTGGAGAGTACACAGTTGAGCTTACACACTAAACCCTCAAGCATATACACTCGAACCAAGAGTATGTATGGTTGCTGGGCAGATAGGAAGCCACATCTAGGACCATATGTGTGTGTGTGTGTTCAGTCGCCATATACATGCACTCGAAGGCTGTATCCATGACCGAAGCAGCATATACACTCAGTAGGACCGACGAAGGCACCCAGCCTGGCCTCTACAGCATTGATTCTGGACCGTTCTAGGCCCTGGGTCATGGTTAAAGCCGTCCGGGACATCGGACATCACCTGACAGCCATATGAGTCAGACCGAGTCAGGAAGGAATAGAGACTATTTGCAACCCAGTTATCCAAGGGGAAGGGTTCCGAGCCCTGTGTACATGCTAAGAAAGGCATATATGGTCGAATGACAGGATGTTTTGAACATGTTGACACTGATCCTCGCGTCGCGACACCTCACGTGAAGGGTCTAGGCTCCGGGAACACGAGTAGCCGGTTCGATCGGATCCGAACGGACACGGATGACTCCATTGACGGAATCAAATATCGATCGGAAGACTCCGGGACGATGTTCGACTACCGTAGACTAGCACCTAAAGTCTGTATATGATATATACCAGGCTTGGGAAGGAAACCTTAATACAATATAAGACACCTCGAAGGTGTTCTGAACACTGTATACCTTGGAGTATGACCGTTCGCGCCTCAATCCCGATGGATCGGAGCTACGAGTCATACGGCTCCGCTGTATATCAGCAAGGAGGAGTCATCCACGAACGTGGGAAGGCCCTCGACCAATCATAGAGGTTATGGGAACGAGATATTCCGGATTGCGTGCTCATTTCATATATTATTTATCAGCTTGTAGCGTAATCATTGTTTGTAATCGTATATAGAAACAGTATATAAGGGCGCCTGCTCGAGAGGGAACGGCAGCGAATCGCGCCAGTGGCTGGTTGGAGGCTAGGAATAGTCACAACCAGCTGCTTGGTTAGATTGTGTGCTCTGTTCGCCTTAAGGCATTGCTCAGTAGAGTCTGCTTTATAGTGTGTGAATATACCTTTGGATTGATATAAACACCTGAGCCTGGAAGTTATAACATTTGAGCCTGGAAGTACATTGGCCTGGAAGTTAAACATTTGAGCCTGGAAGTCACAATACATTGAGCCTGGAAGTTTTATTGGCCTGGAAGTTTACCTGGCCTGGAAGTTCCTACAAGTTTATACTTGTTCAATCGCGTTTATACAGTTCACCAGTGTGTTCTGGGGGGTTTACAAGCCAATCGCATCGGCGACTAGTTGGCGGCTAGAATATAGTCACGATTAGTTGTTGGTAGGTTGTGTGCTCCTTTACGGAAATCAACCATATACACGATTTAAAACACTGTTCTTGCATCTGCTCCAGGCCATATACACCATTGTACTCGTAGTCGACAATCAAGTCGATCTGTTTATAATTGTTGAAAGCCTGTTGAGCCCAGTCGATACCATTGCTGAAGGGCCTTTGAGCCCGAATAAAACCCAATATCGCGATCAAATCGCACCCCATTGTATCTCGGAAGGCCCTAAAAGCGCCGACCTACTGTGTGTTGTGTATACAATCTAGTCGATTGCAGACAAACATCCTTGGGATCGCTCGGACAAGGGCCATTTACACAAGTGATTCTTGGAAAGACTATCACCGTAAATCTCGTCTGATAGACCTAATACTTGGTCTTATCCCCGAACAAACAACACAATGACTTCTGTCTTGCAGTGGTTTAGTGTTAGGTTGGTGGTTTTGTGGTAGTTAGTTGTTGGTCTCGACCTTCAGCACTCCTGCATTGCACTATTCCTGCTCACTTCCCACACTGCTGGGTCAGTTGCCAGTGTATCATCGAAACGGTATGTTGTACGATAATTAAAATGATCCTTATACATGTAACATCCCCGTCGACGTGCTCGACGTCGCGCACAGTGGAAGCCGAGTAGTGCCCGAAAGTTTGGCGAGAGTGCGCGGCAACGTCTGAGCACCTCGAATAAAAATTACCCGAAAGATGATCGGTACTCTGAAATAGTTCGGATGAGGTGGAACATGGGACTTTGTTATACAAGAGGATAACATTCTGCTACTGTTATACAAGGTGAATACCTGTCCAGATGAACCCATGCAAAGCTACATCCGGCCAGGCGCTCGCATACAAAGGCTTGGCTGCCGCATCCGGCAAGGCGTTCTACATCAGGGCACATCAAAGATTTTCCGATTTGCTGATGGTCTCGAGGCTGATGCAAGCAAACCGCGGAGACCCAAAGTTGAAAGAGAATGCGTGACGCGACGCGACGGAGAGGACGGCTCGGGAAGGTCGCTGAATGTCAGTCGCGTCGGAGGAGAGCACGAGGAATCCGGCGGATTCCGGCCCCGAGGTATCGCGGGCGTGAGTGAGAGCTCCAATAACCACGACTTTACCAATTTGAGACGCACACGACGTGGTGTTGCTAGATAGGTGTAGAGCACCTTCCTCGTTGTGAAGGGACAGCATAAGTAAGACTTGGCGCACGGAATGGCCGCGGGCGTCAAGTTGGGACCCAAGCGACAGACGGTTAAAAATTGTATCGGAGGTACGTTGGCGGCCCGCAAAGAGAAGAGGGGGTGACGCGAGGGTTCCGAAGCTGCAGACAGGCGCGCTCCGCGAAGGGATCAGGAGTGGAGCTAGACCCAATCGAACTGCCTGAGTTGCCCGCTGGGGAGTGCCCACACGAGACGCGCGCATGAGATGCCGCACATCCAGCTCAAACCGTGACGATGCGCTCCAGAAATATGCTTGAACCGGTCCCACATAGGGAGCAGGATGAAAAGTAATGAAGAGGAAAGGCTAAGCGGCCATCGGAACTGTGCTATGCTACTCTCGGGGATGCTGAAGCGAATCTCCGGCACATCAGACGTAGGTAATAATTCGCACCGGAGGGGAAAAAAGTGTGCAATCTGTGCGATTCATATTGGGGTTGGCGAGGGTCGATGCGCAGTGTCTGTGCAACGGAAGGCGAGTATTGGAGACACGCGCATTCACACTGTGTCCTGAATGCGATACGCAAACGATGTGTCGAGTTGGACAACCAGACGGTAAAGCGAGCAGCATGACAGCGTAGAATCGTCACGGCGGGGAGCGGGACGGGAGGGCACAGTTGAAGTCCAGACGATGGTGGGAGGAGAGCGGCGATTAGCAAGAGGTGCCGATGAAGTTCCGATCAGATCCGAAATTATCTCTTCCATCCCACCGTCATCGCGTCCACGTCGGCCTGCGCTGGCCAGCTAACTCCACCGGAGGCGCCGTGCTCTTCGTGAACGTTACGCAGGTATGGACGCGAGCACACAACGGCGTCGCGCCGCTGCTGGAGACTACAGCGCCGAACTGGCTCGTGCTCGTGGAGGGCGGCGCGATCCAGTGCTTTGCGTCCGCCTACGACACGGGTGGGCGGTGCGCGGCGCGCGGATTCGCGTCTGACGCGCGAGTCATCAACCTCATGGGTGGCGCGCTTGCGCCGGGGCTCACCCACCACCTTCGGCTCCGATCTGGGGTTGAGTGAGATCAAGCTGGAGCCGTCGACGACGGACGGGCGGGTGTTCGACCCGCTCACGATGGCGGTTCCTGGCATCCTAGGCCATACTGTCATCCGCGCTGTTGATGGGTTGCAGTTTGCTGGTCGCAATACGCTGTGCGTATTTCTTGTTTCGGTGAGCTCGTCACATATTAATTTCCAGATGCGCGTACCGCGGGGGCGTTACCGCAGCTATCGTCGCACCCATGGGCTCCGGCTTCCTCCAGGGCATCCGCACAGCGTTCTCCGCCGGCGCGCCCAACGCCCTGGCATACGGCGCCATCCTCCAATCCAAAACAGCGCTACACATCTCGATCCACTCCGAGATGCGCGCAAGCGTGAGCACGCAGATCGCCGCCCTTCGCAACATGGTAGCGCAGCAGGCCCGTGGAGTCGTGTCAAGGCCGTGAGCATCACGTTCATTTCAGTATATGTCAGTATACGGTCTATGTGCTGAAATATGCACGTAGGGTGAGATCCCGCTGGTCATCAAGGGCCACACTACTCCTCTTGAACCCGAATTCGAAGCGTCGACTTCCACGGCTCTGCATACGACGTTCGCGCGCGCGACGCAGGCATACCACCTCGTTCGCCAGATCGGCGCCGCAGGCGTCAGTGTCATCCTCGCACCCGCGCGCCCGTATCCCAAATCCTGGGACTATCGCCGCGCGTAAGTGCTGTCCTCATTCTACGTTTCATATGGATCCTGATTCATTCTGCACCCAGTCTTCCCGGCCCTCCCGTGTCGCGGAATGACTGTCCTGCGGCACGGCGTCAATGTTGCGCTCGGCGTGCAATCCGAGTACGGCGCACTTCGAGCTCGCTTGGGTGCGTCATGCTCTCCGCCCCTCCACACCTACTAACTAACCGTGCGCAGGCCGCGCTGGACGCAGACGGCGCTCTCGACGACCAACCTCGACACGGCGCTCGGGCTCGAGGGTGATCTACCACGGCGGTGGGTTCTTCGATCTCGAGAGCAAGGTCCTTGGTGTCGTTTCTGGGCGGCGCGCAGTCGTGGACCTGTTTTGAATGCTGCTAACTCGACGTTCTTCTCGACTTCGAATTCAAAAATGATTTCAAGTTATATCCTTGTCGAGTGCTTTGAGGGAAACTGTGTCTGTTCGTCTCCAATGCAACTGCTTCCGCTCTCCGATAACCTGCCAACTTCTCCTGAACTTTCAGAGTCCTTTGGATCCTTGAGCCTCGGCGAGAAAATAAAACGCTTGGCGATGTCAGTCTGTGGAGAAGCTGGGGACTAGCGCACCGACTAAGGTATCCTGGTCTTTTCGATCGACATATGAGGATCTCGCAAACTACAGCACTATAGATTCAGGGCTGTATACATCTCTCTTACGTCGAATTCGAAAATCCTGAGCTCAGTTGCTGAACGCATCACTGCTATCTAAATTGGAGAAGACAATCATTCGGCACCGACATTCGGAGAAAGTCGCCCGGCGCCCGCATAACAATTGTGCTGACGAGGATAATTCCTATAATATTCCGCACCCAAATTCATGCTCTTTGTCGACTCGATGGCGGTTGGACCGCCCCTGCTTTCATTAAAAATACACAGAAGCAGGCTTTGCAGGGCTGCCCGTTCGACTCGGGGTCGAGTCTTAGAAATTATAGCTACTTCCATATCTATCAAGAGCCGTCTCCATAGTAAGGCGACAACAGTACGCTTCAACACAGACTTCATAAACTACGCACTCATGCTACTGGACAATTATCACGGGGGCGCTCATCCCATCAAGTGACAGGGGTACTATTGACCCTGGATTCGAAGGACGGACGGTATGAACGGAGTCTTCACTAATATCGCAACTGCCTTGACGAGAGTTCGAGCTCGAGCGGGCTCCCAGGGTCACCGAGCGCCATCAAGGCCATGCCCGGCGCGGCCGGGCTGACAATGCGGTTCTTTGTGTCCGACCTGGATGAACAGCAAGTACAGCAAGTAAGAGGATGACGGATACAGCGTCGGCGTGGGTGGTGCGTACCGTCGCTGCAGCCGATCGACCAACGACGCAGAAGACCACTGCCTACGGAGAGGGAGGCGGCGAGAGTCACGGCACAGAACGCTAAAGCTAGGAGTTTGGAGATCACATTTCAAAAATGGGCTGCTGAATAGGAGCGCTGGAGGTGCGCCTTGAGTGAAAGCACGGCTATGGGTATCCTTTTATGCGCCGTACAGCTAGCTTTGAGGAGAAATCGTGACAATTCGCGTGCGAATTGGAGGCAGTGACGCACTCAGATCAATCACCTTGTATCAGGAGTTTGAGTCGAGTTTAGCGACGAGCTCGAATCCGTGGGCCCGCGCCTCCAGAGGCGAATATGATAGTGGAATTCAGCGAGAGCACAGGTAGTACAGTGCGGCGATGATGAAGCACTATCCCCTGGTATATTTCCCTCCACACTGAGGAGAGATGTTCAGTTTATGCGGCAAAATTGCGGGGACGAAGGGGCGGCGCAATACGTTGCACACTCACCTGCACGAGCGACCGCGACCCTGAGCCGAATGTGTATCCGTATTCGGGAGCAAATCGCAGAGCGGGTGTTGAGACCTTGAAAGCACGGGCTCTTGGATGCCATTATCGCTCTGCACATATGACAAGGAGAGGCACTCACCGAAATAAAGCACTTTGAAGAGTCGCCAACCATACTAAGATTTGACAGTAAGTCAATCGCGGCGACGGCGACTGAGCATCAGGGCACTGGCACACTAACTTGAGATTCCCGAATCCAGTCGCGCCAAGTATCCGGCTGCCGGCCGAGTGAGCGCGCATCGGCAATGAAAATAATGCAAGATTGCAAAGGGCTGCCTGCGACGTGGAATCCGGATCAGTGGTTAGCTCACGGCCAGAAGTTGAGCAGTGGAAATTAACTCAACGATTGCGAACCTTGAAGACTGGAGCCCACAGAAGCGTACGCTCGGAGTCCGGGCGTGCTTCCGCGGAGCGCAGGCGAGTAAGCTAGTGCGCACATCGTTCGGGATCCACCAACCATCCATCCTCTTACGATCGTGTGAGCTAATATTCAGCTGCCATCGGAGAGCGCCCGTACCTCTGATGACGAGACCAATATCAGGAGCAGCGATGACCATGGCTTGCACACGGGAGCGTCCCTGCGTCTCTCGCAGTCCCCGCACGCAAGAAGTTCAGAGATTTAGTTCACCCAGGGTGAGGAGTGAGCGAGATCCGGAGGCAGCCCAGTAGCAGTTGTGGGTAGACAGCGAATCAGAAAACTGAGCTAACAATCTGAAGACTGAAATTCATGTGCGTCCGACGACACGGGCATATCCATGGGGAATGCATCATTGAGGTAACTGCGACGATGAGAACACGACAGAGCGCTGCGCGAGAAGCATTGTCCGGTCGTATGCACACGAAGCCCAACTCGCAGCGCAGCGGAATAGGCCCCAGCTGATGTCAGAAACCCGTTCTTGCTTAGGTGCCTGGAGCTTGGCTGTTCCTGAACCTACGAGTGCTGAAGTCTGCTCCGAAACATACAATCTCAGCCCATCTGAAAGCCTTGCAGCATGCAGCAATTCTGGCACTCAACGCGGCACGTCGGGAGCTTCGAGCGAGGACACAGAGAAGGGAGCGCGAGAAAACAGATTCAGCAGGGATCCTGAGAGGAGATCGGAAGCACGGCTGAAGGCCAGATCGCGGACGGAGAGGTGGAGCATGTGCGTCAATGGGCCGGAAGGTTCCCGGGACTTATTTCATCCCGCGGAATTGGGCGAATGGATCCCAAGGCGGACGGCTTCAGCTTGACAGTTCCGTATCAGGTATCCGCGCGCGACCAAGTCAGGCGTCAGGATGCACGAATTGTGGGGAGACGAAGCGCGATCGACAGTGCGGATTGCGGGGAATGAGGCGCGCAGTTAAGTGGGCGAACGATGATTCGCGGCCGATCAGGCGGAGAATAGCATCCTCAAATCGAGCGTCCAAATTTGAAGTCAGGCGGTAAAGTTAATTTGATAGCGATGGCGGCGGTAACGCACACCGCGGAGCCAAGGACCACCGGAAGGGAGACTGAGTCGCAGAAGACGAAGGAACGCGGGATTGGCCCAGGAGAGTGCCACAGTAGGTGTAAGACAGAGCACGGAAGGTTGAGCAAAGGAATTGATAATTCCCCCAGTGCCCAGGCACGGGAAATATAGAATGCAGGAAGCATTCTCCTACGCCGGGCCTGCTACGTTGAGGATGCATTTGAGACTAGCGCGCGACGACAGCACGGTGGACGAGCGCACAAGCAGCGGAGGAAAGGTACGTCGAGGAGGGCACCCGCGGAGTGCCGCGTAGTTCTGAGTGGGTAGCCAGCCAGCGCGCAGATCATGAGAGGCCGGAGCAGCGTTGCGGTCGAAGGTGATATTGCTCGAAGTTAAGTGGAATCGCAGTGTGCGCGGGAGCCGAAGCTGATCGCGCGGGTGACGAGCGAGATCGAAGCACGCAGGATAGCAGAGACAGACGCCCATGGAAAACCTAGGAGCGCGCACCCAATAGTCCGACGGCGTCTGCATCCGAGAAGTTGTGTCACAGCTACAACGCGAGGCGTTGCGACGTCGTCCCCACACGCAGCAACCAGGGTACGGCCGCGAGGCGGAGGTGTTGTACCGAAGGGCTCTAGGACTGGCGACATGGCCAAACCAAGGCAATTCGTGATGGGACGCGCGGGGGCTGGCGAGCTGTACCACAATCGGGACTTGCGTACGTACGCGGCGGGCCAGCGCGTCGGCGGCAGTGCGGGCGTCGGGCGGCAGAGGTGTACATAGGATGATACGCAGAATGACGACGAAGATCGCGGCGGTCAGCGCCACGCTGACGTACCCAATGAGGCGAGGAGGGTCCTCCGTGATGCGTGATGTAGTATGGGGTGGTAAGCATTGAGACGGTCGAGGACGGCGAATGTGGTCGTGGCTCCACGCGAACGAACGGGGCTGCGATGATGTCAAGGTGCGCGGCGTCGATCAGTCGAAAGGAATCATCGTCCGACTAAGTTGTCCCAGCACTAGAGGAACCGAGATCGAGGCGTTGAGGAAAGAAGCGTTTCGGCAAGAGAAGCCGAACAGGGCGTGATTTTTTCCCGGCCTGATCCGAAAGGTCACTCCCTTCGCACCCTGACCACACTCGTCTCTCCCTTCCTCCTGGGAGACGCTGTGCGGTCCCACTCTCAGCCTCATGGCAATATTGTCGCTCACTCGGCGGGAGCGCGACGTTGTGCTAACGAACAAATCCGTAAGTCACTGACATCTATTGGACCCTGCCCGGTCGACTCAGGCTTGAGACTCTCAGGCGCTCTGTTAGCCCAAAGGCCGATTCGGCTTGATTTCTCCACTCGCATGGTTGATTTCTGGTGCCTTCACACACGACTCCCCTTTTACGCTTCTATCTCTGTCAAATCCCCGTTGCGCACTTATTCAATCGGTGCGTCCCCTCTCGACTTGTATCTAGTGTGCGGTTGAAGCTTCATGTCAGCTCGATGGCGGTGGGATGTACCTGCTTCCTATAGTATAGTACGGAAGAATATAAGGTACGCTGCAGGTGCAGGAATGCCCGTTCGACTCGTAATCGAGCCTTACAAAGGGAAAGTAGCTTGTCCCCTCTCATTTGCGCCTCATCCTTACCGCGACTGTTTTGATCTCCACCGTCGGCGTCGAAACCCCTCCTGCGGTACGGATGATTTCCTGGGATTCAATTTCTACGATCTACTACCCCCATCAACAAATCAGTCTCAACCTATGCTTCACTTCCTGCTCCCCGTGGCCCAAGGTCCACAGCATCTCCCAGGTATTTCCATCACCTCATTCCTGTCAAATGAACTTATTTCACATAATCCACTGAGCCATCTCCAGACCCGAGTCGCTTCACCAACACGCTGCGCCCATTCAAGTTCAGCTGTTTCCCTGCGCCCAGGTATTCACTCCGTCCCAGGCCCTTCATTCTGACAGCACCTGTCGGACTTGCCCATCTCCATCCGCATACCTAATTTCTCGAACTCGCACGATAACCCTCAGGCGCTTGTTCGCTCATTTCCATCCCATTGGCACGATTGCATTCGATCCAATCCACGCTTAATATCGGTTTGATGGCAGGGACCACACCTGCTCCCTGTGATATGACAGCAGTGAATGTACGCTGCAGGGATGGATGCCCGTTCGACTCGGGCTCGGGCCTTGAATACGACAGTTTCAACTTTTCTTCTTTCCATGATTTAGGCCCCATCTCGATCTTCATTAGCATATCCATTCTCGAGCTTCGTTCTTGTATCCGTCTCGAGCTCCAGTCTTTTTTCAAGGACACTCCCCCTCCAGAGATCCTCGCATTCACTATTCACGCCAATGAATACTTACCCCCGTGTCTGTCGTGTGCACTAGTAGGAACGCTCGCACCCCCAGCTCCGTTCGCATCTCCTTGTGCCTCCCTAATTTCTCGAATTCAGAGGATGACCCTTAAGCCCACACTCACATTGCCATGATTTCACTCGAACCAATCCAGCTACAGTGCGTATCGGCTCGATGGCGGGCGGACCGCACCTGCGCCTGTACATTCTGGCATTAAATATTTGAAGTTTTGCAGGGATGCCCGCTCGACTCTGGATCGAGCCTTTAGCAACCCCCGTGGCTGGCTTTTTATTAATCACTTTATCGTCCCATCGTCACCTTCCTTCAAGCCTAAATTTGTGCAGCCTTTCATGGGACTGGATGCGAATTCATTACATAACTGGCCATGAAACTTGGGCGATATCGGGAGAACCATCGACGTGTTTTCATTGAAATTCACAGGGCCGCATATTCAGCTCGGGGTCAAGAAATGAACACCATGCCGTCTCTTGTACACAGCCACCCAAATCAAAGTTACACTCTAACACTGTGTCGTGCAGATCTTCTCTGTGCTTCATCCCCGCTGGAATATATTTTCACAGGCACCCTTCTCCACGGTTCGCTACAACCGCAGTAAGTTTGCGCATCTGCCTCTCCGCAGATCACTCAAACCGCACCAGGTGCAGGTAGATGCAGTATGCACCATATGCAACAATTAACTTAACATTTGGTATTAAACAAAAATCCCTACTACTGAAAGAATCCCTACTAGGCATACTAAAAAATGTAAGGAAGCCTATGGATCACAAAAGTGACACAGCAATGTCTTCAGACTTGCAATTTATAAATTCCGCTGAACGCAAAGACCTAACACAATTAATTTAATAACAACATTGACAAGACTCCACTCACGGAAAATAGTTGAAGCTTCACTGACTCCTTGCACCTTCTAGTCGTCGAATTGTCTTGGCCAACTGACGAGCAGTGTACAGTGTATCCGGATGATCTTCACCTAAGACCTGCTGGTGCTTGTTCAGGGCACGCTCCTGAAGCTCGCGAGCCTCTGTGAGGCGACCCATTTTGAAATATGTTAGCCCCAAATTTGCCAGACCAACTAGAGTATGGGGATGATCCTCGCCAAGGAGTTCCCTGTGCTTGTTCAAGACCACTTTCTCTAGTTCTGTAGCCTTAAGAAACTGCCCCATCTGTCGGTAGCGGTTTGCAAGGTTCCCCATGGTTCCCAGAGTGTCTGGATGATCCTGGCCGAGGAATTCTGTTTGCTTGTTCAAGACCATTTTCTCTAGTTCTGCAGCCTCCTGAAACTGTCCCATCCTTGAGTAGCTGATTGCAAGGTTTCCCATGGCAGTCAGAGTGTCTGGATGATCCTTGCCGAAGAGCTCAGTGCGCTTGTTCAAGACCACTTTCTCTAGTTCTGCAGCCTCCTGAAACTGTGCCATGTTCGAGTATTCAACTGCCAAGTTTCCCATGGTCTTCAGAGTGTCTGGATGATCTTCACCAAGGAGCTCAGTGCGCTTGTTCAAAACCACTTTCTCTAGTTGTGCAGCCTCCTGAAACTGTCCCATCTCTGAGTAGCAGATTGCCAGGTTTCCCATGGTTTTCAGAGTATCTGGATGATCCTCGCCAAGGAGCTCAGTCCGCTTGTTCAAGACCACTTTCTGTAGTTCTCCAGCCTCCTGAAACTGTCCCATGTTAGAGTAGCTGAGTGCCAGATTGCCCATGGTGGTCAGGGTAGCTGTATGATTCTCACCAAGGAGTTCCCTGTGCTTTTTCAAGACCATCTTCTCCAGTTCCACTGCCTGGGGAAACATCCCACTCCCACTGTACATTATGGCTAGCATCTCTTGAATGGTGAGAGTTTGGTGTTCATTGAGCTGCAATGATGGGGTTTGTAGCATTGATTCGCCCAGACAAACCCCATCCCTCCACTTTCCTTCTTTGTGATAGACCCACAGACACTCTGATGCAAATGAGCTGTCGAGGATGTTGGGCTGGCAACTTGAATCCAGGCCCATCTTGAACAAAAGTGCATCAAGATGGGGAAACATTTGGTGTGAGAATCGAAAATCTTTCTTCCTTGAGGACAATGCCATTCCTATCAGTTTGTGCATGCACAGTTCAGTGGGAGCATCCACTTTCACTATGGCCCTGCACCATTCATGCACCAATGGGTGGATCGAGAAGGTAATGCCTCCGGAGGCAGCCTGACATTCGATCAATGAGAAGCATGCAAGCTCGTCAACGAGCCCTATGAACTTCAGTGAATCCCACTTGGAACGTTGACTATCAAGGAATTTGGCCAAGAATGCCAATGACTCCTCGAGGTCTGCCTCAGTCCGCCCATCTGCAGTAATCTCATAGGATGCAGCTTGTTGAAACATTTCCTCTGTTATCCGATCGTGGTGGATGAAAGAGCAAAGTTCAAGGAGTTCTCTTGCCTGCCTGGAAAGTTTCTGGAAACTGATCTGCCATGTTGTATAAACTGACCACCCATACTCGGATTGTGGGGGCTGTTGGTCCAATAACTGAATCCGGCTCCTGGTGCTCTCATACAAGTCAAGGTATGTTTGAAGGGAACGAGATGAGGAAATATATGCCCCAGCCTGTGCCACAGCCAGGGGGAAGCAATGGAGTTTCTTTTAAATCATTTAACCAAAGTTTGATATCATGGAGATGCAGCTTACCTGGAGAATTCGCTTGGCAAGATTTCTGTTATTGTCCTCCATAATGTCATATTGAGCAGCAGATAACAGAAGATCAATTGCTTCCTTGAGTGTCATCTGCTGAACTTTGTGGACTGCCTTTGCAACCTGACCAAGGTTGGGATTTCGGGATGTAATGAGGATGTTTCCGCAAGAGCCAGAGGGAAAATACTGCACAAGCTTGAGATGGATGTCATCCGCATTGTTGAATATCATCAACCATTCTTGATGCTGGTGCGACAGCCAATTCAAACCATCTTGGAAAGTTTTCCCAGCTTTCTTGGCAAGGGCAAGTGTAACTAGATCATTTTCGATTGTTTGCTGAGAGCTGCTATCCAAGAAATAAACATCAGTGAACCTGGGCTGGTATATCAGCTTGAGAGATATATTGGACATCTAGTACAGCGTACCATGATACCGGAAAACTGGTAGACTGCTCAACAAACTTGAATGCAATTTGGCTTTTCCCAGACCCACCAAGCCCATGCAACAGAAAAATATGCCGTTGACCAATGCCCCTGTTGAAATATTCTGTCATCTCTTGGAGAATATCCTCTCTCCCAGTGAAGTGAACAGTTGGGGCTGGGCAAACTTTTAGATAGGCTGGGGAGTCAGCCACTGGAACCACAGGATCTACCACAAATCTCAGCCCCCAAGCAAAGTTGTTCATGATGACTGGAGGTACTCACTGAGGATGACATCCACAACACCTGTGAGCTTAGACTTTGCATCTTCTGTACCCAGATAAACCCGAGTATGTGTGGAAACTTCACTGGATCGTCCCCAGTGTTGTTGCTCAAAGCCCTACAGACCCTGCAAAACATTGAAGCGAAAATAGGTATTGGGACGGCCACGAAATCTTCGTGCATTGTCCTCATGTATCCATTCGCAGTCGGTTGCAAGGTTTTTCAAGGTCTTGGCTAGAGCAGTCAAATTTGGGGATCTAGGAATATGGATTGTGTTGGGATGTCCACTGCCTATGCTGACCAGCAAGACGATGGGCTGGGAGGGGTACATTTTTTGGGCTTCTGCCACAACCAGGGAGGTTGGGTTGTTGTGCCCAACAGACCCGCCAATGTACTTTGGCCTCACCCCTCCCTGCCCAATTTCAATTGGTTTGAAAAGGCCGGGTGTGGCAGAGGTGGCCCGAGCGGCCTCCCATATCTTGCAGTCAAGGGCTGGCTCCTGCGGGGTGTCATACGAGCAAAAAAGTTGAGGGATACCAGCATTCAGATTGCTTTCATACATAGCACACACAAAGCTGAGGGATACATATATGAATGTAAGTTTATTTACAAGAACAATAATTATACGTACGTTTTGCAGGCATGAGGGCTGACATCTCTCATCTTTTCTTCTCGGAATATCTGCCTTAGCGCTGCTTCCAGCTGGCTGGCTTTGAACTGCTCGGTGGATCCACTTTTGGGTTTAGGCTGAAGCTTCTCATAGGCCGAAATGGAAGCAGTGATTGACATGCGGAGGCGCCCGAGCATCAATGCGATGATCCTGGGTCACATGGGCTTCCAGCAACTTTCTAGGACATAACACTCACCCTCCTGTGCCGCTGCCTCCAATAACCTCAAAATAGTTGCATGGAGTCGGAGTTGTGTCAGAGCCGAGGGTTGTCTGCAGTTGATACATTATTCGCTCAAGTATGAGCAACTCAGACAATACTCCCGCTCCACTGCCATCTGACCAATTGTGTGGGTCAATACAATTTCAGGGGGGGGGAGGGACAGGGCATTACCCAGGGACAAGACCCTCACCCCCTTATGAGGGGCATCTGTGTTCGGCATCGCTGTGGATTCCTCTCACAGTGCACGCAGTCGGTGGATGGGAGAAGAGGTCAGAGAGCAGCTGCAGTGACGTGGCTGACGTGGAGAGGGCAGTGCTGATTGTTACCATTTCCCATCCGGTTACAGTTGGTTCTATTTCCGCTGCGGATCAAAGTCCGATGGACTCGGGGGCTTTGACAACCACATGTCTCTGTGTTTATTCATCTCGCTCGCTGGACAAGGCTCCCTGCTAGCTCAGTATTCCCTGTGCTTGTCATCTTAGGTCATTTTCCATGGCATTTCTTCATTGTGTGCGGAGGATATTAGACTCGAACCTCGCTGTCTCGGGGTTAATGCAGTCGAGATCGCGGAGAGTCGAAGGAGAACGCGTGGAGAGACGCGGAGGAGAGGACGGCTCGGGAAGGGCACCGAGTATTATCCGCGTAGGAAGAGACACCGAGGACGAGGAATAAGTACTCAGGGTACTACGAACGCGAATGAAAGCGCCAATGACTGCGACTGGACTAGTTGCGAGACATTTTCGTGATCTTCAATGCATAAATAAATTTGGCAGGCGAGGTGAGGCGATGCAAGGCGGGGTGCGACGAGCGGCATACATGTCGGTGTCAATCTGTGCGCGGGATATTAAACTTGGATCTCGCTCGTTCGGGGTTAATGCAAGACAGAAGGCGGAGACCGAGAGTTACAAGAGAAAATATCAGGGGATGCGACAGAGGACGGCTCGGGAAGGACACAGGGTGTCAGCTCTATGGGAGGAGAGACCGAGAGCGATGAATCCGCAGGCACGAGTGGAAGGTCTAATATGCGCCACGAGCCAAGGTTGGGGCGCGCGCGATGCGGTGTTGCTAGAAAGGTAGAGAGTAGCGATCTCGAAGCAAAGGCGAGACCCGTGCGGCCCGTGGCAGGTCGGCACCCGAGCGAGGGATGAAAAAAAATTGCATCGGGTTCCTAGAATAGATGTGAATAGGCGTGGAGACGAGGGGAGAGGGTCAGGTGCGACGCGAGGGCTCGGTATCCGCACAGAGGCACACTGGCATCTGAGGTGCTCCGAGTGCGATGTTGATTATGGCGCAGCGTGCCCCATAGAGGAAGTCGACACGCCCACAACGTGCGGTAGAGGCCCTACAGACAACCCGATCTAGACGCAATCAAGCCGCCCAACTCGTCCGATGTAGCTGCCGAGACTGGCCGCGCACGTGAGAAGCCCCGGCAACCACCTGAAACCGCGACAATGAACAGAAGGAATGGATGGGGAGAGTGCAAGACGCGCCCTTGCGCAACTTGAACATCAACCAACGGCACACACCTCAAACTGCGACACTGAACAGCATCAATGGGAATGGGAAGAGTGCAAGACGCATCCTTGCGGAACATCAGCCAGCAGCACACCCCCGAAATAATATCTGCAACGTTAACCCAGCGCATCGTGCTCGCGTCTACGTCGCACGCGGCGGCTGCCTCTCGCCAGCACACACAGACACCATGGGTGTATGGCGAAGGAAGGCTGTCAGACATGTCCCGTTCAACATCAACATTGGGGCTACAGCGCACGCGCCATGCGGGATGCGCGGCGGATCGAGCAATCCGCCAGCAAGGCGTCGCGTCAGCGATGAGTGCGCAATGAACGGCTCACCAAAGCTCTGTGATTAAACTTGAAGGGAGAGACATCCAAAGATCGACCTGTAGCATCTGTGTAAAGGCGCATATTGCGAACACCCATGCGTCTGAAATGCGAATTGGATGTAATGCGTCGAATCTCGATTTGAATGAAGACGCCGGAAAAGTGGCCGGACAGCTGGCACGACCGAGGTCGAGCATCGTCGCGGTGGGTGGCGTTTGAATGTAGGAGCACATTTGACGGCCACGCGTACAGGAGAGGTTGCGCTTGAAGGAGCGGGAGAGTGGCGAGCGGCTAATTTTGGCAAGAGCTGCCGGTGCACTTCCGATCAGATCGGAGACGCTCTTCCGTCTTGCCACCATCTTCGTCGCTTTCCGTCCGACCTTCACTGCCCTGGACTATGCAAGATCTGATTGCGTATAGGACACGACTATGCAAGATGTGATTACACCGCCTTCACGGCCTCCCCCCGCTCACGGGCGCCTCCACTACCGGCGCCGTGCCCTTCGTGAACGTGACGCAGGTGCTTCGTGAACGTGACGCAGGTGTGGACGACTAGGGCGGCCGGTGTGTGGCGTACGGGTTCGCGTCGGACGCGCGCGTCATCGACCTCATGGGCGGCGCGCTTGCGCCGCGGCTCACCACGTTCGGCTCCGATCTTGGGGTGAACGAGGTCAAGCTCGAGCCGTTGACGACGGACGGGCGTGTGCTCGACCCGCTCACGATGGCGGTTTCTGATATTCTCGGTGATACTGTCTTCCGCGCTGTGGATGGACTGCAGTTTGGTGGCCGTAATACGCTGTGCGTATTCCTTGTGTCGGTTCGCTCGTGGCAGTCGCTAACATATTGATTGCCATATCTGCGTACCACGCGGGCGTCGCCGCAGCTGTCATCACGCCCATGGGTCCCGGCTTTCTCCAGGGCATCGGCACGGCGTTCTCGACCGGCGCGCCCAACGCCCTCGCCGACGGCACCATCCTCCGATCCTCGGCGGCGCTGCAGATCTCAATCCACTCCCAGATGCGTGCAAGCGTGAACACGCAAATCGCCGCGCCGCCCAACATGCTCTTCCACAGCAGCGCTGCAGGCCCGTGGAGTCGTGTCAAGGCGGTGCGCATCATCTTCATTTGAGCGTATGGTCTATGTGCTGAAATCCGCACGTAGGGTAAGATCCCGCTGGTCACCAAAGTCCACAACGCCGACATCATAGCCACCCTGCTGCTCTTGAAAGCCGAATTCGAGACGCCGAATTCTGCGACCCTGCGTATGACGTTCGCGGGCGCAACGGAGGCGCACCTCCTCGCCACCCAGATCGGCGCCGCGGGCGCCAGCGTCATCCTAGCCCCCCGCGCACCCGTACCCCGAATACCACCGCATGTACGTGCTCCTCATCCTACGCTTCCTGTGGACTCTTATTCCCTTCTATAACCAATCTTCCCGGCCCTCCCCTGTCCCAGACGGCGGCTGTGACGACTCTCCTGCAGCACGACGCCACCCTCGTGCTCGGCGTGCAATCCGAGTACGCCGCGCGCACTGTTATATATGCGCGCTTCGAGCTCGCCTGCGTGCGTCATACTCCAGCCCTCCATATAATTACTAACCGTACCCAGGCCGCGCTGGACGCAGACGGCGCCATTGGCGACCGACATGGACAAGGCGCTCGGACTCGACTCTGCCGAAGACTTGCCAATTACCAAGGCGGTGGGTGCTTCGATCTCGAGAGCAAGGTCCTTGGTGTTGTTTCTGGGCGGCGCGCAGTCATGGACCTGTTTTCAATTATGATAATTCGATGATGTTCTTCTCGACTTTGGATTCATAATGTGCTGACGATTTCAAGTTATATCCCCGTCATCAGGGTTTGAAAAGAAATCGTGTACCTTGGTTGGTCTTCAGTGCAACTGCTTCCGCTCTCCGATAACCTGCCAACTGCTCCTGAACTTTCGGAGTCGTTTGGATCCTTGAGCCTCGGCGAGAAAATAAAATGCTTGGCGATGTCAGTCAGGCAGTGGAGGAGTTGGGGACTATCGTAACTACTAACGTATCCTGGTCTTTTCGGTCGACATATGAGGGTCTCGCAACCTACAGCACTATAGAGTCAAGGCTGCATTTATCTCTCTTACGCCGAGTTCGAAAGTCCTGAGCTCATTTGCTGAACGTATCGCTGCGAACCACTTGGGATACTGCTGAGGAAGAATTCTTATCATATTCCGCACCAAAATTCATGCTCTTTGTCGACTCGATGGCGGTTGGACCGCCCCTGCTTTCTTTAAAAATAAACAGAAGAAGGCTATTCAGGGCTGCCGGTTCGACTTGGGGTGAGCACTTTTTTCGGTCCAGGCAGAGTGGTCCACACTTATCAAGAGCCATTTCCCAGAAGGGGCAACAGTAGGCTTTAACACCGGCCAGGCTTCACAAACTAGGCCTCATACTGCTCGACAATTCCACGTCCGTGCTCATATGCCTTCAACCTTGGGCATTTACAGCATGACATCAGGCAGCGGATGATCGCAGCTCCCTTGATTTGGACAAGTCGCACGTTCACAATTTGGCTGCCCCTTGACAGTGACACGGTCCCCGATGAGTTGAAAAATTATTGCCGGTCGGCCACATTCGTATAGCTACTTGAACCCTTCGATGATAAAGCATTATCTCCGTGTATATCTCCCTGCACGCTCAAGAGAAATACTCTCTGCATAGCCAACGAAAAATCAGGACGGCGAAGGAGGAGTGAAGCAATACATTACACAGTAACCTGCGTATATTTTACGAGCGACCGCGATCCGTATTCGGGAGCAAATCGCAGAGTGTATGCGTATCCAGTCGTGAATGAATATTTGAAAGGAATGTTGGGTCGAGACCTCGAAAGCAGGAGCTATTGGATGGCATCCTCGTTCTACATATATTACAGGCACTCACCGATATAAAGTGCTTTCAAGAGTCACCCACAATCCATGATAGATTATCAAGTCAATCGCAGCGACGGTGAATGAGCATCAGGGCACTGGCACACTATGTAACTTGAGATTCCCGAATCCAGTCGCGCTAAGTATTCGGCTGCCGTCCGAGTCAGCGCGCATCGGGACTGAAAATAATGCATGGTTGCAAAGTGATGCCTACGACGCGGAATTTCGGACCAGTGGTTAGATTCGAGCCAGAAGTTCAGAAGTGGAATTTAAGTCAACGAATGCAAGCCTTGAAAAATGAAGCCCCCAGAAATCCCCGCTCAATGGCCCGGACTCGATAACGTCTCGATGGACAGGTAACATCGACGAGCCATCCTTTTGCAAGATAAGATTGAAGCGGTGCAATCAAACTTGATGATTTAGACCAAGCCCACGGCCGCGCCCCCAGCTGCGCTTCCGCGAAGCGGAGGCAAGTGAGCTAGCGCGATAGCCATTGGACGGACAGTTGGCATTCACTTAATATTCACGAACCATCCTCTGGTAAGCTTAGATTTGATTGGCTGCGCGCGAATACAGCATGCTGGCCGGAGTACACGTAGCTGTAGACAGGTAAGGCTAGGAGGGCACCCCGCAGAGTGCTGCATAGGTCTGAATGGGTAGCCAGCAAGCGCGCAGACTTCGCGCAAGGCCACAGAAGATTCAGAGGAGTGTAGGGGATCCAGGACGACCGCTATAGCTCGTAGCAGCGTTGCGGATGAAGGTGAGCAAGTGTATCCCAGGTACGACGCGAGGCAGTGCGACGTCGTCCGCACACGCGCTAACCAGGTACAGCCGCGAGGCGGAGGAGATGGCGTCCAGAAGGACTCTAGGAGCGGTGGTACGGTCAAACCCAGCCAAGGCGTGGCGGGCGTCCACGCCCGGGGGCTGGCGAGCTGCAGCGCAATCGAGACTTGGGCACGCGTGGCGGGCTTGCGCGTCGGCGGCAGTGCGGGGATGATACCCGTGATACCCGTGATGACGATGAATCTGATGAAGATCGCGGCGGAGAGCATCAGGAAAAAGTGGAACCACGACATAGTACTACAGAGGCTATGTATCATTCGTAGTCGTATTGACAAGTACCCCTTTATGTAGCATCTGTAGCCAACCGTTATATTTCTGTAGCCCCATATAGTGCCCTGTAGTCAACCGGCCTGCAACGTAGATTGGCTGTAGTCCTTTCTATTTCGTCAAGAAAAACAGTTATCGAACCCAGTCTATCACATTCTGCACTTTGTATTTCCGTTGCGTTAGAAGGCTCTTTGGTCAATCCCAAGTTGTGAAGTCAGAAACTCATTTGTATTGTGTATAATAACTGCTACTGACGGGAATCGAACGACTGACCTCTCGCGAACGAAGAGAAATTAAGAAAACAACATACTACTTTTCTACTACGGAGCCTTTTATGGATATCAAACTGAACACCCCATATCGGTAATCCCTTATTACCAATTCCGTTTCAACTAACACAAACCCATTTCGATAGTTGCTACTCCGGAAAATCGGGGCTATACAGTGGTAATGTTCAGCCAGCCAGAATAATCTAATTATTAGGCAGATTTTGGCCGAACACTGAGCCTACATCCGAGAGACTCAAATAAAACTAGAAGAGACTCTAACTCCAACTCAGGTTGTGGAAAGCCGGCTGTCAATATATCTGGAGGGTAAGCTACATCTTTCCATGTTGGCTCCATAGCACATGTGGACCATGTTGCATCAGCCTTAGCCATGTGATACAACATCGGCTATGTATTTTCCGGTACTGACTACAGGTGTCTACATCGGACTACATATCCTGTCGCTCGGCTACATGGATCACAGATGGCTACACAAATCTTGCCTTGACTATGGAGGATTTATTTTTTCCTGATGAGCGCCACGCGGACATACCCGATGATACGAGGAGGGTCCTCCGCGATATATAGGCGTAATGAGCGTTGAGACGGTCGAGGACGGCGGATGTGGTGGTGGCGGTGATGAGCTCCACGCGAGCGAGCGGGGCTGCGATGACGTCACGGTGCGCGGCGTCGATCAGCCTTTCAGAGGAATAGTGGTCCGACCGAGTTGTCCCAGCACTACAGGAACCGAGATCGAGACATTGAGATGGTGGAAGAAGCAAAGCTGCGTTTCGGCAAGAGCAACCGAACAGTAATTATAAAAATTTCCCGATCTGATCCGAAAGGTCACTCCCTTAGCACTCTTCGCACCAAGTCACCACTCGTCTCTGCCTTCCTCCTGCGCAAACTCTGTGCGGTCCCACTCTCAGCCTCATGGCAATATTAACGCTCACCCGGCGGAAACGCGACATTGTGCTAACGAACAAATCCGTAACTGTAAGTAACTGCCATCTATTGGACCCTGCGGTTGCCCTGCGGTCGACTCGGGCTTGAGACTCTCAGGCACTCTGTTAGCCCAAAGGCCAATTCAGCTTGATTTCTCCACTCGCATGGTTGATTTCTATGCTCATGTGCATGGTGCCTTCGCACACGACTCCCCTTTCACGCTTCCATCTCTGTCAAATACCCTTTGCGCGCTTATTTCCATCGCTGCGTCCCCGCTCGACTTGTATATAGTGTGCGGTTGGAGCTTCATGTCAGCTCGATGACGGAGAGACTGCGCCTGCCCCCTATAGTACTGAATAATATAAGGTACGCTGCAGGGATGCCGGTTCGACTCGTAATCGAGCCTTAAAAAGGGAAAGTAGCTTTTCCCCTCTCATTTGTGCCTCATCCTTACCACGACTGTTCGGATCTCCACCGTCGGCGTCGAAACCCCCTCCTACGGTACGGATGATTTCCTTATATTCAATTTCTATGATCTACTACCCCGTTCAACAAATCAGTCTCAACCTACGCTTCACTTCCTGGCTCCCCGCGGCCCAAGGTCCACAACGTCTCCCAGGTATTTTCATCATCTCATTCCTGTCTAATAAATTTATCTCACACAATCCACCGAGCCATCTCCAGACGCGAGTCGCTTCCCCAACACGCTACACCCATTCAAGCTCAGCTGTTTCCTTGCGCCCAGGTATTCACTCCGTCCCAGGCCCCTCATTCTGACAGCACCTCTCGGACTCGCCTCCATGAATCTCCGTCTGCGTACCTAATTTCTCGAATTCGCACGATAACCCTCAGGCCCTCGTTCACTGATTCCCATTCCCATTGACATGATTCCATTCGATCCAATCCACAATTAATATCGGTTCGATGGCAGGAACCACGCCTGCCCTCTGTGATATGACAGCAGAGAATGTACGCTGCAGGGATGGATGCCCGTTCGACTCGGGATCGAACCTTGAGTATGACAGCTCCAACTCTTCTTCTGTCCACGAGTTAGGCCCCATCGTGAACTTCATTCTTATATCCATTCTCGAGCTTCATCACCATATCCTTCACGAGCTCCACTTTCCTATATCATTGGTCGCGCCGACGAGCACTTACCCCATTTCATGCCTTTTCTGTCCTGTGCACTAACAATAACCCTCGCACTCCCGGCGAGATAGAAAGGCACATCACTGCACTTTGCTCATTGCTCGGATTTACTGAATGAAAATAAATGCACACCCTATTTTTATGATTCCACCCGATCCAATCCAGCTACAGCTCATACCAGCTCGATGTTGGGCGGACTGCGCCTGCGCCTGCACAGTCTGGCATTAAATATTGTAATTTTTGCAGGGATGCTTGTTCGATGTGGGATCAAGCGTTTAGCAGCCCCCGTGGCAGTCTTTTTATTCAACACTTCATCATCACGTTTTCATCTTCCTTAGAGCCTAAATTTGCTGCAGCCTTTCGTGGCACTGCACGCCAATTCATTCCATAATTGGACATGAAACTTAGTGATAGCGGGAAGACCATCGACGTGTTCTCATTGAAATTTGCAGGGCTGCCTGTTCAGCTTGGATCGAGCAATGAACACAATGCTACCGCTTTTTCACTACTGCCCAAACCAAAGAACTGCACGCCCGAAGCTGTGTTGCAGAGATCTTCTGTGCTGCCTCATCCGCGATGGAATATGATTTCACGGGGACCCTTCTCCACGGTTGACCGCAACCAAGCAAGTTTTGTGCATCGGCCTCTCCGCAGATCACTCAAACCACATCAAGTGGATGCAGTCAGTATGCACCATATGCAACAATCAACTTTACATTTGGTATTAAATAAAAAAGCTTTATTACCAATCAGAGATCCTACCCTGCCCTCCAAGAAAAGGAACCCTATGCATCATCGTAAGGAAGCAACAATATCTCCTGAGTCGCAATTCATAAATTCCGCTGTCCACGGGGAAGTCAAAGACCTGATGG
The DNA here is from genome assembly GCA_029289555.1 of Mycena latifolia. Classification (NCBI taxonomy): domain Eukaryota; kingdom Fungi; phylum Basidiomycota; class Agaricomycetes; order Agaricales; family Mycenaceae; genus Mycena; species Mycena latifolia. Next base: position 197,939 of record JARJLE010000087.1, on the reverse strand, counting down.
AATTAATTCAATGATGACATTGACAAGACTCCACTCACGAAAAATAGGTGTTGACTCTTGAAGCTTCACTGACTCCCTGCATCTTCCAGTGCTTAGATCGTCGCGGCCAACCAACGAGCGTTGTGTAGTGTATGCAGATGATCTTCACCTAAGACCTGCCGGCGTGCATTCAAGGCCCGCTCCTGAAGCTCGCGTGCTTCTGTGAGGCGGCCCATTTCGAAATATGTTAGCCCCAAATTTGCCAGACTAGCTAGAGTTCTGGGGTGATTCTCGCCAAGGAGTTCTGTTTGTTTGTTCAAGGCCACCTTCTGCAGTTCTGCTGCCTCAGGGAACTGTCCCATCTGCCGGTAGCGGTTTGCAAGGTTCCCCATGGTTCCCAGAGTGTCTGGATGATCCTTGCCAAGGAGTTCTGTTTGCTTGCTCAAGACCGCTTTCTCTAGTTCTGCAGCCTCAGGAAACTGACCCATCTCCGAGTAGCTGGTTGCCAGGTGTCCAATGGTTCTCAGAGTGTCTGGATGATCCTCACCAAGGAGTTCCCTGCGCTTGTTCAAGACCACTTTCTCTAGTTCTGCAGACTCCGGAAACTGTCCCATGTCTGAGTAGCTGATGGCCAGGCTTCCCATGGTTCCCAGAGTGTCTGGATGATCCTCACCAAGGAGTTCCCTGTGCATGTTCAAGATCACTTTCTCTAGTTCTGCAGCCTCCTGAAACTGTCCCATCTGTGAGTAGTAGTTTGCAAGGTTCCCCATGGTTCTCAGAGTATCTGGATGATCCTCACCGAGGAGTTCTGTTTGCTTGTTCAAGACCCCCTTCTGCAGTTCTGCAGCCTCTTGAAACTGTCCCATCTGCAAGTAGGTGGCTGCCAGGTTTCCCATAACCATCAGAATGTCTCGATGGTCCTCACCGAGGAGTTCTGTTTGCTTGTTCAGGACCATCCTATCCAGTTCCACCGCCTGGGGAAACATCCCGCTGCCACGGTACATTGTGGCTAGCATCTCTTGAATGGTGAGAGTTTGGCGTTCATTGAGCTGCAATGATGGGATGTGTAGCATGGATCGCCCCAGGTGAACCCCATCCCTCCACTTCCCTTCTTCATGATAGACCCACAGACACTGTGATGCAAATAAGGTGTCGAGGATGTTGTGCTGGCGGCTTGAATCCAGGCCAATCTTGAACAAAAGTGCATCAAGATGGGGAAACATTTGGTGAGAGAATCAAAAATCATCCTTCCTTGAGGACAATGCCATCCCTATCAGTTTATGCATGCACAGTTCAGTGGGAGCATCCACTTTCACTATGGCCCTGCACCATTCATGCACCAGTGGATGAATCGAGAAGGTAATGTCTCTGGAGGCAGCCTGAAATTCGATCAACGAGAAGCATGCAAGCTCGTCAGTGAGCCCTATAAACTTCAGTGAATCCCACTTGGAGCCTTGACTGTCGAGGAATTTGGCGAAGAAATCCAATGGCTTGCGCAGTTTGGCCTCAGTAGCCCCCCCTGGTCTGACCGTGTATGATGCAGCTTGTCGAAACAATTCCTCTGTTATCCCATCATGGTGGATAAAAGAGCACAGCTCAAGTAGTTCCCTTGCTTGTTGGGAAACCTTCTGGAAACTGATCTGCCATGTTGTATAAACTGGCCACCCATATTCGGATTGTGGGGGGTGTTGATGTAGTAACTGAATCCAGCTCCTGGTGCTCTCATACAAGTCGAGGTACTTTTGAAGGGACCGGGATGAGGAAATAAATGCCCCGGCCTGTGCCACAGCCAAGGGGAAGCAATGGAGTTTCTTTAAATTGTTTAACCAAAGTTTGATCTTATGGAGATGCAGCTTACCTGGACAATTTGCTTGCCGAGTTCTCTGTTATTGTTCTCCATAAGATCATATTGAGCAGCAGATAAAAGAAGATCAGTGGCTTCCTCAAGTGCCATCTGCTCAACTTTGTGCACAGCCCTTGCAACCTGACCGAGGTTGGGATTTCGGGATGTAATGAGAGTGTTTCCATGAGTGCCAGAGGGAAAATACTCCACAAGCTTGAGATGGATGTCATCCGCATTGTTGAATACAATCATCCATTCTTGATGCTGGTGCGACAGCCAATTCAAACCATCTTGGAAGGTTTTCCCAGCTTTCTTGGCAAGGGCAAGTGTAACTAGATCATTTTCGATTGTTTGCTGAGAGCTGCTATCCAAGAAATACACATCAGAGAACCTGGTGGTATATCAGCTTGAGAGATATATTGGACATCTAGTACAGCGCACCGTGATACTGGCAAACTGGTAGACTGCTCAACAAACTTGAAGGCAATTTGGCTCTTCCCGGACCCTCCGAGCCCGTGCAACAGAAAGATATGCCGTCGACCAATGTCCATTTTTAGATAGACTGGGGAGTCAGACACTGGAACCACAGGATCTATCACTAATCTCAGCCCCCAAGTAAAGTTGTTCATGATGACTGGAGGTACTCACTTAGGATCACATCCACAACCCCTGTGAGCTTAGACTTTGCATCTTCCGTACCCAGATAAACCCGAGTATGTGCAGAAACTTCACTGGATCTTCCCCAGTGTTGTTGCTCAAAGCCCTGCAGACCCTGCAAAACATTGAAGCGAAAATAGGTATTGGGAGTGCCACGAAATCTTCGTGCATTGTCCTCATGTATCTGTTCACAGTCAGTTGCAAGGTCTTTCAAGGTCTTGGCTAGAGCAGTCAAGTTTGGGGATCTATGAATATGGATTGTGTTGGGATGTCCGCTGCCAATGCTGACCAGCAGGACAATGGGCTGCGAGGGATACATTTGTTGGGCTTCTGTGACAACCAGGGAAGTCGGGTTGTTGTGCCCAACAGATCCGCCAATGTACTTTGGCCTCACCCCTCCCCGCCCAATTTCAATTGGTTTGAAAAGGCCGGGCGTGGCAGAGGTGGCCCGAGCGGCCTCCCATATCTTGCAATCAACGGCCGGCTCCTGTGGGGTGTCATACGAGCAAAAAAGTTGAGGGATACCAGCATTCAGATTGCTTTCATGCATAGCACACACAAAGCTGAGGGATACATAAATGAATGTAAATTTATTTCCAAGACCAATAATTATACGTACGTTTTGCAGGCATGAGGGCTGACATCTCTCATCTTTTCTTCTCTGAATATCTGCCTTAGTGTTGCTTCCAGCTGGCTGGCTTTGAACTGCTCGGCAGATCCACTTTTGGGTTTAGGCCGAAGCTTCTCATAGGCAGAAATGGAAGCAGCAATCGACATGCGGAGGCGCCCGAGCATCAATGCGATGATCCTGTATTGTATTGGCTTCCAGCAACTTTCCAGGACATTGCACTCACCCTCCTGTGCCGCTGCCTCCAATAACCTCGAAATAGTCACATGGAGTCGGAGTTGTGTCAGAGCCGAGGGTTGTCTGCACTTGATACATGATTTGCTCAAGTATGAGCAATTCAGACAACACTCCCGTGCCGCCACCATCTGACCAATCATGGGGTCAATGTGATTTCAGAGGGAGGGGGACAAGGGCATTACCCAGGGACAAGACCCTCACCCCCTTACGAGAAGCGTCTGTGTTCGACATGAATGTGGATCCGAGGCTTTGCTCCTCTCACAGTGCACGCGGTTGGTGGATGGGAGATGAGGTCGGAAAAGAGCTGCAGGGGCAGTGCACCAGTGACATGGCTGACTCGGAGAGGGCGGTGCTGATTGTTACCATTTCCCACCGACTAAATGTGGTTATATTTCCGCCGCGGATCAAAGTCCAATGGACCCGTGCGGACCCAAGAGGAGATAAACCTCAAGCTAGGTCGGGAGAGCACTCCAGCACAAATATTCCACACACAAGTGTTAACAATACAGCACAAGAATCCAAGTCAGTGAGGATGCAAAAGCAAAAATACTGTCGTAGTCAGATCGGAAACAAGAGGTGCCAGACCATATCTTCACATACTTTCACCACCGGGGCAAGGGCCGCGCTGTCAGCACAGACCCAGCAACCTGGACCGGCGTCCCGCATCTGTCCACCAAATTACTGATCATTCATCGGCCTCCTCAGTGCAGTGCACTTAATCACAGTTCCGAGGTGCTGCAGCCAGTCTCACGAAGGCAAGCTTGCGTCCGATTGCTTCATTCTTCGGCGCTCACTCTTGCAAGACATTGATGGACAATGTTCCCGAAAGTTCCAATATGAAGGCGGCCGTTCCAAATGCGCACTTGTCAGGGAAGTCCGGTTCTGGATCTGTCTATCAACGACATTAATCAAGAACCACCAGTACGGACAGCCGGCGTGCGACAGCGTGGTGCCAAATATGTTCCCGTATGACCCGTCTCGCGCACGGGCCCCTCGGGCAAACCATATAAGCTCGTGTATTCGCCGAGTGAGACATAGTTATATAGAGCCACTGAATCACAAACTGAGTCCCCGTCATGGAGCGCGACAAGTAACCGGCCGTGTTCGTTCGAAGTTGCAGGCTAAGAGCTCACAGATGCAGAATGTTGTCCACTTGGGAAGCCATGAACGTCGGAAGGCTGAAGCAAGTCGAGAGCGGCATCGGCTAACTTCGGCACGCTCGGAGCTCATCCACCGTTGATCCGAAATGCTCCTGCGTCTCGCCAGATGGTGCCATTTTCCGTATCGAGCATCGGCAGCCCTGCGGGCTTCGTACAAGCGCCACACGGGATCTCCTACCCCCATAATACCGTCTGCGACTTTACTGTGACCACAGCTCTCTCGGCCTTGCTATCCATGTATTAGCTTCCGCTGCGGCGGAAACCGTCCGACTAGGCCTTGAACCTACCGAAGTTTACAAAACCCCTTTCATTTTCCTCCTCAGTTGCTCGCAAGTGGTGTTGAGGATGAACATGCAGTGGTCATAACCGGTGTGGCCCGCCCCAGCGATGAGTATCAGTTGACGCTTGTGAGCAGGAGCCGCGCTTTCGATTTGGGCAGAGACTATCGCTCTGCTTCGCCTTTCTTTTCTGCCTGCGTTGCTCCTCTATTTGCCTCGACAGAAAGCTAGATTCAGTTCCCCACGATGCCACCGCTCAATGCTCGGAGCCCGTACGCGGTGCGAGTGCTTTTCTTCAACTTCCCATAAGTACCTCTCTAGTCAATTCAGTGCTCATCTTGCTCCAAGAAGGTACCTGCAATAGCAGAATCAGCAGCACTTTCTCTATCTGCGGATATCTCTCACTGACAGGCATGTTAGAGGTGTTTATTGTTTATTGTCCAAGCCCAGTAAATACCATACCGCATCGTTCGTCTTCCCAAACATCAGGAAGCGTCAGGGCATAAGCCAGAAGTGTCCGAATGCGGACTATGGTACTTGTCTCAAATCCGTCGGGCCTTTGTTGAGTATCGACCAGGGGTGATACTGGATCGGTAGCGGGAGAGCCGAGCCTACGTTCAGTAATGGGAATGCACGATCAAATCCGCAGGCCGTTCGACTCGGGGTCGAGCCATATCGTTGCAATTGGTGTGTCGTGTTTTAATCACATTGATCCCGCCCATGCTTGAGGTCTGTATGCGCCTCATTTAGACTCGTAATAGCACCAGTTCACCTCAGGAAAGCTTAGGGGCGACATATCGCACCGGGAGCTTGCAGCCAGGGAGCAAGGCCTCAGAACATCGTGAAGCCAAGGATCCACACCCTTCGTCAGTTACAATTGGTATCTGCTGAAACATCTGGTACGAAGAATGTGCCGGATACGCGGAAGCTAACCATTTAGAGACAGTACACGAGCTGTATAAAAGAAAAGAAAAAGATGAATTCTGCCCGAGGCACACGCCGCGCGCGAACATGGTACATCAATTATGATAGTCCAGGGGAGTCGTTGACATGCAGTAAGGGTATGCCGATCCGGCTCTCCGAGGATTACGCTGAATTACGGTCGTCCCAGGCGGGAGCGCGCACAAATTGTGAATGTGTGAGTTCAGAGAGCAGTAAAGGACCCAGGCTGCGAAAGAGGGGAGGGGAGACTGAGAAATGGCGAAGTACTAGGCAATTTGTGCGCGCAGATATTCGGCTCGAAGGTAACTGACAAGTCTGGCGGCAACTCCTTGGGATGAAGGAGAGACGCCAGGTACGTCTGAAAGCCGTGAAGCATTTCAAGTCCCTTTGGTCCGTGCGTTTCGTCGATGAGCCTTGCAAGGCGCAGATACTTGAAACCCACCAATTGTAAGCTGCCCCCAGCCTTCTACCCATATCAGATGCTGCATGAATCCGCGCCGAATGTGGGAGAAGTTCCTTGAGCAGTTTTAGATACGAGCACCGCAGGACCCAGTAGCCGATCAAGGCGGTGATGTATAGCTGCGATAAGAAGCAGAGCCACAGAGCACTGGGACAACAGTGAAAGCGGAGACTGAGTGACGGAGTTCAGGGGAATGTGGTAGCACCGCGTCGGACAGAGTCTGCAGCCAGAGTAGAAGACTAAGACTCCCCGGAGCATCGGAAAACCATGATGTGTTCTGTCGGCAGCATCCCCGTTTTTCTCAGAAACAGTAGACACCGGATCTTCAATCATTGAAAACATGTAAGGGCACAAATTACGGAAATAGGTGGAGCGGCTTAAAGACATAGAAAAGTGATCGGCCTCTGGCAGTTGAAAAAAAGTCACTGACTACTCGGACAAAGGGCGCAGGTTAAGTGATGGCTTGAAGCCACCTTCCGGTTGCTGTCTCGCTTGCAGAGTTTCGGCGGTCGGAAGCTGGCCTGAGCGTCCGTACAGCTGGATTATGGTTGGGTGAGCCGAGAGAGCACGGGTGTACGGATAATCGGGCGGCGGGTTAGGTTAGGTCAAGTGGAGCCCACGCACGTGGGAAACGTTTCGACTGACAAAAACTTGCAGGCCTGTCGACGAGTACCTCACGCCGAGCGAATCACCGCGAGACAGGGCGGACGCGCTGGGACGGGCACGGAGTCTGCGCAATGGTGCACCATCCAGACGGCTTCGAGTGGGCGGGAGCGCCGCGGGAGGCGTTCGCAGAGCAAATGGCGCAGGCGCGAGTCCGTCAGGGCTTCATAAAACCAGGCTACGGCGAAGTTTTGTGGAATGCGCATGTACGCGCGGCGGTGGCCGTCCCAGAAGCGCAGCCCCAGGATGTTAGAAACCGCAGGATCCGCGCTCGTGAGCAGGTGGAGATCCGGGAGGCACGAGCGCACGGGGACTCCGCGCTGCGAACGTGCAACGCACCAGGGGGCAGAAGGCGAGATTCGGGCATCCCACGTTGCGCCCACGGCGTATGGGCGGTACCGTGGTGCATTCGCGGCGCTCAGACGCAGCATGATGAGCGTGGCGGGAAGACGTCGCACCCCTGGACCGGGCGGGTAAGCACGCAAGGAACGCGCAACTGTTCAGTGTTCTACGCAGGACTCAACATCAATGAGCCAGCGCTGGATGAATCGAGCGTGGAGGGAAGAGTCATCTATCACAGAAACGCGAAGAAATCCACGATGAGCACATTATGGCCCGACCCCGAGGCGAACGGGCTCCCTCGATGAAGGCAGCAGGTTCAGGCAAGAGATTTACGCAGTGCACGAGTCGTACGGGATTCCTGTAGCAACATGATGGAGAGGGGGTTAATACGTTTGCAGTGCGCGCCGTGCGCTATCGGGCTTAGTAACGCACCCTCGGCCCGCGGCTATGAGGGCAATTTTATTGAAGCCCGACGCCTTGATTCATGATTCCAACGTACGAATTTCCGTGAGTTGAGGACCAATCTACGCTCGCCCTTTGCACGACTCTGACTGGAATCTTTCAGGACGATTCGCGCGGCGCTGGGCTATGACGTGAATCTTCACAATCCAAGTAAGCGGCATTGCGAGCCGTACGCGGTGGAGAGGCAACCCCGAGAGAAGCCAACCTGTGGAACATAGCCGAGCTCTCAGCGAATTGAATCCGCCCGCTCGTCGGAAGGAAGTGCACCGGAGTCCTGTACGACACACTGTCGGAAAAACGGCAGTCAGCATGCAACGGCTTGGTTCAGCATGAGACCTTGGAACGGCATGGGAGTGTTTCCAAGGTGTGGCGGAGAGACTTGGAACGAGTCTCAAGCCGTTCGAAGGCTTGTTCTGAGTTAAAAGCTGTCCCAAGATACACATATATTTTTGAGGGCCAGAAAAATATTTTAGGTCAGTTCTCGGTGCCTCAGAGGATTCTGATTTGACTTGATACATGCTTATGCTGGGTTGGATTTTTTCAACCAGTCTTGTTCTCGAAATCTGACAGCTGTGGAGCCCAAGGCTCGACACCGAGTTGAACGTGACCCTGCAAGGCAAGTGCCGATGTTTTCTTATAACAAGACAGACGCCGCTCCTAGAATAGACATTGATTGGCGCGGGGAGGAGAGGAGAGGGCGACGCGAGTCTCGGAGCGAAGGCAAGACCTGGCGTACAACCCGGGGCAGACACGGCTCCTAGAATAGACATTAATAGGCGCGGAGACGAGAGGGGAGGGTGACGCGAGGGCTCCGACGCCGCACGGAGGCCCGCGGGCATCTGAGACGCTCCGAGGACAGTGTTGATTGTGGCGCAGCGTGTCCCATACATGGAGGTCCACTCGCTCGATATCGTGCGGTAGAGGTCCCGCGGACAGGCAGATGCAATCGAGTCGCCCACGTCGTCCGATATAGCTGCGTGCACACGAGAACGCACGCCCTTCGCGGCATCCACCTCAAACCGCGACAATGAATAGAATGAATGGGAATGGGAAGAGTGCAAGACACCCTCAACCGACGCCACACCCCCGAGATAGAATCTGCAACCCAGCAGCAGATGGAAAAGTATTCGCCAAGGGGGAGGAGAGACGTACGTGTACTGCCTGTGTATGGCCAATTCCGCTTCCATCCTGCTCGCGACGACGTCGCACGCGGTAGCGCATCATAGAATGTTAGGCACATCGTACGTAGGGGATGCGGACTGGAGTCACGCATGGAGATGCGCAGCGGATTGAGCAATCCGCCAGCAAAACCCCGATCGAGTGTGCAATCGACGACTCGTCAAAGCTCTGTGATTACACTTTCAGCCACAGTCAAAGAGTCAAAGATCGATCGCGACCCGCAGTATCTGTGCCACGGCGAGTGCCGTGAACACCCAGGCACCCCCTCTGCGCCCCGCGCCGATTAGAATGAAGAACATGGAAAAGTGGCCGGACAGCCGGCACGGACAAGGTCTAGAATCTTCGCTGTGGATGGCGTTGTAATGCAGACGACAAATTGACGGCCAGTATATTATGGATTCTCAGGGGATTGAGGATGCGCTTGAAGTGGTGGGAGGAGAGTTATAAACCCGCTGGTGGAAAGTCCATTGGCGGCCACCAGTGGACACCGTTGGACACTGGTTGATATCACGCAACATTGTCCGGCGGTGGCTCCCAGGGTTCGGCAAAACCAGGTACTGAATTCCGGTGATCTCCACCAGACTTTGTCGGCTTTGGCCTTGGCTCGCACTGATTTCCACTGTCCTCCACTATATCCCACTGGAGTACACTGCAGGGCAATGTGCCTGTTTCAGATCCATATGGATTCACGGGGATATTCACGATAAGTTATCCGTCCATATGGCCACCGCACGCTGGTTGCCGACTTACATATTTTCTCCTGCGTCACATCGTGGCTCAAAATCCGCACGACTCATGGCTTGCGACCACAAAGTTCCTTGTAGATGCTTGGCATTATATCAGTCATCGCGCTACCGATATTCTGTGTCAACTCTGGTGAATCCAGCACCAGCCAATGGTTCTCAGCTGGAGCTGATCTTGGTTGAAGAAGATGACAATGACGCCATCCACCAGATCCGTGCCTTCAACACTGAAACGGCGGAACAGTTGAACTCGTGGCTCTCTGGTTTTGAATCACAGTTACGGCAGATGTCACACGTGAATTATGATTTTTTCGTTCATGTTCTGATGATGATATATGGAGGAGGAGGAGGAGGATATATTATACTGACGCGGTCCCACAATTGGAACTGCCAGTTTACTATGTAGGACATGGTACCCTATGAGGGCAAAAGCTACCTGCCCTATACATAGAACACACGTACTACCAAGAGGGGGGCGGAAAGTATAGGTGGTCAAATAATATCCCCGGCCTGGCTCGGACAAAAGCAGGCTGGTTGCTCGGGTAAAACCTCATGGGTAGCTCACTCTGATCCCTCAGAGTGCACTGTAACTCCCCGGCAGCCAGGATTCATCTAACCACTTTCAACTCAACAGTCCCTCCAGGCACGTATGCTGGAGTAACTACGAAGAGAAAAAGAGACAGAAGAATAAAGAAAGAAAAAGAGTAAAAATAAAAAATAAATCGAGCAGGCAGCTGAGCGACCGGCCCAGGGCTACAACTCAACCATCCTACTGATTAGGGGTGTATAGTGCTGGATTAATTACCAGCATCGGTTCTTTGTAGAAAATTTCAAAACTATCATAAGCCAGTTTTCCAAGAAGCCCAATTATCTCTGGTTTGACTAGAAGGTCTTTGAAAAATAAACCTGGGTCTGAATAGACTCCACGTAGCTCTGGCAGTGTTTTGAACAGTTTTTGAAAGAATTTATCTCTGATCAGGAGTAATGGATTATGTTTGCATACAAACATTGCATGGATGGCATCTTCTAGGTGGTTCTTGCAGAAGCGACACAATCTATATTTTTTAGGGACCGGGTCCTTGTACCTCTCAGCCCACCGCATGCGCTCCATGGCAAGAGAATGCCCATGAGCGGGCTGAGGAGCAAGTAGCCAATAAGGACTTGGGGTTATCGGACGAGTTTTGGGCAGAGGCCAGGGGAGAGTAGAAAGGCAATGGTCCATTATTTCCTTAGAAATCTGCGAAGTATCGCACTCAATGCTTATTAACTTATGATTGATTCAATTTAGCTACAGAATAGCAAGAGCCATCCAATTGGCCGCTTGCCTTGTTCTGCGTCAGACTTGGCACAGGGATAAGGGCAAATACTCGTGGTGCAGTCAAGTGATCCCTCCAAACAGGCGCAACTTGACGTCGGATATTGTGCTCTCTATGGGGACAAAATTCGGAAGAGAAACCTATGCTGAAAATAATTCTGAGGATTGTTAAACATGTAATGAAGCTCGGACAATTCTTACACACCATTCGGTGTTGATGGGAGGCCAGAATACTGTGGTGGAACTCGAATGATCAACTCCAAACATAAAATTTGTTAGCGATGGTGGTGTCTGCTGCGTAGCACGGGTTCAGGCTAGTGTATAATAAATTGTGGGAGGGAAATGCTAGAGATATTGACAGCAGCAGAAATTTTCTGGACGTCCGCGACACTCCATTGGCACCCAATGGCAACCGATGGACTCCAGGGTCTTCTGGGCCTATTGTAAGGCCAACGAAATACATTGCACTCGATTGCATTACAGTTGAATCCAGTGGCGGATGAACCCTCACCTGGTCCATTGGATTGTGATGACTTGAGCCAGCATGCAATGGCTTCCATCATACTCCAGTGGTGGCTGGCAGAGGTCGGGCTCCAGTGAAAGGCACCGCTGTTCACTGGAGATTGGTGGCCCACAAGGGATATTGATGGCGCTTTTGGTCATTCTGACTCCATTGAACTTCAGCAAACTCCAATGGAGGCCAGCTACGGAAGTGGTTGGCCATCGGAGTCCACCAAGGTCCCACCAGGAGCGGGCAGGTGACGAGTGGTTGCCGATGCCGAGCGGTGCCGGCCAGCACCGATCACGGGTGTTTCCACTGCCGCGTATATTACTGTGGGAGGAGAGTGACGCTCGGCTAATTTCGGCCAGAGCTGCAGGTGGACTTCCGATCAGATCGGAGACGCACAAGGAGGATAACCAGATAACTTGTGCTCAAATATCTCAAAGATATGGTGAAAATATTTACAATGACTTTTGCGTGTTCAAGTCCACAATATATAAAATATGTTCACAATATCTTCTTGATAACAAGGAGTATGAAAAAGATATCCTGGTCATTGAGAAGCTATTTTGAACATCTTCTGTATATTCCACTGACAAACATCGGAAATTTATTGTAAATGTTTTCAGCATATCTTTTGAATGTTTTAGGATAGGTCATACAGTTATCCTCCCTGTGGACGCTCTTTCGTCTTGTCACCATCTTCGTCACTTTCCGTCGGACCTTCGCTGCCCTGGACTATGCAATGAACTGATTACATCGACTTCACGGCCTTTCGCTCACAGGCACCTCCACCACCGGTGCTATGCTCTTCGTGAACGTAACGCAGTTATGGACGCGCGCGCAGCAGCACTGCGCCGCTCACCTGATAATACCATGGTACCTGTCATATTAGAAGGAGGTATACCCCCCTAACCTCCCTCTAATTTGAACGGTTTTCAGATTTCTCCATACCACCATTATCCCACCAATACCACTGGTTTCTACCACCAATTTTTGGTTTAGTTGGGGGAAATTTTTGCATCTGGAGCTGTTGTAAGTGTCCTTAGAATGCATCTAATGGGGTGTTCAAAAAAGTCAGTAACAATGTCTAATGGTCAGAGGTACCACTGTACCACCAATAGCTCTCGGAGAGTCAGTGATTTTTGTGACCCTGCTTGATCACCATGCATACCACGAAACAGTTTCCAATGGGTCAGCAAAGTTCTGTGCATTACCATCTTTACCACCAGTAAACTTCGGGCATTCAGTGATTTTTGTGACCCTCGGGAGTGTACCACCAGTGCCACTGGTCAGTTTACAGGGGTAAGGAATTTTTGTGACTGCTCCTGGCTGCCATCCTTACCACCAATCAATCACTTGCCTGGGGTGACTTAGCAAATTCCGCATTTACAATTTTCCACCATTACCATGAAATTCTTGCACCATTTCTTTACACCCAATACCTCAGGGAAGGTGCCTTAGAGGATTCAAATTTCTGGAATTTCTACCATTACCATGCACTTCTTAATTGGTTGGATCTTATCAGACTGCAGTTCCATCATTACCACCAATGTAGCATTGAATCAAGAGCCAGTTGGTTATCTCCACTGACATACAGAGCTCAATTATGGGGACCTTCGTTCCAACATCCATTCTGAGATATTTGGGTGTCTCAATGATCTCTCACAGTTGTGACACAACACGACTTAGAAATCACTCTGGATATCAATATATCCATTATCTGGGTTTCAAAGGTTCTCTACTCCAGGCGCTGTTTTGGGATACAGTGAAAATTACAATTGAATCACATAGGTGCCGCAGAGGATGGACTCTCAAACAGTCAGTTTGTTATGACAAATTGGATGCCCTTTATGGACAGGGATACTTGGTAATTCCCAAATACCACCATTACCACGCATTGTTAGAGCCATCTGGGCCTGGACCGTAATTATGAACCCTCACGTGTAGGCTGTAGGAATAAATTTACCACATTTACCATGAGCTCCGACCAATTATCTGGCCAAAATGCCACCATAACCATCCATCGGCAAGCGGTCCGTGCCAGGTTTATAATCACAAACCCTCCCCTTTAAGCTATGGGAATAAATTACCACACTTACCTGGCCAAAGTGCCACCATTACCATACCAGTCCGTAATCGCGAACCCTCACCTGTAGCCTGTGGGAATAAATTACCACACTTGCCACAGATTATCCAGCCAAATTGCCACCATTACCATGCCAGTCTGTAATCGCGGACCCTCACCTCTAGGCTGTGGGAATAAATTACCACACTTACCACGAGTTTTGATCAATTTTCTGGCCGAAAATCTTCAAATACCACCATTATCATGCATCGGCAAGCGGGCCGGGCCCGGTCCATAATGTTAAACCTCACTTGTTTTATCGCCAAAATAATTCCTCTTGGTACACATGTAAGGTATATGTCCCATGGATTTTTCTAAATATCTGTAGAGTGTACAGACACAACATATATCAAATTTGGGAGCTCAGAATGAAGTCATAAAATGCTATAAAACATTTTCTGCTGTGACTCTGAACTATGCTTTAGCTGAGTGCCCATGTATAAACCAAGGGAATGTTCTGTGCTCAACTATGATCCCAGATTTTTTCTCTCTGATGCTCACTCAACAGGATACTATCCAGTAGTCTAAGTCTGCTTCAAACAGACCCAGCTATGACATCTATGATTAACAGTAATGAATATGTATGCTGAAAGCAGCATGTTTTGGCGTACACCCGGACATTGATCTTGAATCAATAACCTCCCTCAGAAACATAGATATTTATGATGTGTAACCCATATTTACCAATGAATGAGTTCACAGTCCTCATGGACATGCAGAGCTACTGACTATTGAATAAGCTATCTCAATGCCAAGAGGTGTTAGTTGTGGCTGAGTCATTCAATCTTTGTAATGATTCTTGGCATCTGACTCTCTCTACTCAGCAGTATGGCATGACCTCCAAGTAGTGTATTGAATAAACTTATCCCATCTACTGTGAGGAAGGAAGATCAATTTATTAGGAGAGTAGCTGGTGGACAGTTGTGTAGCTGTGGTAACATCCTTAATGAGTGCAATCTTTAGATGGTAATTGCGGTAGATGTCTCATTTCCTGGCCATGGTGGAGATTAAGCCTTCTTTGACAGCATCCTGTGAATGACAGATTGGTGAGATTTAGGTGATGAGCCTATAGCCTGCCACAGGTGTTCCATATATATGCAATTTCAAGCACTCTTGATCCATCTCAGTGTGTGCTAAGACCTCAGAAACCCACCTGCAGTCCCTGGTGTAATTGCTCAGTGTTTGCCTTTGGCATTATGTGGCCTAGAGTTAATTGCTAAATTGTCAACCAGCTAGTAATCCAGTTACTGCTCCATTGTGAGCAGCACATTATCTGTATTTTAATTCATGTAAGCAGGGACTGGGCACATCCATTAGTGCTACACCAAAGACAGATAATTGACAAAATAGTTCAAATCAATTGTATACCCATTAAGGATTGTTGTAAGCTGCTATACAATCTATTAAGTCTTCGTTGCGATGGAGCAAAGGTTGCAGGCAAAATTCATAGGGACGCTGGTCCCAGGAGAGCAGCTCCAGCCTCCACTGGGGTGTGACTTCAATGGCATGGAGAATCTGACTGGGGAGGAGGAAAGCCAGGGTGATGAGGAGGAGGCTGTGGAACTGAATGAGTTTATAGCAAGACTGAGGGAGAGGAGGAAGAGGATGCATGGGAGGACTATATCATGGAAGACACAGACAATGAGGAGCTGGCAGAGATGCTTGAAACTGTCCTATCTCTGGCATCAGACTCCACTTAGTCAGTGGGAGTAGACATGGAGGGTTAATTATTGAGCAGGTGGTAATAGTGGATATTCTGGGTTCAATAATTTGTCAAGTCACTTGCCTCGGGCTCTTGGTGGTAATTAGAGAAATGGTCCATAGGCAATAATTTTGGTGCAGTATCCGTGGTAATGGTGGTAAGGGCAAAGGGTAAACTCCACCAAGCTGTACAGGTTGAGCTATTAGTGGTAATTATGGTAACTGCAGGGAACCACAAAGTTTTCTGATCACCGCAAACATAGTGGTGGCACTGGTGGTACACTCCCGAGGGTCACTGAATGCCCGAAGTTTACTGGTGGTAAAGATGGTAATGCACAGAGATCACAAACTTTGCTGACCCATTGGAAACTGCGTCGTGGTATGCATGGTGATCAAGCAGGGTCACAAAAATCACTGACTCTCCGAGAGCTATTGGTGGTACAGTGGTACCTCTGACCATTAGACATTGTTACTGACTTTTTTGAACACCCCATTAGATGCATTCTAAGGACACTTACAACAGCTCCAGATGCAAAAATTTCCCCCAACTAAACCAAAAATTGGTGGTAGAAACCAGTGGTATTGGTGGGATAATGGTGGTATGGAGAAATCTGAAAACCGTTCAAATTAGAGGGAGGTTAGGGGGGTATACCTCCTTCTAATATGACAGGTACCATGGTATTATCAGGTGGCGCCGCTGCTGGAGATGGTCACGTCGAATTGGCTTCGCGCCCGCGGACGACACGGGTGAGTGGTGCGCGGCGTGGGATTTCGCATCGGACGCGCGTCATCGACCTCATGGGCGGCGCGCTTGCGCCGGGCTCACCACCTTCGGTTCCAATCTTGAGCTGAGCGAGATCAAGCTCGAGCCGTCGATGACGGACGGGCAGGTGTTCGACCCGCCCACGATGGCGGTTCCTGGTATCCTCGGTGGTACTGTATACATGTAGTCCTGCATTTCGCTGGTCGTAATACGCTGTGCGTCTTTATTTCTTGCGTCGGTTTCCCTCGTAGCACTCGCTGACATTGATTACTGAATACGCATACCACGCGAGCGTTACCACGGTTATCGTCGCGCCGATGGGCTCTGGCTCCTGCAGGGCATCGGTACGGCATTCAATTGCCGCGCCCAACGCCCCCTCCGACGCCATCCTCCAACCGAAACGGCGCTGCACATCTCGATCCGCTCCGAGATGCCCGCAAGCGTTACCATGAGTACGCAGATTGCCGCCCTGCGCAACATGCTCCTCTCCAGCAGCGCAACAGGCCCGTGGAGGCGTGTCAAGGCGGTGAGCATCATGTCCATTTCAGCGTATGCCATTCTATAGTCTGTATGCTCAAGTCTGCACGTAGGGTGAGATCCCGCTTGTCATCAATGCCGATATAATGGCCACTCTGCTACTCCTGAAAGCCGAATTCGAAGCGTCGACCTCTGCAACACTGCGTATGACGTTCACAGGCGCGACAGAGGCGCACCTCCTCGCCGCCCAGATCGGCGCCGCAGGCGTTAGTGTTATCCTCGCTCCGCGCGCGCGTACCCCGAATCCCGGGACTATCACCGCATGTACGTGTCGTCTCATCCTACGCTTGATGCGCATTCTCATTCCCTCTTCAGCCAGTCTCCCCGGCCCTCCCGTGTCACAGAAAACAGCTGTGACGGCTCTCCTGCAGCAGGGGGCCACCCTCGCGCTCGGCGTGCAATCCGAGTACGACGCGCGCTTCGAGCTCGTGTGGGTGCGTCATTCTCTCCGCCCCTCCACACCGCTTACTACCCATGCGCAGGCGGCACTGGACGCGGACGGCGCCATCGACTAACGTGGACAAGGCCCTCGGGCTGGAGGGCGAAGACTTGGTGATATACCAAGGCGGTGGGTTGTTCGATCTCGAGAGCAAGGTACTTGGTGTCGT
Organism: Mycena latifolia; assembly: GCA_029289555.1. NCBI lineage: Eukaryota > Fungi > Basidiomycota > Agaricomycetes > Agaricales > Mycenaceae > Mycena > Mycena latifolia. The sequence goes on along the minus strand of JARJLE010000087.1, from coordinate 180,812 downwards.
TTCTGCGCGGCGCGCAGTCGTGGACCTGTTTTGAATGCTGCTGATTGGACGATGTCTTCCTCGACTTTGAATTCAAAGTGTGTTGATGATTTCAAGTTATATCTCTGAGGGAAATTGTATCGGTTGGTCTTAAATGCAAATGCTTCCGCTCCCCGATAACCTGACATCTCCCCCTGAACTTTCGGAGTGGTTTGAACTCTAGAGCGCCCCGAAATGAGAGACGACTAGACAATCCACCGTGCGCCTCGGCGAGAATTTGCGTCAGAAATAACGCTTGGCGATGGCAGGATCTGGAGGAGCTTGCGGAACATGTCATCGTGTTTGTGCTCGACATATGAGGATCTCGCAAATTACAGCACTGTAGATTCAAGGCTGTATTCATCTCTCAGGACAACCACCTGCTGGGAGGGAGCGGCGGCGGCGAGGGTCAGGACGCAGAGCCCGAAAGCCAGGAGCTTTGCATTCCTTCCAAGTACGGCTCGGTGAGCCTTCCTTGATGTGCAATAAACTCGAGCTCAAAATTTGTCCAGCCCGGTCCAAAGGCGGAGGGGCCCCCGGGGTGCAAATGATGGGATTTCTTGGAAGTCCCGGCAACCACCCGTTCGATTCGGGCTTGGACCATTCTGGATCGCGCGTACTTTTCTTTTTCCTTCGCGTTTCAGTAAGTCTTCATCGTTCACTAATAGATTTCGTCTTGCAAATCCTTGTATGTCAAAAGGTGGGACGCGACATGGTCGATGTGGCTACCAGCCGCTCCCAGGCACGATTGAGGCAGGTTGCGCGCGGTACTGACTCAACCGGTCTGCGCCGTCGCTCCGACGGTGTTAGTTATCCCTTCGTACGTTGGTGTCCATCAATTCATGCTCAGTGTGGTCTTACGCGGGATGAGGTGACTCTGCGAGCGCCAAATTGATTCGTTTCCACTTCACTCTCCGGGTCCTTTGCACAAGTACAAGGCAAAGAAACCGTACCTTCGATGGCGGTCTGATAATCCGGTTTCAAGCAATCTCAGTTGACGAAGCACTTATAATTAATTATTGGTGAGTCTCGAACCTCCGTGGTAATCGTCCAGGCTAATCAAACGCTCGATGGCGATGAGACGGCCAATCTACAATTTTTGCCGCGCGACTCGGTATCAAGACCTGGACGCGAAGGAGAATTTTTATTCCCCTGGCGTTGTTCTGAATATTCCACAGTTCGTGGAATTTCAGGCGGTCATCAGCTTACTTTCATAGCCCACTGGTCAGGGCACGAAAGGAGCTTGGGGAACTTCGTTCAAGCCGGGATTTTTGAGTAAGAGAGCTCGAGAGCTGGCATGTGCTTTGGCTGAAAGCACGACAGATGCAGTGTATAATCCATGGTACTGGCTCACTAACTTGAGATTTCTGGACTCAGTCGTGCCAAGTATCTGGCCGCCGTCCGAGTGAGCGCACATCGGCATTGAAAGTAATGCAAGATAGCAAAGTTCTGCCTACACCGTGGAATTTTGCACAGTGTTAGATTCGAGCCAGAGTTGAGCAGTGGAAATTAACTCAACGATTGCGAGCCTTGAAAAACGAAGCCCCCAGAAATGCCCCGCTCCATGGCCCGGACTCGATAGCGTCTCGATGGCCAGGTGACACTGACGAGTAATCCTCTCACAAGCCAAGATTGAGATTGAAGCGGTGAAATTAAATTTGACGATTTATATCACAGCAGCAGCGCGCTTGGATGGCAGCCTTTCGATAGACGGTCGAAAATCCGGAGCTATCTTTTCTGAGCTAATATTCAATTGGCTTCAGAGGGCGGCCATACCTGTGGTGAAGAGACCAGCGATGATTGTGGTCCCGGGTTCCCCCTTACGTATCAGTCTGTTGGCATTCGAACTTAGACAGCGAAGAGCACAAGCTACAAAGCAGTCTACGTCCGACGGAGCGGGAATCTGCATCATGGAGGAATCCCTGAGGTAACTGAGACGACGAGCACGCGACAGAGAACGGCGCGGGAAGTGTTGTCCTGTCGTACGCAGGCCAAGCGCAGCGGAATACGCCCCACCTGATGTCGGAAATCCATTCTTGCTTAGGTGCCTTGAGCTTGGCTGTTCCTGAACCTACGAGTGCTGACGTCTGCTCCGAATATATGTGCGTCAATGGGCCGAGTGTTTGCTGGGCCGATTTCATGCCGCGGAATTTGAGTTCGGTTTCGGTATTAGGTACCCACGCGCGACCAAAATCAGGCGTCGGGAATCGGGATGCACGAATTGCGGGGAGAACATGGATTGTGGGGAATGATTTGAGCGCGGATCAGACGGAGGATAGCAGGCTCAACTCGAGTGTCCAAAGGTTGAAATCAGGCGGGAAGATGAATACTGATAGCGACGACGGCGCAGTTATCCTTGTCGAGCCCCCATCCTGTACCTCAGGCAAGGTCCTACTTCCAGAGGCAACGACGCGTGAATATGAATAAAATTCTCCTGCTCAAACCGCGCTCTTTCTTGTTAGCGTACGTAGCATCAGCACCTCAGCTCGATCTCAGAAATCATCACCGTCCAAGTTGAAGCGCGCCTTCTCCTCATCGAGCGCAGCCTTCGGCCACTTCGTAATGTCCCACGGCCGCCCGCCATGCTCGACTGGCCCGTACGCCTCGCGCAGCGCCTTCATCGCTGCGCTCGCCTTCCATGTCTTTGCGGCCGCGCGCACGTCCACGTCGTTCGCTCCAGTGCGACGCGACTTCTTCGACGGGGGCGCTTCTTCCTCTTCCTCTTCGTCCTCCCCTTCGTCGTCCGAGTCGGCAGACTTGCCCAGGAAAAGTTTCTCCTTGCTCGACCCGTCCATGTCGTTGCGCTCGAGGACGCGCAGCATGGCGTTCTCGAGGTCATCGGCGTCTGGGGCGAACCCGAGCTCCGAGAATTCGGTGATGCCTATCGCGCCATTGCGTTAGTGGTGAGAAGAATGAGAAACAGAGAATGGTCAGTGACCCACCCTTGGCGGCCGTACGTATGACGTTCTCGAGGTTACGAATCGCGACGGGATGCGTAGGCCCGAGCTTCTGCGGTTTAGCGGCGGCCTCGAGGTCGAGGATGTGGGTCATCCAGAGGGCTCCGTACGCGTGGTATATCGCCTCCGCGAGATCAGGATCGTCGATCGCTACAATCGCGTCAGCGGAGCAAAGGGATGCCACACCAAGGTGGTACGTACTGTGGAACACGGACGCGGCCATGCTGTTCGCCATGAAAAGCGTAAGGCCTTCGAGACGGTGAAAGGTATTCAGGGAAGTCTTTTCAGTTTTGCTCGCGACCAGTTTGCCTATGGCTAGCATCTCTTTTTTGAGCTGGGCGCGTAATGTGTACGCGTTAGTCGATGAGCCACTGTCGAGGAATAAACCACAGACCAAATCGCAGCACGCGTATCCGAAGTAGTCGTTGTAGATGTACAAGCTACGGAATGGGTCAGGCGCGCGAAGAGAAGCAATAAGACGCGGTGCCACTCACTCATGCGTGTCCGGGTCGCGACTCTCCTCGTCCTTTTGGAGGCGTTCGACGTGGTCAAAGGCAGCTTTGGACCAAATTTCCTGCGGGTGGTCGTTGACTAGGATGAATCCGTCCGGGATATTGGCGTTTGCAGCGGGCATGGTCGTTGTGTGAAGAAAAAGCCACTGATGCGATTTGGAGTACCACGTGAGAAGTGTCTCACGCTCTCGGAATCTGCCGGTCGTCTCAACAACGCGTCAGAGAATAGTGGAATTGGAGTTTATCGTCAATTAGATCCAAGTGAGGTCGCTAGGGTGGAAGAAAGGTGCATCGTGAATCAACAGACGGAAAATTGAAATAGAAAAAAGAACGCGGCCCGCGAGATCACCAAAGAGGCGGCCAAACTCTACTTCTTGCGCACCATTGGCACATTAAAAGCAATACCGCTATATGGCAATTGTATTCAACCATGGGACAAGGCCTTTCGGTATTTTCACGAGCCCAAATCATCGGAATTAGATATTTTCAACTCCCTCGGGGATCTCGGCTGAGGCATTCAGCCCGAGGTGTTCGCCTCCAAGATTACATTTTACTGCAAAATCATCTTGATTTCTTGGGGATCTTGAAATTTGAGCCTCACAGGACAAGACATAGTTGAAGTTGCCGCTGTTGCCTTTACAGTAGGCCGCCGACACGACATAAAATAAACTACATGGTATCCTCCTTAATATTTGGAATCGATGTGCTATTGCCGCAGGCGGTGTCTTTCAGCGTCAAATCTCGGCCCTGGGACTGGGGATCGCGTCGAGTGGGTATGGACTGGCCAGAAGGAAAACCACGAACCATGACGCCAAAGAATAGTATCGGCACTAGAGAACCTTAATGTCTGGGATCCGGGGCAGCGCTGCCCGGAGATCCGCAGGGGCTGCAAGTTTGGCAGCTACGTCTTCGGCGGTCTCCCGCGTGATCCAGTACCAGGCGCGTGTGGGAGGGTAGCATAGCCAGCCATGGGATCAGCCACTGCATCTCCAAAAGTCGATTGACGCGGAGGATGAGTTTCCCGACATTGAATAGACAGCTGAGGATTCGGAATTCCTCGTCATCAATAGGTAGAGGGTCCCTCCCAGCAACAATGGTGGGTGTCTAGGTGGAGGGTGATCGGACTATCTCGCAGCGGCACCCGACGCAAGGCTGCCTTGAGAGCGGTGACCCGTTGCGAAGAATTTCGGTGGAACTGGATAGTGATCGTCGCAATGTGGGAAGAGCTCGCAAATCTATCGAGCAGTGGATTAGTTGGCTAGGATCCGCGCAACGCCATGGCCTTGTTCGCTGCCCAGCTTCACCTCGTATTCGATGCATTCACTCATAGGGTGGCGACTAGAAAACTGGTAAAGGATGATGGGATCCACGTCCTGGCCGATACAAAGAGTGCTGAGGGAGGGAAGTGTGATGAGTGGGATGATTTGCGCCAGGTCTGATGAGGGGATAGCCCCCTTGCAGAAGAGGGTCCGGCTAAAGCGCACAGTTCGTTCGGTGTCAATCGCAAAAGTGACCAGCGTAAATGGCTTTGTTGTTCCAAACACATCCAACAGGCAGACATTGACCGACTGCAGGTCTCTGGTTCGAATGTATCGGGTCCAGGGCAGCGTCAGATGCGGTGTCGCGCCGCTCGGGTTCCGGGAAAAGAGAGCCCGGTCGAACCGGACCACACGGCCGATGTGTTTCCCGTAATACGGAAAGTATAGGAATCCCCAATCAGCAAGCTGGCGGGGACAGAGGCGATAAATGCCTCCGGAGAAGATGAAAACAACCGGCGCAATAATTTTGGCAACAAAGGCTCGGATAGTATCGCAGAATTCGGTCAGCGAAGTGTGCTGTGGATAGGGGAATATTGTGTCAAGGATCTGCGCATCAAATAAGTTCCCAGCGAAGGTGGGATGAAGCTCCTTCAATGCATGCGATCTCTGAATGAAATCCCGGAGAAATTTCATGTCTCGGAGAACCTGGAAGGGCGAGAAGCGGCAGACGACCATGTGGAATCGCGGGGTCAAGCGAGCTAGCTGGAAAACGGACAGAAGGCTCGAAGCCATAGAGAGAGCGGGGGGATCTGTCAGGTCTCGGGGTAGAAGAATGTCGTCCCGTCGAAGACGTATGATAATGCAGTGGAAGCAGCACAGACACGAGCTGCCATCATAAGGCCTTCGTCCAACTCTTCGTGCGTGAGTTCCTCCAGTACAAACTCCGTTGTTTCCAAGTTCCAAATTGTCAGCAATTTCAGGAATACAACCGAAGTTGTGAGCAAAAACCCTGTTTATGATTGAGAGATATTAGCTAATAATTTTTGGATCTCTTGATGGTTTGAACTTACAGATGAAATTGAACTTATAGAGGTATTTGGGGCCTAATAGTTGAAATATTCAATATAGAAAAAGGTACTTATGGGGGCAATAATGGGACATTATTATCCCCATTAATTTAGTTCGAGTCCACTTCTTGCCAATATTGGCGAGTTTTTCACCTCCCGGCGTGCTCGACTACACAACTCAATCGGTGCTTTCACTTTTTCCTATTTTCCTCCAGCTTCACATTATCGCCGCACTACGAAACAATTCTGGGGGGGTATCTGTGTGTGTCAGTGCCAATGGTAACGTCGAATAACTTCTAGCACCCAAGGATAACATAAGCGCTCGGCGATCTGGGGGCCTTCCGATTGGTGCGATAACAATCTCAAATGTGATGGAATCCCACAGCTCTGAGCACTCTATAAGAAGTGGATGAGAAGCCCACGATCCTTCCTGATACCACCTCCTCGACGGCCACTTCACCGCTGCACTGGTAGAGCTTCAAGATGCATACAAGGTACGTCCAAGTGGTCCATACCAGGATCCGATACTCAAGTTTTCCACATCAAGTATTCATCTTCATGGTAAGACTCCTGACCTCGAGGAAGAAATAACTGAAGCAGCGGATCCTGAACAGATCTTACCATAGATTCATTCTCCAATCCACACGATGATCTGCCGCCTAAGACGAGAATTTCAGTCCAGATTGTCATCGATGGATATATTTTCCTACAGACAATGCCGGCGGAAACGGAACCTTGTGCAAATTGCTGGAAAGTGAAGGTAGACTGCAAGCTGTGGGTATCCCCTTTTCGATGTTACAGATGATGACACCCATAGTTCTCATCGCGAAAACGTGGAGAAACATGCAAGGCCAAACAAGGCCTTGCAAGGCTTAAAAAGCATACCGGGCTTAAAAGGCTGATGAGAAATACAACTAGCCTTATCAAGTATCTATTTTCTTCATAATGACCCAAAAAGCTTTAAAAGCATGGTAGGATCGTACAAGGAACATCCATATGCACCACCTAAAACACCGTTCTAATTCAATTCCAGCTCGCCTAACGCATTGTAAACAGATGGGAAAAGGATATATTCGTAGCTACAGCCTACTGTACATGAAGTACAACAGATATGAGGGGGGAGGAGCGCACCCCACCATTCAGCGGCAGTGCAGGAGACGGCTCCAAGGGTGAAGCGTGGGAGTGGGGATGAGAGATGGGCAGAACGAAAGGTGCGGACGAGAACGGGCACGTCGCGGCCTCGATGCAAGCCCCGTAATTTGCAGAACAGAGGAGAATGAACAGGAACAACCGTTCTGAGCTTGAAGGGGACTTGCGGGCTTGACGAGCGTTCTCGAGGCTTTCGCGGTCTTGAGGGTGACACTTTGCGGTCTTGAAGGAACAAAAAGCCTTGAGAAGAGGTATAGAAAATACCAGAACTTGAAGTTGAGAGGGATGAAGCAGTAGAGAGATCCGAGAGAGACATTCCAAGGCTTCACCAGATTGCGATCTTGACGTACACAAGCGGCGCCTCGAGGTATTGAACGAACGGCGACAACAAGGGAAAATAGCGTGGACGGTGGCATCTTGAGAGCGGGGAGAGGGTGCTCCGATGGTGTACGAGGGCGAAGCCAACGGCGCGGAAGATGGCCGCAAAAAGCTCCGTCGCGCGGGCAGCGGGGTCGGTGAAATACTTGGTTGGTGGGAACAATGAGCACGCTGCTTGAGGAAGCGACGGCAGTTGACGGCTGCGTTGGCAGGGACGGAGTCGGGGATGGTGGCGGGAAGAGGGAAAGAGCAAGAAGTGGCGTGATCAGAATATCAACGTTGAGTGTTGTTTGTTTGATCGTGCCTTCTGCGCACGGACCACATCAACCCATCACGATGGTTGTCGCCATGTGCCGCGGCCCTCTCTCGCTCTGCTAGCTACTCTGCTCGGCATTGATTTTACAAGAAAGTAGTTGGAAATTTACCCTGGCTACGTTCTCATTGCTAATACCATGGACTCATCTGTGGTCAAGTCTTTAGGCGGCATGCACAATTATGTCGGGTACGATAAATAAATGGGATTATTCGAGCGACGGCGCCGCACTCAGGCTTTAGCCTGAGGGATGTCCTTGCAAAATTCTGTTGATGTATTCTCATACAGCTGTACTCTTACATTTACTTATAAACCCAGAATAAGTCTGGCACCAGGACAACAGGCTGCTAAATGCCTTACAAGCCCAAATCGCGCTGGCGAGTGCCTTCCAAGGGTATAACCAGCATGTTATACCCTTGTATTGCCTTGTAAACCCAATCGGGCAAGGTGCACTACAACAGGGCATAACAAGAAGCCCCGCTTTTGGTGATGCTTGTGACATCAGCCCGCATCGTCCCTTCTATGAATGCCTGGTTATACGGCATGGGCGACTCCAAGACTTCCGGCTCATCGGCTGGGTTCAAATCCGGAGAGATAACACTCTGATTTCAGGGAGACCAAATTCTCGTGCGTTTACTCTACTGTTGCTAACTCGCATTCATCGTTACCATCCAGCTTTTTGTCTGAAGCTCATCAATGTCAACCATGATGGCCCGTCACTTCAAGTCAGGGCAGTGTTCTCTCTGATCAAAGCATCTACTGCCGAATACTGCAAGGTCGACGGGATTAATCATCCTGAAGATCAAGGTAAAATACAATTCAGTTCCCCCCTTCTCCCACTGAGGCCAATATAGTTACCTCTCTCGACGACCAGGCGATCTTACGACGCCTGATTCCCATTTTCTTTCCTGGATCCAGATCTGGCGCAGTCCCACTCACTATCCTCGAAACTCGAATGATGCACGAGAGGATTCTATTACTATCTGCCAGGAGCAAAAACAGGAAAATATTGCTGAACATGTTGGGGGATATTTCCTACAAGAAATGGGTGCACCAAGTGGTCGAAGATCTGAATCAGGCTATCGCTGCGTACAGGGATGCAGTACGAGAGGATCCTGATGATGCTGGTTCCTTGGTAGCCTTTGGGTCTGCACTCTGCACTCGCTTTGAGCAACTGGGCGATGTCGAAGACATCAATAACTCCGTGTTGGCCTTGCAGCAAAGCGCTACAAACAGTGCGGTCGCGGCCAGGTCGTTTGTGCTAATCGTCCTGGGAAAATCCCTTCTTCGTCGATTTGAGCAGCTTGGCGACCTCAACGACCTCGATCGTTCACTCTCCGCATTTGGCGACTCTGACAACCTGACTCCAAATCCACACCCCGACAAACCTGAAATATTGACTGGACTTGGAGTGGCTCGTATGCGCAGATTTGAGAGGCTTGGAGACCTGGGTGATCTCGTGAAGTCTATATCGGCGGGGAAAGATGCTCTTCATCTGGCCGGAGATGGGCATCCTGACAGGCCACTGCTTCTGCAACAACTTGGGACATCCCTTCTGCTACAGTTTCAGCATCTCGGTGACCTTAATAGCCTCAACAGATCTGTATCACTGCTGGAGGAAGCCCTATGCCTCACTCCACATGGTCATCTAAACAGATGGTCGAAGCTGGTGAATCTGGGTCATGCACTGCACATCCGCTTTGAGAGAATGGGTGACCTTGCTGACCTGCATAGATCTATTGTGGTTGGCGGGCAAGGTGTTTGCATTGCTCCAAAGGGTCACGTAGACAAACCATCTGCCTTGAACAATCACGGAATCTCGCTTCTCACTCGATTTGAACGACTCGGTAACCTAGAAGACCTGGATGGCTCAATTGCGATGTGTGAAAATGGTGTCCGTCTGACACCAGATGGTCATCCTGATAGGCAATTGAGATTGCAAAATCTTGGGAATTCTCTCTCTCAGCGCTTCCAGCGCCTTGGTCACCTCGATGATCTTAACCAGTCCATCTCCATTCGTGACGATGCTGTACGTCTGACTCCGGATGATCATCCAGATAAGCCAGCAAGATTACAAAACCTTGGGCATTCTCTCTGTTTACGCTTTGAACGACTGGGCGACATTGCGGATCTTCAGCGATCGGTTATGGTTCAAGAGGTATCAATTCGGCTGACTCCAGAACGGCACCCGGACAAGCCGGACAGACTGAGCGCCCTATATCGTTCCGTCTCGTTGCGCTTTGAACGGCTCGGGGACCTCGCCGACGTCAACCATTGCATCAGTCTAGCAGAAAACGCTTTGGAACTGACTCCTGATGGTCATCCCGCAAAACCAAGTAGGTTCAGCCTGCTTGGAAATGCATTGAGGAGTCGGTTTGAACGTATTGGCGATCTCAGCGATCTCAACAGGTCGGTGGTTCAACATTACAAGGCCCTTCACCTTACGCCTGAAGATCACTCCACCAAGCCAAGTTACTTGATGAGTCTAGGACAAGCACTGAGTCAGCGTTTTGAGCAACTGGGTGATCTCGATGACCTCAAACAAGCAATCTTGCTATATGAGAACGCTGTTCAGCTCACCCCTGACGGAGATATTGATAAACCAGTATGGTTGAACAATCTAGGTCTTGCCCTACGTGATCGCTTCGGCCGCCTCGGTGACCCAGATGACCTGGAGAAATCTGCACAGATAGCTGAAAACGCTGTTCGGCTGATCTCTGATGGACAAATTGAGAAGCCGGCCTTGTTAAATAACCTCTCCCTTGCCCTGTTCGCCAGATTTCAGCGTGACCGCAACATCGATGATCTGAACAGGTCGATTTCCATTGAAGAAGAGTCCCTAAGCCTAACTCCTGATAATCACCCTGAGAGACAAGCACGGTTGAATAATCTCGCAATGTCTCTTCTTTGCCGTTTCCAGCAACTTGGTGACGTCCGGGACCTTGAAAGATCTTCCCAGTTGGGAGAAAATGCCATCCGCCAAACTCCAGCTGGTCATCCCGACAGGCCAGCATGGTTGGCCAACCACAGTGTTTCCCTTCAATCTAGGCAAGGGGGAAATGCTGAAAACCTTCAGGAGGTGCTTGATCGACTCAGCTCCGCGGCACATTCCATGACGGGCCCTCCTCACATCCGGTTCTATGCTGCCGCAAGGTGGGCACGATTGGCCCAAATACAAGCCCACCCATCCGTCCTAGATGCGTACCGTGTGTCCCTTGATCTTCTTCCTGTGCTTGCCTGGCTCGGTCTATCCATCAAAGATCGCCATTACCACATTGTAAGAGCTGGCAAACTGGCCAGAAATGCGGCCACCGCGGCCATAGCGGCAGGTTTACCAGGCGTGGCTGTGGAGTGGCTTGAACAAGGTCGATCCATCATTTGGGGTCAATTGCTGAGCCTCCGCACTCCGGTGGATGATTTAAGGAAGAGCCATCCTGTCCTGGCAGAGAAGTTAACTTCCCTTTCGGCCCAACTGGAAGGAGCGGGAATTAGAGGCGGAGAGACCAATGCGGCGAATCCTTCAACCCAAGCGTTGAATGCACAGCCATCCCATGATCAAACGCTGGAGCGCAACACTTTATTGGAAGATATTCGACGGTTGGAAGGGTTTGATAGGTTTCTGCTACCGAAAGCGATGTCCGAGCTCTCCAAAGCGGCACAAGGCGGGCCAGTTGTTATTTTAAACCTCAGTGACGATCGGTGCGATGCTCTGGTTCTTTCGCCCGGCGCGCCGGATGTCGTCCACATCTTCCTTCCGGAATTTACACCGGAGCACGCCGAAAACATGTCACAATCATTGCGTGGGCTCGTCCACCATTGCGGTCGGAATGAGCGATTGATGGGAAAACGGGAAGGAAATTCGGACCCCGAGGAAGAGTTTGCATTCATTCTTTCTGAACTATGGACCAGATTGGTCAAACCTATTTTGAACGCACTGAACATCACGGTGAGCCATGATTGAAACGTACGGGTTCGATGGCTAATAGCCGATTAGACACCTTCAACTCATAATTTCCAACGCATCTGGTGGTGTCCGACAGGTCCTCTCACCTTCCTTCCAATCCATGCAGCCGGCGTCTACGGTGCAAGCGAAATATTTGGTTCAAAGCTCTCGGACTTTGTGATCTCTTCTTATACCCCTTCGTTGGCGGCCTTGATCCAAGGGTTTCGTCCACGATCGCAGTCGCAGAAACCATTTCAGGTCCTCGCAGTCGCGCAGCCATCCGCACAGGGTCAGACGTACATTCCGGGAACTCAAGCGGAAATTACCTCGATTCAGAGGCATGCCACGGGAAAAGTCCCAGTTTTGCGATTGGATGCCAATATGGCCACGGTTGATAATGTTCAAGCAGGAATGAGGGATTCGAGCTGGGTCCATTTTGCGTGCCATGGGGTGCAGAACGCCTCAGATCCGACGGAGAGTGCGCTTCTCCTCGCTGGGAACTCCAGAATGACGCTTTCAAGCATAATCAAGTTATCCCTCCCCGACGCCGACTTTGCATTTCTTTCGGCCTGCCAGACCGCGACTGGGGACGAAGTACTTCAAGAGGAAGCGGTCCATCTCGCAGGCGGAATATTGGCGGCGGGCTACAACGGCGTGATTGCGACAATGTGGACAATAATGGACCGCGATGCACCCCAAGTCGCCAGCGATGTTTATGAACATCTGTTCCAAGACTCGCTCCCGGATTCAGGTCGGGCAGCTGAGGCGTTGCATTTTTCTGTCAAGAGGCTCCGCGAGACATCTGGAAATCGGAAATCTTTTTTACACTGGGTGCCGTTCATTCATGTTGGTGTTTGAAGTGGAGCGAGAGTACCATGCATCGTTGTTCCCTTATGAGTATTAAACTCCTGTTTTTACTGTGAAATAAAACCGAGCTTGTAGCCCACAAAGCGGATCGATCTCCCAGGAAGTAGAACCGAGGGAGCGGAGAGGACCAGCAGCAAGAGCAAGAGCGGCAGACGCAGGGGAGACTTGGAACAGGAGGAGTACACGGAGGGCGACCCGAAAGATCAGTCTGACAGAGGTCCGTGCGTGTCAGCCAAAAATTTGGGAAAGGTGCCAGCAGTACCAATGCACGGGCTGACTCCGGCGGCCCTCGCGGCCCTCGCAGTGTCCAGCAGGGGGCAGGACGAAAGCACGCCCTTCTCCCGCGCGCCTTCGGAGCCACCGAGCATAGAGGCACTCGATAAATCCATCTTGAGATGGAACACCGGAGGAAGAGACGGCAGCAACGCGTCCAAGGGCGACGATTCCACGAAACCGTAGTCAATTTGGGCTCGACTGATCATACTTCTCAAGACATTCTGTCCGCTCATATCCGGAGGCAGTGCGTGTGTTTCTGAGGCAGGAGCGTAGACGCGTGTAGCAAGGCGCATGGGATGGTACGGGAAAACAGTTTCCCTCGTTTTGAGCTCGCCGAGCACACGCCAATTGCACGCCAGGATGTCTTGTACATCTGCATTCACGTACAATACGGCGGGTGCCCCGGGCGGGAGAGAGGGCTGCTAGTGCGCAATCTCTGCCATTCATATTGCCGTCGGTGAAGGTCGGGGCGCAGTATCATTGCAACGGAAGGCGAGTATCGGAAACACACATGCATTTATACTAGTACTGCGTCCTGGATGTGATGTGCAAACGATGCGTCGAGTTGGACAACCAGACGGTAAAGCGGAGGGCATGACAACGTAGAATCGTGGCGGTGGGGAGCGGGACGGGAGGGTACAGTTGAAGTCCAGACGAAGATGGTCGGAGAGTGGCGATCGGCAAGAGGTGCCGATGACGTTCCGATCAGATCCGAAATTATCTCTTCCCACCGTCATCGTGGACCGAGTTCAAGCACAGTAAGGTAACTTCACCGCAGGCGCCGTGCCCTTCGTGAACGTAACGTAGGTATCTCGCGTGCACAGCGGCATCGCATCGCTCTGGAGACAGTCGCGCCGAATTGGCTCGTGTTCGTCGAGGGCGGCGCGATCCAGTGCTTCGTGCCGGCAGATGACCCGGGTGGGCGGTGCGTGACGCGCGGGTATCGGCCTCATGGGCGGCGCGCTTGCGCCGGAGCTCACCACGTTTGGCTCCGATCTTGAGCTGAGCGTGATCAAGCTCGAGCCGTCGACGACGGACGGGCGGGTGTTCGACCCACTCACGATGGCAGTTCCTGGTATCCTCGGCGATACTGTCATCCTCGCCGTTTATGGGCTGCAGTTTGCTGGTCGGAATACGCTGTGCGTATTTCTTGCGCCGGTTCGCTCGTCGCAGTCGTTAACATATCGATCGCAAGATACGCATACCGCGGGGGCGTTGCTACGGTTGACGGTTGGGGCGCCCTTGGACTCTGAGTTCCTGCAGGGCATCAGCACAGCGCTCTCTGCCGGTTACGCCCTCGCCGACGGCGCCATCCTATCCGAGACAGCGCTACGCATCTCGATTCACTCCGAGATGCGCGCAAGTGTGAGCACACAGATCGCCGCCCGGCGCAACATACTCTTCTCCAGCAGCGCGCCAGGCCCGTGGAGTCATGTTAAGGCCGTGCGCATCATCTTAATTTGAGCGTATGTCATTATATATGGTCCATGTGCTGAAATATGCACGTAGGGTGAGATCCAAGGGCCACACTACTCCTCTTGAACCCGAATTCGAAACATCGACTTCCGCGGCTCTGCGTACGACGTTCGCGGGCGCGACGCAGGCATACCACCTTGTTCGCCAGATCGGCGCCGCAGATATGGATCCTGATTCCTTCTGCACCCAGTCTTCCCGGCCCTCCCGTGTAGCGGAATGACTGTCCTGCGGCACGGCGTCAATGTTGCGCTCGGCGTGCAATCCGAGTACGGCGCACTTCGAGCTCGCTTGGGTGCGTCATGCTCTCCGCCCCTCCACACCTACTAACTAACCGTGCGCAGGCCGCACTGGACGCAGACGGCGCTCTCGACGACCAACCTAGACAAGGTGCTCGGGCTCGAGGGCGAAGACCTGGTGATTTACCAAGGTGGCGGTTCGTTCAATCTCGAGAGCACGGTACTGGGTGTGGTTTCTGGGCGGCGCGCAGTCCTGGACCTGTATTGTATGGCACATATACTGTCCAAAAATTATTAGCTGACATCTCCAGCTGTTAACAAGGTTTTTGCTTACAACTTTGGTGGAATTCTTGGAAATTGTTAACAAGTTGGCACCGAGGTAACAACTTGGCTCCACTTTACAACATCCCGTACCATTCTACATTCAAACCTCGGTACATATTGGAGGGACTTAACATCGAGGGAGATTTGGCCAAAATGATGTGGCTGATCGGAACATTGATGCTATGGCTCTTTGCCAAGTCCCAAAACAGCAACCATCTCTTTCCGAGTATATATTGCGGACAGGAGGTCCATCATCCCCCTGAACTGATTAATTTGACCCATATTGATTGATACACTCGAAGCATCAAGGGTTTCTGGGGCAGAAAGAAAAGGAAAATCAGAAGCGGCTCGAAGTAGGTATTTACGACCCATTGAGTGATGTCTGGCCTGCATGGACTCGAAACGTGCAGGGGACCTTGATTGGGATAAAATGAACCAGTGATTCTGTGTCGGAGTCCATATGTGCTGTGTACGAGTGACCACAAGTAAGTAAATCCCAAGAATCAATGGATTGTCCCGCCTAATGCCGGTAGCCGATGTTGATGGCTCGGCCAGGCTAGCTTCCGGCCATCAGATGGAACCCATTGGCAGATGCGAGCAAGTTCAAAATGTAAGCTGTCTCGAGTTGTCAACTGCAGCCAAAGTTGTAAGCTGGAGGCAAAATTCAATTGTAAGTTGTCACTCAAAACCCTGCAAAATGTACTGAATTTTTGGACAGTATATCGCCCATAGTTTTGAATGCTGCTGACTCGATGACGACCTTCTCTCCTTCGAATTCACTATGTGTTGACGATTTCAAGTTGTATCTCTGTCGGGTGCTTTGAGGCTAATTGTGTCTGTTGGTCTTCAAATGTAGCTCCTTCCGCTCCTTGATAACCTCCCACCTTCTCCTAAACTTTCAGGGTGGTTCGAATTGCCCCGATAAGAGAAATGACTACACAGTCCACCTTGAGCCTCGACGAGAAATGGCGTCAGGACAGGAATAACGCTTGGCGATGCTAAGATCTGATCTGGAGCAGCTTGGGGACCACGGTATTCATTCTTTTTTCCCGGTCCATAAATGAGGATCTCGCAACTAGGCAAAGATATGCTATGGACTCAACGCTGTGTTCGCCTCTCGGACATCGAATTCGACAATGCCTCTCAGCTGCTGAACGTGCCAGCGCTATCTAAATTGGAGAAGACAGTCATTCGGCACCAATATTCGGAGAAAGTCGCCCGGCGCCCACATAACATTCCTGCTAACGAGGGCTAATTCCCATGATATGGCTGAGCAATTCATACCATGCATCGGCTCGATGGCGGTTGGACCGCCCCTGCTTGCGTTGACTATGCAATAGGAAAGATAGGGCTATGGAGGCCTGCCCGTTCGACTCGGGGTCAAGCCTTAGAAATTACAGCTACTTCCTTTGTCGGTTAGAGTGGTTCACATAAGAGCAATCTCACTGATAAAGCAACAACAGGACGCTTCAACACAGACTCTCATCCTACTGGACAATTTTCACGGAGGCGCTCATATTCCTTGATTTGACAGGGTGTTATTGCCGTTGAATTAGAAGTGGGGACGAGATCAACCGAGTCGTTGACTAATATCGCAACTGCCTTAACGAGAGTTCCAGCTGTCAGTGGAGTTGTACAAGTCGCACGTTCCCAATGTCCACGTGGCTGCTGCTCTTTGACACCACTACATATCCTTCTCCCTTTTCTCTTCCGTAGGCGAAGATTCCTTTTATTCGTCACTCGGAATCGCCCCCATGGGGCTTCTCAGTGAAGCTGCAGCTCTAACTAATAATAGACTCTAAGGCTCGTCCTGGGTCGAAGGGCCGGGCGTTGTCCCTGCGACGCCTTCGGCTCCAGTATCGGAAGGCATGGATGGTCCCACAGCCTATGTGTCGATTCATGGCTTGCTGTATCCTGCGGAATCTCGAGCGGAGTCAGTCTGCTTTAGCGATAGAACCTTACTTTTGGCTCTGGCGGAAATAAGACGTGCACCGAGGTTGAACGGCGCGCAATTCCAACTATACTCTGAGCACAATGCCTCCTGCGGTGGAAGGGGGAAGGTAGATTAAGCACCAATAACTGCACCTTAACGGGAGGTGCGACGGAGCAGCGACTGCAAGAGGGAGCGAGGATATTGGTGAAAGCGGGAGAGCGTGCAGAAAACGTGTGGGAATACAGAGTCGTGCACGATAATGCTGACAGTGAAGATATTATAAAAAGGCATTCATGAGGCGCGCGCCGCGGTCCAAGCCCGAATCGAACGAGCGGCCTGTGAAGACAGATCAGACATTCATTCCAGGGGAAGCCATGGCGCCTTTGGGCCGGTGCTAGATAGGGCAGGAACATCTCTATCCAGGAGCTTTGCGGTGCGAGCTTCATAAATCGAGTTCGTCCGAAGAGAGCTGTGCAATGACCGAATAAGAAGCGTTGGTAAGACAGAAGCGCTGCGTCGGAAAGCTGGAAAGATCCGAGACAGCGTGACGGCTCCACATACTTATCGCGGCGTTTTCTCGTATGAGCTCGCGCGCGCCCGCCGAGGGACACGTAGGACTGGTGCACTTGTGCCACCAGTCTGCTCCTTCAGCTGAGTCCACGGCTTTGAGCACAGCGAGTTGGAGGTCGGCGCGGGCCCAGTCAGCACTGCAGAACGTCATGGAATCACGAAGTCATGAAAGCAAGCGGAGAGCGGCATCGGTTATATCCGGCCCGCTATTTGCGTGTGTCGTGAGCGATTCGGAATTGATCCGAAATGCTCCTGCTTCTCGCCACCATGTCGGCGGAGCAGCCTCCTTCCGCTTAGCCTGGAATTCTCCGCCACTGGATGCGTACGGTATCAGTACCACTAGTACTACGGCTCAGAAGTGCGCACGCTGCTTTGCTGTACCGCGCTTTCTATCTGTACATCAGCGCCTTCGGCAGCAAGACATCGTTCAGCTAGGCAGTTCCATTCCTTGAGCTTCCGTCCTGTATCAATAAGCGCACTTGCTCTGCACTCATATCCTCAGTTGGAGGTGTCCGATCGCGAGTCGCGCTCGACTCGCGATCGACTCGGGCCTGCGCCATGCTGCAGTTCTCTTGAGGCTTTCTCTTCCATTTTGCGCTCTCATCCCGGAGGACGGTCCAGCTCCAGCGCGTTTTCTTCCCCGCTGGGCGCCGGTCCCACTCTGGTCCATCCCGCAAGGTGTGCAGTGACATTTCCCTCACCATCCCTGTCGTCACTCCAGACATGGATATTGCACTCATGTCAGGGGAGGAAGCAACCATGCAGATTTCTCTACAATCTCCTATTGACTGCCGATAGCCATTCCTCCTCCACTCTACGATCCTAATCGCTCAAAGATGTGTACTGATAAACTCAGCAGTATACCAGCAGCATTCGTCCCGGGAAGAGTTCGGGCGATTTGATGTGCCACTCAGATTTAGACTTGGGGCTCGACTTTGCAGTCAAGTGCGCTTTGTTGTTTGTTTGAAAGTCTCGTATGATAGTGGCTGACAGCATCTGTGTAGGAGCGTGTGTTGTGTATAAGAATATTACCTCGTGTTGCTCAGACTTATGTGCTGGCGCTCTCTCCGACGTGTGTTCTCGAGTCTGATGTGCGCTCAAGAAGAGACAGTTTCCAGGAGAACTGTATGTATTTCTACGAAAACGCTTCGAGCTTCAACAACCGCAATCTCGTCTCCTCCACCAATAATAAATCAATACGGTGTGTAAGTAATGTTAATCGGGCCCTGGTTCGTGGGGGCACCAAGGGCGCTGTACACCCCCGTCGTCATCGCGATCTCTGGTGACACACACGACTCGCAGATGTCGAGGATCGTGACGGTTTGTACGATGTTGTTGTCTAACACACGCACGCCCCAAGTCAGCAACGAGGAAATCGAAAGGAGAAATGGTACGTACACTCCACAGCAATAGTCTCCCCGCAGTGGCCTTGCTGGAAGTCGAGGCGCGGGATCGCCACGACGAGGTCAGCGTTTTCGTAAAAGACGCCGCACAGCCCGGTTTCGCCGTAGGGGAGGATGCTGTAGTTGATCGCTGGTGGCGCGGCGTAATAATCAGCAGTTTGCAGACATCGGTTGTGGTTGTGGTATGCTACGTACCCGTCCCGTCGACGTTCTGTGCAATCACGCAAGTGACAATTGCAAAAGCCACAAGGGAGATGCGGGTCTTGGCCAAGTGCATTGAGAAATACCAGTGTAAGTCGTGGTGCGTGCGTCTCAGTTCAGCAACACACCTTTTATACCTGCAGGAGAGCGGCGCTGAGTCGCCGTTGAGGGAGCGGAGGTCCTAGCCGACGGTGCGTACATTCCCAAGTTCTCCGCGTCGAGCCCGAATGCTTATTCGCTCCGCGGGAAGCGGTGAGCTATAAAAGGATGACGGGCAAGAAAATGATCGCCGGTGACAATCTGTCAGAATCTGGTCGCTGTTGAAGGAAGTTCAGGTACGTACAATGCCCGAGCCCTACGCGTTGTGTGGAAAGCGATGAGCTGCGAAAGGATGACGGCAAACAAGATGATCGTCGGTGCGGGTCCGAGATTCTAACGGAAGGTGCGGGAAGATTTCGGGAAGGATGCTGTAGGTCGACGATAGATTCGGTGCCCGGAAACGAAGCGGATCGCATACAGTACCAGCGTAAACGTGCGCGAATCTGACGGTGGAATCACAGTTACACCTGGGGTTCTGATATATCACGGACCTTTCACTAGAGATTAGTCGTGATCTATCAGGCGTATGTGGGGTTTTCAAGGGGCTTTCAAGATAAGTAATTGCCGGCCGGAGTAGCTTTTTACTCAACAAGAAATTTGTTGACTTTGAGCATGTTCGCACCTTCAATTTAATCCCGGGCCGAGCATTGATGATTTCCTTCCCGTGGCACAACGGTGACACCCTAACAATTCTTAACATCTATGCTCCCAATAAGTCCAGAGAACGTAACGAGATGTGGAATAAGCTCTGGTAACAATGGCGAGACAATGTAAACTTACCCCTACCCACCCTCGTACTTGGTAATTGGAACTTTGTTGAAGATGCCAGAGATCGTCTCTCCACTTCACATGCCACCAACGGATCGACGGATTCACAACCGCCAGTTTCCGCAAGCTTTCAAAGACTGAAATTCCTCTGACAAATGGAAGACGGATGGAGAAGGACCTTCCCCACGGAGCGGGAATATACATAAAACACTCGCTTTTTGAATCGTGCCGGAACTGGAATATCGATTACACGGCCATGAAATCGGACCACAGACTTGTGGCCGTCCAACTCGCTTGCAGGGCCGAAATGCAATGCCCAATGTGTGAATCGACCGGACAACTACGCCAAGTTGCTAGCAACGTCCATAGTGCTCGAAGGCTGCCAGGCGCATGTAGCGTAAAGTTCGGCTGCGCTGCGGGCGGGGCTTGGCCTGCGGAAGGACAAGACAACGCTTCCCGCACAGCGCTATGTCGCGTTCTCACCGCCTCAGCTACGTCAATGATGCATACCCAATGGATATGCCCTTGTCGTCGCACGCACATGGATTTCAGTCTTCAGATTGTTAGCTCAGTTTTCTGATTAGCTGTCCAATCTCAACTGCTACTGGGCTGCGAATTCCCTTACGCCCCATGACCTGAATCTCTGCACGTATTGCATTCGGGGACTCCGAGAGACGCGGAGACGCTTCGGTGTCTCAGCCAAGGTGATCGCCACTCCGTCTACTGGTCTCTTCACCACAGGGCACAGGTATGGGCGCTCTGAAACCAGTTAAATCACTTACAAGAGGATAGCTCGGAAATTTCATTTGTCCATCCAATGGCTATCGCGCTAAGCTCACTCGCCATCGGTCGGCGGAAGCGACTCAGTACAGGGAGCGGGGTGATTCTGTGGGCTTGATTTAAAGAGCCAAGTTATTTCACTGCTTCAATCTCAATCTTGGCTTGTAAGTGGATGGCTCGTCAGTGTCGCCTGTCCAGCGAGATGCTATCGAGTCCGGGCCACAGAGCGCGGCACTTCTCTGCGCTCTATTATTCAAGGCTCGCATTCGTTGAGTTGAGCTCTACTTCTGAATTTACGACTCGAATCTAACCACTGTGCAAAATCCCGCTCGTTCGGAGGCAGCACTTTGCAATCATTCATTATTTTCAGTGCCGATGCGCGCGCCCTCGGCCGGCAGCCGGATATTTAGCGCGACTGGGCTCAGGACTCTTAAGTGTGCCAGTGCCATGGATTATAGACCTTTTAGTAGTTGCATAGTGCAATTAAACCCATGTATCGGCTCGATGGCGGTGGGACCGCACCTGCAGGCATTATGTGGATTTGCGGGGCGCCCGTTCGACTCGGGATCAAGCCATTGGTTACCGCTGTTCAATTTTCGTCGTTGCAACTGACGCCCCGAATCCCATCCGACCACCTGCGGGTGCAAGTATGGAATTCTGATTACAGTGGCATGCCGTCCCGAGCCGTGCTCCCCTAGCCAATGAGCGATGTGGACGGTGAAGTGTTCTGTAGATAAATATATCTATACATATTATTAAATCTCATTTTTCATTTTTATTTTACTTGTGTCGCGCGAACTAGTTGCAACGAGTTGAAACAAGTCTTAAGCCCGCGATCCATCAGCTGGCTTTGAATGGATTGTAACACCCCACCTGGCTTGGAACCGGGTTATGTGCACCTCACCTAAGTGTTGCAAGCCATAAAAGAATTATGACCTTGGAACGGCTTGGGACCGGTTGAGTGGCGGTACAACCCATTCAAGATTTTCCGACACAGTTGGCTGGTAAAACTCTCGATCTCAGCTCGCGTTGGAACGATATTACGGACGGCTGATCCTGATGTGCCCAGCACGAGATCCCCGTTTGACTAGACCGTGGCCTGATCCGCGCCATTTCCTCTCACTCACGGAATACACATCTCACACCGGTGTTACGCCCCAATTTTGGTGAATCGAATGCAGGCTTTATCTCCCTTGAGGACGGTCCAAAGGCGGAGCGGCGCGGGCCCGCAATAAATTCCGGGGATCTAGATATATCCTGCACAGCCGCCCGTCCAACTCGGGCTTGGACCATACTCCACTGGATACCACATTTTTTGGCTGGCGCGATTGGTATCAGTCATAAACTACTTGCTGGGCACTGGGGCCAGTGCTTATCCCGCATGGGCAGTTCCATCTCACCCGCCTCGTATTTTTGCTAAATGGCCTCTACCCCGATATTTACGGGTGCGGCCGAATTCCTTCTCAGCTCACGTAGATTGAATATTCCAGTGTGCAGATGCACCTGCATATCGGCTCTGTGGCGGTGGGACCGTCCCTGCATGCCGTGAAAGCTTGGGCCGTCCACGTGCAGGGTTGCCCGTTCGCCTGAGGATCGAGCTGTGCTCCTGGGTCCGAGTCATTTTTTATTATTACTGCACCGGCTTTGGCGTCACCGCGCGGTAAATGCGCTTCGATTCAGATTCATGGAGAGAAAACTGCGCTAAGATCTCTGACTATCCCGATTATTTTATCAAAGTACCTCAAAGTACTTACCGCTCTTCGACTTGAGGAAGTTTCAACTTCTGTCCATTGTCCTCATCGAACTCAAGTGTTCCCTTCCAGTGCCCGCATCCGCTGAGCTGCAATTCGAGGGCAGCTATCATGGCAAGTTTGCGAAGGAAGGGAGGGGATAGCGCCAGTGCCTTTAGTGCGAGTCATGCCCTAATTCGAGCTATGGGATAGGTTTCAATTTTCTGACTACGCAGAAAAATGCATTCGACACTTGCGAAAATTTATCGATACCCAGAGCATGCTGCACGCATTTTTGCCCAGATATCACCCTCACCATCACTCGCACGGAGCCCACGCTTCATTCACAGTGACGTATACCAGGAACAGCGAGGCTCGATCGCGGTGGGACCGCACCCGCGCATCCTCTGGCGACCAATTAATATTAATTGCGCTATGCTTGCGAGGCCGCCCGTTCGACTCGGGCTCAAGCCATGCGGTGACGATGAGGGACGCTGTTTCTTAGTAGGCGCTCAGTCGACCAAGGGTTGTTGCAATGTCGCGCACAAGTTGGTGTCATTGACTTGAATCAAGCCTCGAGCGTCCAGGACAAGCGATGAAACGTGCGATGACGACGGATAACATTTTGGATCATAAGGAAGTAGCTTTGTGAACCACGAACCATGAAATCGCACGCATCGGATGAGTTCAATTGCCTCCAGAATGTTGCGCAGTCGAGCATGGTATGGATCAAGCATACTTGTGAGAATGGCGTTGCTCCGAGGTTGCTGCATTGCGCTGGGTGTCCCGCGAGCCTCACCCATGGCGCGGGGTGGCAGTTAGACGCGGCGGCGAAGTCGCACCGGCGTTGGGATGACGGTGCTCTAGTGCCACAACACCGATTTCACGGCAGGGAGCTGGTGCGGGCGCGCTGTCAGTTACCAGTTGAGACTAGAGAGATGACGCATCCAGGATGGTACCCGTTAATAAGGGCGATCGAGTGCCGTGCGCCGCTGGGCACGCCGTTGGCACCTAAACAAGGCAGATGACGGGGAGAGAATGCAACGGAACGTGCCAGTCCTACTCGTGCGAGCGCGCGAAGCTTCTGTGATCGATGTCATGGCGGGGGCGTCGCTGGAGAAGCGTTGCCGTTGCCCGGAAGAAAAGTACAGCAGACTTGAAGCCGCCGGCCCAGCCCACAGAAGAGCACAAGGCGGAGATGGACTCTGGCGGCAACGCGCCGGATGCTACTGTGGCGCCGGTGACGGATAGTTTCAGGCTCGCGGGGCCGAAGGAGTAGGACGTCGCCGCCGGTGGTGGGGGAAAGCGGGAGAGCCGTCGGGTTAATTCGGCCCGTGATATTTGCGCATGCGTTGTTGCTCGGATCTGATCCGAACCGCTCCTTGTCTCCTGCCACTGTGCGTCTCTTTCTTAGTCTAAGACTTTCTAGTACCGCTCTGCGTCTCCTCGTCCGTCTCCCTGGCCACTGGTAACTTCCTGCGGAGGCCAAGTGGAAGCCTCCCCGGACTATCTCGTCCTGCCGCGCCGTCTCCCGGGGATTCAGCCAGACAACTCTCGGATATTGCTCCTTCCATCTCTCAGCACGTCCCAAGGTCGACTCGCCGGAATCACTGCACCTTTAAATGGCTTGCTCACTCGGAGACTCCGATGAAATCTGAGCTGGCGCTGTGAACTAATAGACGTTAACTGCTGCGTTTTGTTCTCTCAGTGCGCTTCACCTCACAGAAGGTCGTGAGGCGGAGCGGGCCGCACCTGCGATATCTGTGCAGGGTAGTAGGTTGTACAGCAGGAGACGCCGAATCAATTAGGCTTGGATCATTATGCGCACGGGTCACTTTTTTTCTTTCGGGACCGGAGGAGTGTGCAAATTCTCTTCTCGTCCGTCGGGTCCTTAACACTGTCAATTTACAGTCAAGACGCGAAATGTCTTGCCCCACTACATCTGCACGGGTTTTCTTTCTTGGGTTCCCCATCAATATTCCAGTCGGGCTTCGCCCATGCTGCTTTAGCCTCCACGCTGTACTCCTCTCGAGTCTTTGCGCGATGACAATTCTTTGGGAAGTTCAAAGGTGAACTGGCGCACACCTGCTGTGATGATGTTTAAGTGCAAAGTTATCTTCAGCAGGGCACTCGGGGGTGGACCGTACTGCCGCTGTCTCAGCCTTGGTTCCCCTTGTGATTCTCAGTAAGCCTCACTTCTTCTCTAGTCACTTCTTCTCTAGCAAATTCTGTATTCACTTCAGCCTTGGAAGGTCCAAAGGCGGAGCGGCTCGCACCTGTAAGAATTGAGAGAATATAATTTGTCAGCTTTCAGCAGGAGACGCCCGTTCGACTCGGGCGTGGACCATAATGGCGCGCATTACGACTCCTTTTTTCCCCTCGCGGCGCCAGGGTCTACGAGTTAAGTTCATTTTGGTTCCATATTTTAGCTCACACATCCCTGTATAACGGTTGCCCAGCATGTGCGAGGTCTTCGACAGACATCATTGACAAGCACGAAGCACACGTTCGACTGATGCGCAGATCTTCGAGTTTTCCACGCCTTTCCCCCCGCGGCGGGAATGAACTTTGTGCTCACTGTATACCTCGGAATCGTCGCTAGATTTCATTGGCAAGATGAGAATTTCAGGAAGTCCAGACGAGCCAGTGTACACTTCGTATCGGCTTGATGGCGGTCGGACCGCGCTTGCAGGCTGTACATGAGGTTACACCTCTTTGCAAGGTCACCCGTTCGACTCGGGATCGAGCCTTAACTTAGGACTACTGATATCCCTTTTTATGAAAATTATTCGCGCCTCACTCAGTCAAGGAAACCGTGGTCGGATCGTGTCCGGCCACACACTGCGTTCAGCGGCCCCCTAGTCGCGGCATGATCTAGCGGCCGGGAGGCCGGCCTATGTGCGTCTATTTGGGTCTAGGGGCCGAGACCATGCCGTTCTAAGCCGCCTCGGCACCGCCTGGACTAACCGCCGACTAGCGGCCGGGAGGTCAGTCGAGGTGACATCGTCTAGCTCTCCCTCTCCTCCTAGCCAATTCCACGTCTATACCCTACCCCCATTGGCTTCACTGCACCGTACTTGTCTTCCGATCACCTCCGCTGGTTGCACGTAATATGACCTCTGCACGTAATACGACCCTGCACCCTCCTTAATCGGGAAGCCAATCATCAAATTTATGGTCTCGCCGGCGATTATGCTTACTGATTGTTGCCGCCCACTTGGAATGGCGCCACTCTCTTTATCCTGAACCACCACGGACGTGCACTCTCTGGCCATGTACGGGAACGCGCGCACGCCGCCGTACTACGCAAATTCGGGGCCGCCGCGCCCGCCCGAGCAACATGGAAACCCTGGAGGGTAAGGTTCGAGTCGCAGAGCATTAACACAGAATTTAATGTTTACTGTAGGGGTCAAATGGATTCACGCTTCCGCCGGCAGCATCTCGGCGTGGGGTTGCCGCCGTACGTCCACTACCTTCACATCTCTGGTATTGTGTCCTTATTGAGCCGGTAAAAGTTCTCGCGCGCTCTCGCGAGCACCGTCTTTTGAGTCGTCTCCGGCGCATGGACCTCCGCACCATCCATATGTGCAACGCTCTTCATCGGACGCCCTCTTCACCATTTACGATCTCCCGGATCCGGCGATGCTCAATCAATACGCTGACTGTGGGCTCCAGGATTTCCAATATCCTCCCGCCCACCATGCCCCCGAGTCGGGCCCTGACGTCGCCACACTGTTCTCCGGCCTAAACCTGCGCCAAAACCACCTAGATGATCAGAATCGCATGCTCCTCGAGGTGAATGCCAAGCTCCAATCTCTTATTGATTCCCTCGACAGCACGCAGTCGTCGACCCAGCCTGCTCCGTCTATCCCTACGCACGGCATTCGGGCTGGCATCCGCGGTCGTCCTAAGCAAGTCACGTCGGTCTCCACCGGCACCGACGCGTCGCCGCACGAATCGAGCACTGAATCGGGATCACCCACACCGTCTAACGCTGCACCTAAGCACTCCCCATCTCTGGGAGTCCCCGCCGCGCTGTCACCCGCGCAGAGGAAAATGAGGCTAGACCTTAAGGTGTGTCACATCATTCGTTGGGTCGCTCGCAGCCTTCAATTACACTGTTCCAGCGCTACGTGGGGACGACCTTCCGGAACGTCTGCGGTGTCGGCGTCAATGAATGTCCAGCGTATCAACGAGGTGACGGGAGAGGCTTATCTAACACCCAACTTTGCGGGCGGGGTCACAGATGTGGTCAACATCCGTATCTTTGCTGCGGTTGCTAATCAAATCGTTAACGAGTTCAAGGTTCGCTAGCGCTGTCCCACCCACATCTAATCGATCTTCAGTTCACTCTATCTGTTCATTAGGACGCAGCCTGCCAGTCCGATGGTCTTGCCGACTGTGGGGCAACGTGGGATGTCGGCGACATACACTTTCGTCCTTTTGAGGTCCATATGAGTAGCAGAAGACAGCTTTTTTCGTGATATATGTTGCGGAAAACATACAAAGCTGTAAATAAGTAGCGGATTATTAAATATGCACTTGGAACGCCATAGATAACAGGCTCGGGGAGATGGCGGGGTATTCAAGGCTTGCGAGCAAGTTACCTATGACAAGAAGAGGCACATGCGAGCTGAGACGTAGACGGGACACATAGACGAAGTGCGTCGAGGTCAGTCTAGTCCAGTCTAAGGACCTAGACTCGGCTCGTCACGTGTCGTCTGGTTGACCTAGGCGCACGTGGGCGTCTAGGCCTGCTTAACTCAGCCTAGGCGCCTAGACCAGCCAGTGGTCTAGAGAGCGGCTGAACGCAGTGACATCGCAAACTCCTCCTCCTCAATTTTCCGCTTTATAGGGAAGGGATACATGCAAATTATTCAATCATAACCGTACCCTTATCTTCGAAATTTCGGCTCGGCAGAATATCGCGCGGACAATTGATATCACCAAATAAAATTCAAACTGTGAGTTGCACCGACTCTGCTCCGGATCCCACACATCTCAAACCTACTCTTTCCCTCCCTTCCGCTCCGGAGCGGGCCCGGCCTCGAGTAGCTGATCTCGCGGTTCACTGCCGCTTGGCTCCTGAGTACTGTTGTATCTCTTATAACCTGATCCTGCCCACGACGTGGGGATGAATTCAGCTCTCACGGACTTACGGACCAAGGGGACTTGAAATGGTTCATGGCATTCAGACGTACCTGGCGACTCTCCTTTATCCCAAGGAGTTGCTGCCAGACTTGCCAGCTACCTTCGAGCCGAATATCTGCGCATACAAATTACCTGCTCCCCCGTCATTTGTCAATCTCCCGTCTTTCGCAACCTGGGTCCTTTACTGCTCTCTGAACTCACACATTCACGATTGGTTGGGACGACCGTGATTCAGCGCAATCCTCGGAGAGCCGGATCGGCATACCCTTACTGCATGTCAACGACCCCCCTGGACTATCATGATTGATTGGTGCCATGCTCGCGCGCGGCGTGTGCCTCGAGCAGAATTCGTCGTTTCTTTGTACCGCTCTAAATGGTTGGTTTCCGCGTATCCAGCACATTCTTCGAGCCAGATGGTTCAGCAGATACCAATTGGCACTCGATAGCTGACGAAGGGTGTGGATCCTTGGCTTCACAATGTTCCGAGGCCTTGCTCCCTGGCTGCAAGCTCCCGGTGATACGCTAACGGCGCGTCTGAGAGCGCGAGCTGATATATAAAATACCAGGCTGAACACTCCGAGGACCGTATAACTATGTGTGTGCGAGTGGGTCAATCCAATCCATGTCCAGTGCTCGACTGGCTGGGAGCAAGGGAAAGGAAGGGAAAGGGGGAGCGCGAGGTATTCGCAAGGTGGCGAGCGGTAGCGGGGACGACGAGGAAATAAAGTAAGGCGAAGGCAGCATGGACAACGAGGGACCAGATGAAGGCGAATGCGATCATGAGCAACGACGAGGGCTCAAGTGGCAACTGATCGCAATCGATGATGCCGCGATCGGCACCACCAAAAAATTCAAACTCCCCGCGCGCGTCGATTGTTTGGCCCGAGTTGTACCAGTCTGCCTACGGCAAAGACCTCGCCTCATTTTTTTGCTGTTCGTAGGCAGACTGGTTACGAGTCTATATGTCGCCACCTTGAGCCCTCGTCGTTGCTCATGATCGCATTGAGCCGCCGAGCTTCTAATTTCTAAGGCCAGGAATACTAGGAGCGGACTGGCCGTTGCCGAAGTCTTTTTGTAAGCTCCAGAGCGCGAATCGTATGTACACTTGAGGTGCGCACATACCCGTCTCTCTGAGCTTCGTTGTTCAACGAATGAATGGGATCCGGCAGCGTCGTAATCCAGCATATAAAAACATCAGAACACATCCGCTTCGACGTGGTTTTCCCGAAGAGCATTTCCATTTTCATGTGTCCTACCCTCAGTCCGTATCATTCTAAACAAATGTTCACCGAATCCTCTATCTCTCTTACTTCTCTATCATTGGAACAAGTCCAAAATTCTTGCCTTAGTTCCAACGATTCTGAAACACACCGCATAGGTGAGCTTTGCTGGGAGTCCCTCGCCACCACGCGAGGATTCTACGGTACCCCGGGTGTTCACGTAGGCTCGAACGGATCGGATTTAGCCATAGTG
Source organism: Mycena latifolia (assembly GCA_029289555.1). Taxonomy (NCBI): domain Eukaryota; kingdom Fungi; phylum Basidiomycota; class Agaricomycetes; order Agaricales; family Mycenaceae; genus Mycena; species Mycena latifolia. Next base: position 151,929 of record JARJLE010000087.1, on the reverse strand, counting down.
CGGCTAATCGACGGCGCCAAATAAAACGGGCCCCGGTGGCTTTCAGAAGGACCTCGGGTAATAGGTCTGAAGGCCTGAAAAACGGGAAATTTGTCAGGACAGATTCTCGCAATTTTGTCAGGACTGCAACAGGCCTGGAGCCCAAATTAGGCCAAAAAATGTCAGGATTCCGTGCCAGGCCCAGTTTTTTGGCCCCGAATGGTCGTTTTGAGAAAAAAAATCTTCCGCTGGCGCGAATTTGTCAGGACTGGCACAGGGGAAATCGCGATTTTGGAGCTTTTGTCAATTTTTTTTTGTCAGGACATGCATCAGGGATCTCGACCTATTATCCGGGGTCCTCTTTCAGAGCACCCAGGGGACTAACTCCGAGCGTTCCGAAGTTAGCCGATGCCGCTCTTGACTTGCTTCCGACGTTCATGGCTTCCCAAGTGGACAACATTCTGCATCTGTGAGCTCTTGGCCTGCGACTTCGAACGGACACGGCCGGCTACTTGTTGCGCTCCATGACACGGACTCAGCTTGTGACTCGGGGGCTCTATATAGGATGAATCTATTTGGCAACCCCCACACCGGCAGCAACCCCGTTGCCAAATAGTGATCGGTTATTTGGCAACCCCCACCTGCCTGATAAGATAGAACCAATCCAAGGCACTGAATGGGTGTCCTGCTGAATTCACAGCGAAATAACACAGTGATTAGGGGGCGCACAATGTTCAAACTACGTCTCACTCGGCGAATACACGAGCTCACATCAAGGCTCACATGCAAGGTTTGACACACGGCGCCCGCGCGCGAGACGGGTCATACGGGAACATATTTGGCGCCACGCTGTCGCACGCCGGCTGTCCATACGCGTGATTCTTGATTAATGTCATTGATAGACAGATCCAGGACCGGACTCCCCTGACAAGTGCGCATTTGGAGCTGCCGCCTTCATATTGGAACTTTCAGGAACATTGTCCATCAATTTCTTGAAAGAGTGAGTGCCGAAGAATGAAGCAATCAGACGGAGGCTTGCCTTTGTAAGACTGACTGCAGCTGCTTAGCTCCAGTCATCCCCGCGGACCCCGCCTACTGCACGTCGTCGGTGATTAGCAACTGCAGTCTGCCGTAGTCTCGTTCCCGACATTATAGGGCAGTACCGCTCGCTGCGCTCGCGGGCAGTGGGCGGTATTTCTAACCGGAGCAATCGGACCACCGGAAAATGTTCCGAGGCAGTTTTTGATGAAAATTTGATCGCGGGACACTGCCCTATACGGGGTGATGGCTGCTGGGGTTTTTTTGATCGATGTGCCCCAAATTTCGAACTCCGCCGAACCCCGTAAAGATCTGGAGCCGAGATTACAACTGCCGATGTTTCGTCGGAATTGTGATCAAGTGCACTGCGTTGAGGAGGTACCGGTCGATCAATGATCAAAATTATTGATCATTGATCGGCAGCCAAGTGCGAGACGCCTGTCCAGGGGGCGAGGTCTGTGCCGACAGAAGGATGGATGTGAAGGAATAGTTTGGTGGCCCTCTTTTCCGATCTCATCACGACAGTATTCTTCCTTTTGTATTCTGGCTGACTTGGATTCTCATGCTGTATTGTGAACACTTGTGCGTGGAATCTTTTGTGCTGGAGTGCTCTCCCGATCTAGCCGAGGTTTATCTCCTCTTCGGTCCGCCCATGTCCATTGGGCTTGGATCCGCAGCGGAAATCAAATTTAGCTATGGGAAATGGTAACAATCGGCACCGCCCTCTCCGAGTCAGCCACGTCCCTGGCATTTCCCCCACACCTCCTCTCCGACCTCTCCTCCCATTCACCGATTGGGTGCACTGTGAGCGGAGCAAAGCCTCGGATCCACAGTGATGCCGAACACGGATGCCCCTCATAAGGGGGTGAGGGTCTTGTCCCTGGGTAATACCCTTGTCCCCCTCCCTCTGAAATCACATTGACCCACATGATTGGTCAGATGGCGGCGGTGCGGGAGTGCTGTCTGAGTTGCTCATCCTTGAGCGAATCATGTATCAAGTGCAGATTACCAGTGGCTCCGACATGATTCCTGCTCCATGTGACTATTTCGAGGTTATCGGAGGCAGCGGCACAGGAGGGCAAGTGTGATTTCCTGGAAAGATGCTGGAAACTGATGTGACTTACAGGATTATTGCGTTGATGCTCGGCCGCCTCCGCATGTCCATTGCTGATTCTATTTCAGCCTATGAGAAGCTTCAACCTGAACCCAAAGGTGGATCTACTGAGCAGTTCAAAGCCAGCCAGCTGGAAGTGGCACTCAGGCAAATATTTGGAGAAGAAAAGATGAAAGATGCCAGCCCTCATGTTTGCAAAACGCACGTATAATTATTTGTCTTGGAAATGAAACTATACTCATATATATGGATGTCCCAGCTTCGTGTGTGCCATGCATGAAAGTAATCTGAATGGCAGTATCCCTGAACTTTTTCGCTCATATGACACCCAAGAGGAGCCAGCCCACAATTGCACGATATGGGAGGCCGCAAGGGCTACCTCTGCCACACCCGGACTTTTTAAACCAATTGAAATTGGCCAGGGAGGGGTGAGGCCAAAGTACATTAGCGGTTCTGTAGGAAACAACAACCCAACCTCCCTGGTGGTGGCAGAAGCCCAACAAATGTACCCCTCACAGCCCATCATCCTTGTTGTCAGTGTTGGCAGTGGGCATCCTGACACAATCCAGATTCCAAGATCCCCAAGTTTAACTGCCATGGCCAAGACCCTGAAAAGCATTGCAACTGACTGTGAACGGATACATGAGGACAATGCACGAAGATTTCGTGGCAGTTCCAATACCTATTTCAGATTCAATGTTTTACAGGGTCTGCAGGGCTTTGAGCAACAACACTGGGGAAGATCCAGTGAAGTTTCCGCACATACTCGGGTATATCTGGGCATGGAAGATGCAAAGGCTAAGCTCAGAGGTGTTGTGGATGTCATCCTCAGTGAGTGCCTCTATTGTTGATGAACAACTTTGTTTTGGGTTAAGCTTAGTGGTAGATCCTGTGGTCCCAGTGTCTGACTCCCCAGCCTATCTAAAAGTTTGCCCAGCCCCAACTGTTCACTTCACTGGGAGAGAGGATATTCTCCAAGAGATGACCCAATACTTCAACACGGGCATTGGTCGACGTCATATTTTTCTGTTGCATGGGCTCGGAGGGTCTGGGAAAAGCCAAATTGCCTTCAAATTTGTTGAGGAGTCTCACAGTTTGCTGGTATCACGGTGCGCTGTATTAGATGTCCAATAATAGATCTCTAAACCTGATATTCCAGCCCAGGTTCTCTGACATTTATTTCATTGATAGCAGCTCTCAGAAAACAATCGAAAATGATCTAGTTACTGTCGCCCTCGTCAAGAAAGCTGGGAAAACTTTCCAAGATGGTTTGGATTGGCTGTCACACCAGCATCGAGAATGGTTGATGGTATTCAACAATGCGGATGACATCCATCTCAAGCTTGTGGGGTATTTTCCCTCTGGCTCTCATGGAAACATCCTCATTACATCCCGAAATCCCAACCTTGGTCAGATTGCAAAGGCTGTGCACAAAGTTGAGCCAATGGCACTTGAGGAAGCAATTGATCTTCTGTTATCTGCTGCTCGATATGATGTCATGGAGGACAATAACAGAGATCTCGCCAAACGAATTGTCCAGGTATGTTGTATTTCTACATATGAAACTTCAGTTAACAATTACAAAGAAACTCCATTGCTTCCCTTTGGCTGTGGCACAGGCCGGGGCATTTATTTCCTCATCTCGGTCCCTGCAAAAATACCTCGACTTGTATGAGAGCACCAGGAGCCGGATTCAGTTACTGGATCAACAGCCCCCACAATCTGAGTATGGGTGGTCAGTTTATACAACATGGCAGATCAGTTTCCAGAAACTTTCCAGGCAGGCAAGAGAACTCCTTGAACTTTGCTCTTTCATCCACCACGATGGGATAACAGAGGAATTGTTTCGACAAGCTGCATCATACGAGATTACTGCAAATGGGCCGACTGAGGCAGACCTCCAAGAGTCATTGGATTTCTTGGCCCAATTCCTCAACAGTCCAGGTTCCAAGTGGGATTCACTGAAGTTTATAGCACTTACCAACGAGCTTGCACGCTTCTCGTTGATTGAATTTCAACCTGCCTTGGGAGACATTACCTTCTCGATCCATCCATTGGTGCATGAATGGTGCAGGGCCATAGTGAAAGTGGATGCTCCCACTGAACTCTGCATGCACAAATTGATAGGGATGGCATTGGCCTCAAGGCATGATGATTTTCGATTCTCACATCAAATGTTTCCCCATCTTGATGCACTTTTGTTCAAGATTGGGCTGGATTCGAGCCGCCAACCGAACATCCTTGACACCTCATTTGCATCACAGTGTTTGTGGGTATACCACAGGGAAGGAAAGTGGGGAGATGGGGTTCACCTGGGGCAATACATGTTGCAAAGCACATCATTGCAGTGGAACGAACATCAAACTCTGAGCATTCAGCAGCAGCTAGCCACAATGTACAGTGGCAGCGGGATGTTTCCCCAGGCAGTGGAACTGACGCAAATCGTCTTGAACCGGCGCACAGAACTCCTCGGTGAGAATCACCCTGCTACTCTGAGAACCATGGGAAACCTAGCAGTCGGCTACTTGCAGATGGGACAGTTTCAGGAGGCTGCAGAACTACAGAAAGTGGTCTTCAACAAGCACACTGAGCTCCTTGGCGAGGATCATCTAGATACTCTGACCACTATGGACAATCTGGCTATCACATACTCACAGATGGGACAGTTTCAGGAGGCTGCAGAACTGCAGAAGGTGGTCTTGAACAAGCGCAGGGAACTCCTGGGTCAGGATCATCCAGACACTCTGGGAGCCATGGGAAACCTTGCAAACCGCTACGCAGAGATGGGACAGTTTCAGGGGGCTGCAGAACTGCAGAAGGTGGTCTTGAACAAGAACACTGAGTTCCTTGGCAAGGATCATCCAGACACTCTGAGAACCATGGGAAACCTGGCAAACTGCTACTGGCACATGGGACAGTTTCCTGAGGCTGCAGAACTAGAGAAAGTGGTCTTGAACAAGCGCAGGGAACTCCTCGGCGAGGATCATCCAGACACTCTAATTGGTCTGGCAAATTTGGGGCTAACATATTTCAAAATGGGCCGCCTCACAGAGGCATGCAAGCTTCAGGAGCGGGCCTTGAACATGCGCCGGCGGGTCTTAGGTGAAGATCATCCATATACACTGGACAATGCTCGTGAGTTGGCTGTAACGATTCAAGAACTGGAAGGTGCAGAGAGTCAGTGAAGCTTCAAGAGTCCACAATTATTTTCCGTGAGTGGAATCTTGGCAATATTGTCATTAAATTAATTCCATCAGGTCTCTGACTTCCCGGTGGACAGCGGAATTTATGAAATTGCGAGTCAGGAGGGATTGTTGTTTCATTATGATGATCCTTAGGGTTATTTATATCGCTTAGTGTGTAGGGTAAGATGTCTGATCGAGAGTAGGAATTTTTTGTTTAGTACCAAATGGAAAGTTGATTGTTGCATATGGTGCATACTGCATCGCCTGGTGCGCTTGAGTGATCCGCGGAGAGGCAGATGATTCGGGCGAACCGTGGAGAAAGCTGCCCGTGAAATCATATTCCAGCGGGGATGGGGCAGCACAGAAGATCCGTGCGGCGCGGCATCAGGAGTGTAGTTCTTTGGTTTGGGCGGTAGTGCAAAAGAGGTGGTGTGTTCATTGCTCGATTCCGAGCCAAACGGGCGGCCCTGCAAATTTCACGGAAAACACGTCCATGGTCCTCCCGCTATCCAGTTATGGAATGCATTGGCGTGCAGTGCCACGAAAGGCTGCAACAAATTTAGGCTCTAAGGAAGATGATGATGAGATCATAAAGTGATTAATAAAAAGACAGTCACGGCGGTTGCTACAAGCTCGATCCCGGGTCACAGGGGCATCCCTGCAAGAATTCCAATATTTAATCCCAGAATGTGCAGGTGTAGGCGCGGTCCGCCCACCATCCAGCCGATATGCACTGTAGCTGGATTGGTTCGAGTGAAATCATGGCAATGTGAGTGAGGGCGTAAGGGTCATCCTCTGAATTCGAGAAATTAGGGCGGCACAACGAGATGCGCATGGAGCTGGGAGTGCGAGAGTTCCTGTTAGTGCACAGGACAGAAAAGGTATGAAATGGGGTAAGTACTAGTTACCACAACCAGTGATATATATTGCTGCTAATGCTTCCGGAGAAGGATTGCCATGCAAAACAGAAAGACTGGAGCTCGGGTTTAATATAAGAATGAAGCTAGGGAAGGATATAATAATCCTAACGAAGATCAAGATGGGGACAAACTACGAGAGAAAGTTGCAACTGTCATACTCAGGGCTCGAGCCCGAGTCGATCGGGTGTCTGTGCAGCATGAATTTTCGTCTTGCGTATCATATACATACGGTGCAGGCGCGCGGTCCCCGCGGTCGAGCCGATATGTAGCTTATATGACCTGGGGCGAATTCGTGTCAATGGGAATATTAATGAGGGTGGAAATGAACGATGCATACTGAGATCGAGGCAATTGCCGCCCGTTCGATTCGGTAAAAGGCCTCGGATGACCTTTTTATACTATCTTCACACTCAGCGCTATCGCACACGACTCTACATTCCATCATCTTGCTCTGCGCACTCCCGGCTATCCCCAGATCCCCGACTCCCTCGGGCATTCGCCGCTGCGTCACACCTCTCGTCCATTTACAGTCATTCGTGCGTAGCCTATCTTCCCTCTTGCACTGCAGGGCCCGTGATGCTGGGCGCATACCTCGTAGTACGCGGCATGTAACCTTGGTACACGCCTCATGCTCATACCGCGCCCCCATTTCCGCCATCGAGCCGATATTAGCTTGAATTCCCTCGAACGAAAGCTTGAAGATTGGGCGTGAGCTCCAACTGGTAAATTCAAGAAATGAGCGACCCACTCATGTTGCGTTGGCCGCAACAAATGGGAGGTGTTACAGGCTTGCTAAAATTGCACGGAGACGGATGCGGGTGTAGTGCTCAGTGCTCCAGAATGACATTTCCTACCGACGTAGCGCATACGAAGCCCCACGAAGGCACGGCATGACTCCTGCCCGAAACAAAAAAAAATGACAGTATCACCGAGGATACCAGGAACCGCTATCGTGAGAAGGTCGAACACGCGCCCGTCCGTCGTCGACGGCTCCAGTTTGATCTCGCTCGCCTCAAGATCGGAGCCGAACGTGGTGAGCCCCGGCGTAAGCGCTCCGCCCATGAGGTCGATGACGCGCGTCCGAGGCGAACCCGCGCGCCGCGCACCGCCCGCCCGTGTCGTAGGCGGGCGCGAAGTACCGGATCTCCCCGCCCTCGACGAGCACGAGCCAGTTCGGCGCGACCGTCTCCAGCAGCGGCGTGACGCCGCTGTGTGCGCATAACGTTCACGAAGAGCACGGCGCCGGTGGTGGAGGCGTCCGTGAGCGGAGGGAGCCCTCAAAATCGATCGTGTCCTATACGCAATCAGATCTTGCATAGTCCAGGGCAGTGAAGGTCAGACGGAAAGCGACGAAGGTGGTGGCAAGAGGGAAAGGCGTCTCCGATCTGATCGGAAGTACAGCGGCAGCTGTGGCCGAAATTAGCCGAGCGTCACATCTGGAAAAGCCGGGCACTCTATATAGACGTAGATAGGCCGGGTAGGTCGCATAGGCTTGTAGTAAGTAGGCCTTTATGAGAAAAGTATTTTTCTATACGGCTCTACATAGTCTCGCATAGACTCGCGTAGTCCGGCTAAAAAGGGTCTACGTGAGACATCAAGCCAACGATCCGACATCATTCAGCTCGTCAGGAACTCTCACTGGCCACTGCAGTAATATACGCGGCGCGGACAAGTCGGCCGATCGGCACTGGTCGGCACTGGCCTCCGCCGGGACTGAATGGCCGTACATTGGACCCCAATGGAAACCATTGGTTTCCAGTACGCCTCCCCAGCCCTACCGGAAATGGACCTCACTGATTCCCCTTCGACTAGATCTCCACTGGCTTATGATGTTTTCCTGCGAATACTACTAGACTGTAACCGCCTGAGAGCCACCAATTGCCGCTGGATTCCATTGGATTCCAGTGGCTTGGAATGACTTTTCTAAGATCCATTGCCCTATCTACCGCTCTGTCCCAGCTTGCTAATTGCAGAGGAACATGTGGTTAAATGGTTAGTGCGACTTCCAACAGAACAGTATATACACTTGAAACAGGGGAGATGAACAGCTGTGCTTGGCGCTGCAGAATAGTTAATTGATGGCTCGCACCTTCGTAAATGAAGCCTTTCACTCACCAGGCTAATGAAGAGTTCAATCTTACAAAGTTCAACTAAATTCAACTAGCATTTGGAAGTTATATTAAACAGTTGAGCTTGTGCGGCGATCTGAAGGCACATTCCATGCATACATATTATTATAATATCCTCGGCGTTGTCCACTGGCATCCACTGGATTCCGCTGGAATTCAGTGGCCAGTTGGGGTGGTGATCCGGCGAATGCCGCTGGTGATTGGCGGATCCTGATGTCTCCGTTGGCACGCAATGCCATACAACGTCCGGCGATGGCCACCGATAATCACTGGCGGCCACCGGCGGCCGCCAGCGAACTTTCCAGCGGCGGGTATATTACTCGGCCACTGGCCCTTTCAAAATACGGAAAAAATATCCCAATTTGGTTGCAGACGACATATATTTGAAAGGTTACTGGTGGCGGAGACAAGGAAGAGCTACTGTAGTCGACGAGTCAGAGATACCTTAGTGAAGGAGCCTCGCAAGAACACAGTGAGGGAGCAGCAAGATGCAATTGATGAGCACTATGAGCAGCCGTGGACTTGACGAGCTTGCAGAAGTAGATCCAGAGCGCTGAAGGCGAGCCCAGCACTAGATAGTACGCCAATTCAGAGGAGCACGACTTGGAAGTTGCTTGTGATTAACCCGTGGAAGACTTGAGATTTGACACGACACAGAGAGGGCAGGAATGTAGCTTGTAAAGGGAGTTAGGAGAGAAGGGAGTTGGGGGGAAGATGGTAGTCGAGAGAGAAACAGCGACGTCTCTTATGTGAGTTCACTTTGATGCCATCATTTCCAGCGCCTTACCTAAGGTACGAGCTTCAAGTTGAAGTGTCTGTCTACGAGAGACTACGCCTTACCATGTGCTCGCTCTGATTTCGCCGCGATTGCCAGCCCAAAAGCGTTGGGTGGCGTTCTGTGCGTTCTAGCCGAGTCTACGCGAATATTAGCTCTACGCGGCATATATAGAAATGGTGGTTCTATCCCGCAAAATTGCGTTTCCAGATGCACTGGCACTCTCCTCCCACCACTTCAAGCGCATCCTCAATGTCCGGAGATTCCATACGTAGGTGCGGCCGTCAAATTTGCTCCTGCATTACTGCGCTACCCTCCGCGATGCTTCTGGACCTTGGTGGTGCTCGCTGCACGGCCATTCTCCCGTCATCTTCATTCAAATCGACACATCGCATCCGGGGACGCAGGGAGAGAGGGTTCGCGATACTCGCCGTTGCATAGATGCTGCGACTCGATCTTTGGCTATCTCTGGCTGCAAGTTCAATATTCAATCACAGAGCTTTCAAGTCGGTGAGCCGTCAATTGCGCACCCCGCTGGCGGATTGCTCGATCCGCCGCGCATCCCGCATGTGTAACGCCTTTGCCCTCCGGTGCGCATCCCCTACTTCCGGGTGCGCCTAAATTCTATGACACATGCGCTGTAGCCCCAATGCGGAACAGCGAAGGTCCTGCGGCCGTGCTTCGTGCTACGTCCATGGAGTCTGTGCGTGCTGGCGAGAGGCCGCTGCCGCGTGCGACGTGGTCGTGATGATGGAAGAGGAATTGGTCATGCGCAGGCAGTACACGTACGTCTCTTTGCGAGAATTTTTCCATCTGACGCTGCATTGCACATTTTATCTCAGGGGTGTGCCGTTGATTGATGTCGCGCAAGAGTGCGTCGTGCACTCTTCAACCCATTCATTCCTCCTGTTCATTGTCGCGGCTTGAGGTGGATGCCGCGGAGGGCGGGCGTCACGGGGGCTTCTCAGGTGGGCGGCCCGTCTCGGCAGCTACATCGGACGAGTCGGGCGGCTCGATTGCGACTAGATCAGGCTGCCTCTAGCGCACGTTGTCAGGCGGGTATCCTTATAGGGCACGCTGCCGCACATTCAATATTCTACTCGAAGCATCCCAGATGCCAGCGTGTCTCTGCGGATTTGGCGCCCTCGCGTCGCCCTCTCCTCTCGTCTGCGCGTCTCAACATCTATTCTAGGAACCCAATGTAATATTTATCCGTCGCTCGAGTGCTGACTGCCACAGAGCCCACGCCGGGTCTCGTTTTTGCTCCGAGATCGCTGCTCTCCGCCTGTCTGGCAGCACCGCATGGCGCGCGTGCCAACCTTGGTTCGTGGGGCATATTGGACCTTCCGCTCGCGCCTGCGGATTCATCGTCCTCGGGCTCTCCTCCTATGCAGCTAACACCCTGTGTCCTTCCCAAGCGGTCCTCTCCTCCAAGTCTCCTCACACATTCTCCTTTGATTCCGGCTCTCCGCGTTCTGTCCTGCATTAGCCCGAGCGAGCAAGGTTAGAGTCTAATATCCCGCGCACAAATTAACCCCTAGATTCGTATGCATGTCGCTCTTCGCGCCTCGCCTGTCAAATTTATGCATTGAAGATCGCCAAAAATGTCCCGAACCAGTCCAGTCGCAGTCATTGGCGCTTTCATTCGCGTTTGTAGTACCCTGGGTACTTCTTCCTCGTTCTCTCCTCTCACGCTACTAGCACTCTGTGTCCTTCCCGAGCCATCCTCTCCTCCGTGTCTCTTCACGCGTTCTCCTTTGACTCAGGCTCTCCGCGTTGTCGACTGCATTAACCCCGGGACAGCGAGGTTCGAGTCTAATATCTTCCCGCACACAAATTGACCCCTGCATGTATGCAGTTGTTGGCGCCTCGCCTTGCATCGTATCACCTCGCCTGCCAAATTTGCGCCTCGGAGATGGGTTTCCATGCGACTATCAAGCTGGATTTTGGTTATCCGCAAATTGGATTCTGCAGACGGCACACGTTGACCAATGTGGTTGTGTCCCCCGTGATGCGGCCTTCTGTCAGACTGTCAATCCTGCTTGAAATAGTTGTATTCTGCTGATATAAATACTGACGATGTTCAAATGCGTTGGTGGACATTTGACTTTGATCTGGAAGACCAGATTGGGACTAAGGGAGACGCTGACGTCTACAGTGATTAAGATGAGACCGGGAATGAGCATTAATAAAAAGCGACGGCGAACATTGATCACAGCTAAGGCTCGACCCCGAGTCAAACGGGAGACCCTGCAAGGCAAGTGCCGATATTTTCTTGTAATAAGATCCAGGACCATCGAGCCGATATGTGGCTTGAATTGGCTCCCAATGCACACTGTAATATAACCGAGTTGAGGTCGTACGCTTGGACGAATCTCGGGGTAAGTAAGCGCAGAGAGGCCAGTTACCAGAGAAAGGCAAGTCGTGTGCAATGGCACCGACAACGCAAGCATCGAACTTCATGGGAGTCGAGGGACCGTCGAAGAGAGCATCGCCTCCCTGAAATCAAGCATGCGGGCCTACAAAATATCACCGCTCGTCTATGGTCCCACACCCTGCTGGCTTCCTCCGTGAGGTGATCACTCCGCCTTTGAACCATGATAATTCTCTGAGCATTGTGATCCGACTCACACTTTCAGAGTTCTTCCTCCCCCCTTGCAACTCGCGCTTGGACGGTTTGATAGCTCGTCACTGTGGTAAAATGGTGTAAGCCCGAGTTGAACGGGCAAACCCTACGTGGGCCGTGCAGCTACACATCTGGGTACCACCAGGGCGTACAAGTCCGCCTTAAGACCAGGCTAAAGAGATGTGAGCCCAGGTTGTAGTAGCGGAAAGGGTGGTCTACCAGCAACAGCGCGGCTTGAATTTAATCTGGTGTCACTGACATATGACGTCCGCTGGAAGTCCCATAACATAACGTGAAACGAGCGGCCTGCCAGAAATCGATGCAGGGGTGACTATCACCAGAGACGGTGCTCGTCGACTCCAGATAGTAGAGGAGGGCTCGAGTCATTATAAATTGGGTAATACCCCACCAAACTGTTCTGAGGCGTCAGGTAAACTCATCAGATGAGAATGGAAGTCGCCCAGTGCGAGGAAGATATTACTTGCGCTTCATACTTGATGCAGTCTGTGTCCTCAGCCCGGAAATGCTCCTTTACAGCCTTATGGTCCAACCCCAGTCGAACGGGCGATGCGTGCCAAAGATGATCTTGTTAATGTCGATTGATTGCAAGCTCGGCCTTTGGACCGTGCTAGAGGGATGTGAAGCCAAGATTTGGTCGATTAAAGTACAGTGCGCACCATCAATTCTTTGCAATCAATGCACGTGTGAACACTCTGGATCGGAGTGGGATGGGCGAGCACTACTTAGAGACTTACTCACAATCTTGTTCATGATCAATTAAGCAAAGGCTACGACCGGGAACCAGGTGATCGACTACATAACCCTCAATGGACACTGATGTGCAAACACAATGAGCCTGATGAATCAGACTCGGAGTCTTTTTCCATCCTGTGCTCCCGGTAAGAAATTCAATGGAAAATGACCTAAGATGACAAGGACAGGGAATACTGAGTTAGCAGGGAGCCTTGTCCAGAGAGCGAGATGAACGAACACAGAGACATGTTGTTGTCGAAGCCCGACTCCATCGGACTTTGATGATAACTTTGATCCGCGGCGGAAATAAGACCAACTGTAACCGATGGGAAATGGTAACAATCGGCACTGCCCTCTCCGCGTCAGCCACGTCACTGCAGCTCCTCTCTGACCTCGTCTCCCATCCACCGACTGCGTGCACTGTGAAAGGAGCAAAGACTCGGATCCACAGTGATGCCAAACACGGATGCCCCTGATAAGGGGGTGAGGGTCTTGTCTCTGGGTAATGCCCTTGTCCTCCTCCCTCTGAAATCACATTGACCGACACAATTGGTCAGATGGTGGCGGCGCAGGAGTGTTGTCTGAATTGCTCATACTTGAGCGAATCATGTATCAAGTGCAGGCAACCCTCGGCTCTGACACGACTCCGACTCCATGCGACTATTTTGAGGTTATTGGCGGCAGCGGGACAGGAGGGTGAGTGCTATGTCCTGGAAAGTTGCTGGAAGCCGATGTGACACAGGATCATTGCATTGATGCTCGGCCGCCTCCGCATGTCAATCACTGCTTCCATTTTGGCCTATGAGAAGCTTCAGCCTAAGCCCAAAAGTGGATCTGCAGAGCAGTTCAAAGCCAGCGAGATGGAAGCAGCACTAAGGCAGATATTCCGAGAAGAAAAGATGAGAGATCTCAACCCTCATGCCTGCAAAACGTATGTATAACTATTGGTCTTGTAAATAAATTTACATTCATATATGTATCCCTCAGCTTCGTGTGTGCTATGCACGAAAGCAATCTGAATGCTGGTATCCCTCAACTTTTTCGCTCATATGACACCCCACAGGAGCCGGCCCTTGATTGCAAGATATGGGAGGCCGCTCGGGCCACCTCTGCCACACCCGGCCTTTTCAAACCAATTGAAATTGGCCGGGGAGGGGTGAGGCCAAAGTACATGGGCGGGTCTGTTGGGCACAACAACCCGACCTCCTTGGTTGTGGCAGAAGCCCTGCAAATGTACCCCTCGCAGCCTGTTGTCCTTGTGGTCAGTGTTGGCAGTGGGCATCCCAACACAATCCAGATACCAAGATCCCCAAGTTTGACTGCCCTTCTCAAGACCTTAAAAACCATTGCAACTGACTGCGAACGGATACATGAGGACAATGCACAAAGATTTCGTGGCACTCCCAATACCTATTTTCGCTTCAATGTTCTGCAGGGTCTGCAGGGCTTTGAGGACCAACACTGGGGAAGATCCAGTGAAGTTTCTGCACATACTTGGGTTTATCTGGGCACAGAAGATGCAAAGTCTAAACTCACAGGTGTTATGGATGTCATCCTCAGTAAGTGCCTCTAGTCTTGATGAACAACTTTGCTTGAGGCTGAGATTTGTGGTAGATCCTGTGGTTCCAGTGTCTGACTCCCCAGCCTATCTAAAAGTTTGCCCAGCCCCAACTGTTCATTTCACTGGGAGAGAGGATATTCTCCAAGAGATGACAGAATATTTCAACAGGGGCATTGGTCAACAGCATATTTTTCTGTTGCATGGGCTTGGTGGGTCTGGGAAAAGCCAAATTGCCTTCAAGTTTGTTGAGGAGTCTACCAGATTGCCGGAATCACGGTGCGCTGTATTAGATGTTGAATATATCTCTCAACCTGATATTCCAGCCCAGGTTCTCTGACATATACTTTGTGGATAGCAGCTCTCAGCAAACAATCGAAAATGATCTAATTACACTTGCCCTTGCCAAGGAAGCTGGGAAAACTGTCCAAGATGCTTTACTTTGGCTGTCACACCAGCATCGAGAATGGTTGATTGTATTCAACAATGCAGATGACATCCATCTCAAGCTTGTGCAGTATTTTCCCTCTGGCTCTCATGGAAACATCCTCATTACATCCCGAAATCTCAACCTCGGTCAGGTTGCAAGGGCTATGCACAAAGTTGAGCAGATGGCACTTGAGGAAGCAATTGATCTTCTTTTATCTGCTGCTCAATATGATATCATGGAAGACAATAACAGAGATCTCGGCAAGCGAATTGTCCAGGTAAGCTGCATCTCCATGATATCAAACTTTGGTTAAACAATTTAAAGAAACTCCATTGCTTCCCCTTGGCTGTGGCACAGGCTGGGGCATATATTTCCCCATCCCGTTCCCTTCAAACATACCTTGACTTGTATGAGAGCACCAGGAGCTGGATTCAGTTATTGGATCAACACCCCCCACAATCCGAGTATGGGTGGTCAGTTTATACAACATGGCAGATCAGTTTCCAGAAACTTTCCAGGCAGGCAAGAGAACTCCTTGAACTTTGTTCTTTCATCCACCATGATGGGATAACAGAGGAATTGTTTCGACAAGCTGCATCATACAAGATTGCTGCAAATGGGCCGACTGAGGCAGACCTCCAAGAGTCATTGGATTTCTTGGCCCAATTCCTCAACAGTCCAGGTTCCAAGTGGGATTCACTGAAGTTTATAGCACTTACCAACGAGCTTGCACGCTTCTCGTTGATTGAATTTCAACCTGCCTTGGGAGACATTACCTTCTCGATCCATCCATTGGTGCATGAATGGTGCAGGGCCATAGTGAAAGTGGATGCTCCCACTGAACTGTGCATGCATAAACTGATAGGCATGTCATTGTCTTCAAGGAAGGATGATTTTCGATTCTCACACCGAATGTTTCCCCATCTGGATGCACTTTTGTTCAAGATGGGCCAGGATTTGAGCCGCCAGCCTAACATCCTCGACACCTCATTTGCATCACAGTGTCTGTGGGTATATCACAAAGAAGGAAAGTGGAGGGTTGGGGTTCGCCTGGGGCAATCCATGTTGCAAGCCCCATCATTACAGCTGAATGAACACCAAACTCTCATCATTCAACGGATGCTCGCCGCAATGTACATTGGCAGCGGGATGTTTCCCCAGGCAGCGGAACTGGGGAAAATTGTCTGGAACAAGCAAACAAAGCTCCTTGGCGAGGATCATCCAGACACTCTGAGAACCATGGCAAACCTGGCAGCCAGCTACTCGGAGATGGGGTAGTTTCAGGAGGCTGCCGACCTCGAGAAAGTGGTCTTGAACAAGTTCACTGAGCTCCTCGGCGAGGATCATCCAGACACTCTGACAATCATGGGGAACCTTGCAAACCGCTACGGGCAGATGGGACAGTTTACTGAGGCTGCAGAACTAGAGAAAGTGGTCTTGAGCAAGCAAATAGAACTCCTTGGTGAGGATCATCCAGACACTCTGAGAACCACGGGAAACCTTGCAAACTGCTACTGGCACATGGGACAATTTCCCGAGGCTGCAGAACTGCAGAAGGTGGTCTTGAACAAGCGCACTGAGCTCCTCGGCGACGATCACCCTGATACTCTACTCGGCCTGGCAAATTTGGGACTAACCTGTTTCAAAATGGGCCGCCTCACAGAGGCACGCGAGCTTCAGGAGCAGGCCTCGAACATGTTCCGGCAGGTCTTTGGTGAAGGTCATCCACATACACTAACAAATGCTCGTCGGTTGGCAAAGACAATTCGACAACTGGAAGGTGCTGGGAGTCACTGAAGCTTCAAGAGCCAAC
The DNA here is from genome assembly GCA_029289555.1 of Mycena latifolia. NCBI lineage: Eukaryota > Fungi > Basidiomycota > Agaricomycetes > Agaricales > Mycenaceae > Mycena > Mycena latifolia. The sequence continues at coordinate 135,609 of JARJLE010000087.1, read as the reverse complement.
AACTATTTTCCGTCAGTGGAGTCTTGTCAATGTTGTTGTCATTAAATTAATTCCGTCAGATCTTTGACTTCCCAGTGGACAGTGGAATTCATGAATGCGAATCCAGAGATTTTGTTGTTTCATTTTATGATCCATATGCTTCTTTACATTTCTTAGTGTGCCTAGTAGGGATTTTTTAGATAGTAGGCATTTTTGTTTAATACCAAATGTTAAGTTAATCGTTGGATATGAAGCTTACTGCATCTACCTAGTGCGGTTTGAGTGATCCACGGAGAGACAGATATGCAAAACTTACTGTCCTTGTGGCGAACGTGGATAAGGGTGCCCGTGAGATTATATTCCAGTGGGGATGGGGCAGCACAGAAGATGATTCTATGCGACACAGCGTCGGAGTGTAGTTTTTTTTTGGTTTGGGCAGTAGTCAAAAAGCGGTGGCATGGTGTTCATTGCTCAATCCAGAGCCCAACGGGTGACCTTCCTAATTTCAATGAAACCATGCCGATGATCTTCCCGCTATCGCCCGATATCAAGTTTCATGGCCAGTTATGTAATGAATTCGCATCCAGTTCCATGAAAGGCTGCATAAAAATTAGGCTCGAAGGAGCATGACGATGGGATGATAAAGTGATTAATAAAAGGCAGCCAGCGTGGGCTGCTAAAGGCTCGATCCCGAGGCGAACAGGCATCCCTGCAAGAATGTGCAGGCACTGGCGCGTTCCCACCGTCATCAAGCCGATATGTAGTTCGATTGGTCCGAGTGGAATCTTGAAAAATAGGGTGTGCATTCATTTATTTTCATCCGGTAAATCCGAGCAATGAGCAAAGTGCAGTGATATATATATATCTCCAGGAGTGCGAGGGTTTCTGGAGTGCACATGACAGGAAAGGCACGAAGTAGGGCTAAGTGCTCGTCGGCATGAACAGTGAATGCGAGGGTCTCTGGAGAGGAATTGCCATACAAAAACGACTGGAGCTCAACATGGATATGGGGGTCAAGCTCGAGAAGGATATGATAAGGAGGATCGAGATGGGGCCTACATCCGGGAGAAAGAAGAAGAAGAAAGAATTGTAGCACTCACGACTTGATTCCGAGTCGATGGAGGCAGCCCTGCGAACGGAAACCCCGGCGACTTGTACTTCGTAGGATGAAGGTGCGGTCCCCGCCATCGAGCCGATACACAGCTGAAATGAGCTGGGTTGGAATCTTGCCAATGGGAATATTAATGAGGGCGCGGAAATGTACGACGCATACTGAGATCGAGGCAATTACCAGGGTTGCTGCGAGTTCTGCCGGGACAAATGAAAGGTGGGAGGCAATATTCATCGGCGCGAATACCTGGGCAATAACAAGGCTGAACTTGGACGGGCGGATCCCGATCCACTTCGAGATGGCTTGGGGCCGTCCGCGAAATCAATCTATCAGAGAGGAACGAAGGGTGGTGACAATTGGAAATGACTGGGAAGCATCTTGAAATAGTATTAGGGACCTTGTGAAACGGGACGGCAGGAAGGTTGAGAGTGATTTGCTGGAAGGGTAATACATCACGAAAGTTGAGTTCCAGTAGATGCGGATGCAATGCCTCCATGACTCCGTCCTCGAGATAAGCCTGGGCGGCAACTGAGTCGGCGGGAAAGCGCCGCGCGCCCTACTAAGGCTCGATTGCGGGTCAAACAGGCATCCATGCAGCGCTCATTTCGTCCTGACATATCACAGGGTGCAGCGCGGTCCCCCGCCATCAAGCCATTGTGGAGCTTCACCCGCACTCTGTAATTTAAATATAAAAGAGTTGAGTGGGGACACACCGGCGAGTCTTGCTTGTGTCAAGGAAGTGCACAAGAGGTTTTCGACAGAGATTGAAGCGCAAAAGGGGATCGCACCAACCGCGCGAGCGGAGAAATCAACCACAACCACGGAATACAAATAGCCACCAGCAAGCCCGAGCAGAACAGGAAGATCGGGCTGGATAGCGCCGATAATTGAGACATTACAGGGCTGGGTCTGCAAGGAATCCAACTCTCGAGGGCTTGCAATTGCCGGCTGGATGTCAGCATGTGGGCCTACTTGCTTAAACAACGTCGTACTCACGGCGAGGGAGTGCTGAGTGTGCAGAGTCCGCACAGAGGAAGGCAGCGTGACACTCGGAAGGGACCGGCCTTTCGGATCAGGTCGGGACAAAATTACTGTTCGGCTGCTCTTGCCGAAACGCGGCTTTGCCTCTTCCTCCACCTCAATGCCTCGATCTCGATTCCTCTAGTGCTGGGTCAACTCGGTCGGACGACGATTCCTTTGGACTGATCGACGCCGCGCACCATGACATGATCCTTTACATGAAAACACAAGGATCAAACACAGCCACGAAATCACCTGATATTGTCACCTGACGCTGTCGAGATGTTGCTGCCGGCTGTCGACTTCTCAGTGCCGTCTCCCACGAACACGGAATCCGCCGGGCATTGGCGAACCCCCGAACTCGGAATCCGCCGGGCGTTGGCGAGCACATAATTCGCAGTGTGTTGGCGTTCTCCGTGACGAAGGCACGGGTCTGCTATACTTGTCTTGAATAATATTGAAATAGGGCCTGTCACGCATCCTCCCCGTTTGCGTCGCATCCCCCTGTTTCCCTTCCCTCACTACGGACCCTCGATCATCCTTATATATCTCGTATCCGACTGTCGCACTCTAGCTTCATCCCCCCCACGCATCTGTACCCCCGTACCTCTTCTGCGTTATATATCCTTGCTCAGCGCGACTCTCCGTGTGACTGCCCGACCTTCTTATAAATAATTCCCCGTAATCCGGGCTGTCGATCCTACGGCCTCCTCTTCAAATTTGCGCGTTCCGGTGGACAAACTGTGACTGTGTACCTTGGTGCCGAGTCGTCAAGCTCACGACGTCCGCCGCGCGGTTCATTCGCCCACTGGCGGATTCAGCGGGATGAAATCGCCCCAGCAAACACTCGCCCTCCTCCTAGGACCCCTGCTGAATCTCTGCGTACTCGCGCTCCCTTCGCTGTGTTCAAGCTCAAATCTCGTGACGTGCAGAGTTGAATTGAATGCCACTATTGTTGCATTCTGCAGTACACGGCTTTCGGATGCCCTGAGATTCGAAGCTTTCAGATGCGCCGAGATTGTCTATTTCGGAGCAGACTTCAACCCTTGTAGTTTCAGGAACAGCCAAGCCCCAGCCACCTAAGCAGCAATGGATTTCCGACATCAGCTGGGGCGTATTTCGCTGCGCTGCGAGCTGGGCTTGGCCTGCGGTAAGACAAGATAACGCGTCCCGCGCAGCGGTCTGTCGCGGTCTGATGGTCTCACTGATGGCAATCGACTATCAGCGGCTCTTCCCCATAGTGCTCTTGAGCTCTGAGCGGCTTGCATGCGGGGAGTGCGAGAAACGCCATGGACGCTTCCGTGTCCAAACCGGTACCATGGTCATTCACTGGCCTCTTTACCACAGGTATGGGGGTGCTCTCTGAAGCCAATTAAATACTGGCTTACAAGAGGACGGCTCGGGACTGTCCACTATCCCTCGAAAGGCTTTCGTGCTAAGCTCACTTGCCTTCGGTTTGGCGGAAGCACGCCTCCGGGCACTGCTGTGAGCTTGATTAAACTCGGCAAGTTATTTCACCTCTTCAATCGTAGCTTGCAAGAGGATTCCATCGCGACGCACTCTGCCTGGCGGAAGCGAGTCCGGGCCACGGAGCCGGGCACTTCTGTGGGTTTTTCAGCGCTCGCAATCGTTGAGTTAATTTCCACTGCTCAACTTCTGGCCGTGAGCTAACCACTGATCCGGATTCCACGTCGTGGCAGCATTTTGCAATCTAGCATTATTTTCAGTGCCAATGCGCGCTCAGTCGGACAGTAGCCAAATGCTTAGCGCGACTGGCTCAGGAGTCTCAATATAGTGTGCCAGTGCCCTGATGCTCAGTCGCCGTCGCCGCGATTGCCTTAATGCTAAATCTTCGCATGGATTGTTGGCGACTCTTCACAGTACTTTATTTCGGTGAGTGCTTCCCCTTGTTATATGTGCAGAGCGAGGATGCCATCCAATTGCCCGTGCTTGCAAGGGCTCGACCCAACAGTCCTTCCAGGTATTCATTCACAACTGGATACACACCCACTCTGCGATTTGCTCCCGAATACGGATCGCGGTTGCTCGTGAACTAATCACAGGTTAGTTTGAAGTTACCGATTGCGCCGCTCCTCCTTCGGCGTCCTTTTTTGTCTATGTACAGAACATTTCTACCAGTGCTCTCGCTGAATTCGACTATCGTATTCGCTTCTGGATGCACGGGTCCACGGACGCGAGTTCGTCCCTCAAATTTTAGTCAAACTCCCGACGCTAGGCGATTAATCTCAGTGCGCCACTGGCCCCAATTCACATGCTGATACTCCACGATTTCAGAACTCACCCTGCAGTGCATATACAAGGATGTCCATGTCCCCTGCATCCGTCGTGCTTTCACTGAAAGTGCCATTCGAGGAGCGTGTCAAAGGGTAGTCAAATTGTGCCCGTGCGACTTGTACACCTCCACTGACAGTTCGACTATGCTCAAGGGTTCATGTAGCTATACGAATGTCGCCGCCGAGAATAATTCTTTCAACCCATCGGGGACCGTGGCAAGGGGCAGCCAATTTGTGCACGTGCGACTTGTCCTCCGGTGCCTGACGGTCATGCTGTAAAGGCCCTAGGTTGAAGGAATATAAGTGCGCCCGTGAAAATTGTCCAGTAGGATGAGTGCGTAGTTTATAAACTCTGTGCTGAAGCGTACCGTTGTTGCCTTATCATGGAGATTGCTCTGATGTGAACAACTCGAACTGATAAAGGAGGTAGCTGTAATTTCTAGGGCTCGACCCCGAATCGAACGGGCAGCCCTGAATAGCCTTCTTCTATTTATTTTTAATGAAAGCAGGGGCAGTCCAACCGCCATCGAGCCGATGCTTAGCGTGAATTGTGCGCAGCCATATCATGGGAATAGCCCTCGGCAGTAGGATTGTTATGTGGGCGCCGGGGCAACTTCCTGGTAATTTTGGTGCCGAATGACTGTCTTCTCCAATTTAGATAGCACTGATACGTTCAGCTGAGCTCAGAATTTTCGAATTCAACGTAAGAGAGATAAATGCAGCATTGAGTCTATACTTGCGAGATCCTCACGTATGGACCGGAAAAAAAGAATGAATACCGGAGTCCCCAAGCTTCTCCAGATCAGATCCTAGCATCGCACAAGCGTTATATCTGACACCATTTCCCGCCGAGGCTCAAGGTGGACTGTGTAGTAATATTCCTTATCGGGCCGCTCTCTAGAATTCGAACCACTCTGAAAGTTCAGAAGTTATCAAGGAGCGGAAGTAGTTGCATCGATACAGTTTCCCTGACAGAGATACAACTTGAAATCGTCAACACATTTTGAACTTGAAGCCAAGAAGGACATCATCGAATCAGCAGCATTCAAAACACGTCCACGACTGCGCGCCGGCCAGAAACCACACCAAGTACCCTGCTCTCGAGATCGAACAGCCCGCCGTCTTGGTAATTGGCAAGTCTTCGGCAGAGACGTTGCTCGTCGAGGTCGCGCCGTCTGCGTCCAGCGCGGCCTGCGCACGGTTGGTTAGTGGGTGTGGAGGGGCGGAGAGAATGACGCACCCAAGCGAGCTCGAAGCGCGCATATATAACATTGCGCGCGCCGTACGCGGATTGCACGCCGAGCGCGAGGGTGGCGCCGTGCTGCAGGAGAGTCGTCACAGCCGTTTTCCGCGACAGGGGGGGCTGGGAAGACTGGTTGGAGAGGGAATCAGATTTGGTATGAAGCGTAGGATGAGGAGAACACGTACATGCGGTGGGAGTCCCAGGATTCGGGGTATGCGCGCGCGGGGGCGAGGATGACACTGACGCCCGCGGCACCGATCAGGGCGGCGAGGAGGCGCACCTCCGTGGCGCCCGCGAACGTCATACGCAGGGTCGTAGAAGTCGATACCTCGAATTCGCCTTTCAAGAGCAGTAGTGTGGCCATGCTGTCGGCGTTGTGGACTCTGATGAGCAGGGGGATCTCGCCCTACGTGTACATTTCAGCACACAGACCATAGAATGACATGCGCTCAAATGAGGATGATGCTCACCGCATTGATACGAGTCCACGGGCCTGGTGCACTGCTGGAGAAGAGTATGTTGTGCGGCGTGGCGATCTGCGTGCTCATGCTTGCGCGCATCTCGGAGTGGATCGAGATGTGGAGTGCTGTTTCGGATTGGAGAATGGCGCCGTATGCCAGGGCGTTGGGCGCGGTGGTAGAGAATGCTGTGCTGATTCCCTGCAGGAAGCCAGAGCCCATCCGTGCGACGACAGCCGTAGTAACGACCCCGCGGTACGCATATCTGACAATCAATATGTTAACGACTGCGACGAGAGAACCAGCACAAGAAATACGCACAGCGTATTACGGCTACCGAACAGCAGCCCATCAACAGCGCGGACGACAGTATCGCGGAGAATACTGGGAACCGCCGTCGTGAGCGGGTCGAACACACGCCCGTCCGTCGTCGACGGGTCTTCATCTCGCTCAACCCAAGATCGAAGCCGAACGGGTGAGCCCCGGCGCAAGCGCGCCGCCGGTTAGATCGATGACGCGCGCACCAGACGCGAAGGGCCGGGCCGCACACCGCCCACGCGCGTCGTCGGCGGGCGCGAAGGAGTGGATCGCGCCGCCCTCGACGAGCACGCCCGTTCGGCGCGACCGTCTCCAGCAGCGGCGCGAGTCCATACCTACGTTACGTTCGCGAAGAGTACGGCGCCTGCGGTGGAGCGAGCTGGCCAGCGCAGTCCGACGTGGACGCGATGAGTCGGTGACGGTGGGATGGAAGAGATAATTTCCGATTTGATCCGAACTTCATCGGCACCTCTTGCCGATCGCCACTCTCCTCGCACCATCTTCGTCTGCACTTCAACTGTGCCCTCCCGTCCTGCTCCCCGCCGCAACGATTCTCTTTCGTTGTGCCGCCCGCCTTACCGTCTGGTTGTCCAGTTGACGCATCGCTTGCGGCGCATCGCATCCGGGACGCAGTGTGAATGCATGAGTGTTTCTGATACTCACGCGTCGATCCTCGGCCATCCACCATTTCAATCGCAGAGACTGCACACTGGCACCCCTCGCGTGCGGATTTTCTCCCTCCGATGCACATTCCCTAGGTCCAGTGTGCCCGAGATTCGCTCCAGCGTCTCCCATAGCGGCGCAGCGCAGGTCCGACTGCCGGTTAGTCTTCCCTCTTCGTTGCTTTTGTCCTGCTCCGTCTGTGGGACCGCTGCAGGCTTATGTGTGGAGCGCATCGTCGCGGCTTGAGCTGGATGTTGGCCGAGGTGGCATCGCTCCGCGGCTTCTCATGCGCGCGCCTCGTTTGGGCGCTCCCCAGCGGGCAACTATGGCAGTTTGACTAGGAGTGTCTGAGCTCCTTTGCAGGCTCGGAACTCTCACATCATTCTCTCCTCTCTTCTCTGCGGGCCGCCAACGTCCAACACGCCGATACGATTTTTATCCGTCGGTCGCTTGCGTGCTGAACTGAACGCCCGAGGCCGCTCCGTGCGCCACCCCTTGGTCTTGTTTTGCTCTACCTTGACAATGAGGAGGGCGCTCTACGCCTATCTAGCAACACCGCATCATGCGCGTCTCAAATTGGTACAGTCGTGGTTATTGGAGCTCACACTCTGGAGCTCTCACTCACGCCCGCAATCCCGCGGGTCCTCCTTTCTCAGTCTCTCTTCCTACGCGACTGACAATCACGAGCCATCCTCCCCTCCGCGTCGCGTCGTGCATTCTCTTTTAACTCTGGGTCTCCGCATTAGCCCCGAGACAGCGAGGGTCAAGTCTACTATCTACTCATAGATTTCTCTACACCTTGAACTCGCGCACCGTCTACGTTGTCCACTTTCCCATACTCACCATTCATAATCCTCTCGCAGACAAATTGATCTCTCGAAGTATGCAGCTTTTCGTGCCTCCCTCGCCTCGCCTGCCAAATTTGCGCATTAAACATAAACAAAATTTCCCCCACACTCTGTGTCGGTATCTGTATCTTGGTCCTTTGCAGATTCGATTCTGAAGACCGCACACGTTGACCAATGTGGTTGTGTCCCCCGTGACACACATATGACCTTCTTTCTTTCAATCCTGTTTAAAATATTTTAATCCCGTTTAAAATATTACCGAGGATAGTGGCAACGTATGGGACATCAGATTTTAATCTGGGCGAGCAGAGGTGGATTAAACGGGACTCTCATGCTTAAACACGATCTAGCCATGAGGGTGAGACTGGAACCGGAAATGAGCAGTAATAAAAAGCAACGGTGCGAAACATAAGGCTCGTCGCGCAGGAGCCCCTGCAAAGCGGACTATATGCCAAATTCATACAAGATTCTGGTGCGGATCCACGATGTGGAGCTCCAACTGTAACTGAACCCTGCGAGCTGCGGTGCGACACACTAGTGGATCTCGGCGTGAGCAAGCGCACACATTGTAAGTGATTGGCAGAGGAGAACGCAGAACGGCGAGTCATTTCTCAAGCTAGAAGGATATATGAATGGAGATCAGGCTGTCAAGTGGGGCTCAAATGAGGGAAAGAAACAAGTACAAAGAGATTGAGCAATATACCCCTCCGAAGTCTCGATCCCGGGGTCGAAGGGGCGCCCTATACCTCTCGAGGGCTACTAATGAACGCAGGTGCGGTCCCACCGCTGTCGAGCCGATATAGAGCCTGTGGCATCCTGCTAGAGGTGTGAGATGGGGTACGACGTGGGCAAATGATGCGGCGGTTGGAAGTACTTGTTGTTTATACACTCCCTTGCTGCAATCCATGTTTCGCTCAATATTTCTGCCCGTGGTTCTTGAGGGTAGCACTGCTCAATTGAATTCCATCCAAACCACCCGGCCGCGTTTTAACGGAAGGGGCGCATCGCGCGCCGTGGGTTCAAAAAAAGGTTGAAGTGACATGGCTCGACTCCGAGTTGAACGGGCTCAATAATCTAACAGACTTTTACAACCATCGAGTGAGCCCGTAGAGAAATTTTTATTTCCCGCTCGAATCACCAGGAGTGTCCCATCGGCGAGCCAAAGATTGTCAACAAAGGTGCTATCGATAAGATAGCTGTTAGATCAGATTAGATTAATAGACAGATTTCGAGCTCTTGAACATAATTTATTTGTCTATCTGAATTGCATCTCCAACTCACCTCGCAGGGTTTAAACTCCAAACCACTTGAACATTCTCTGGAGATGATGAAGCTTGGTCTTGATTCGCAGGTTTCGAAAGCATGGTGTTGTGATGATGAATGCCCCTATCTGACCATCAAATTTAGCCCCGGGCCGATCTCAGATCCTTGCCGATATCTCACGATAACGAACTCAAGCACAAAAAATCAAGTAGTGTAGGTCTTGCCAACAAAATACAAGGATTATGGGCGCAGTCAGCTTGTGACAATCGGGTTTTACACATTCTTCAACCGGCTGCTGCATTGATCTGAGCATTCACTCTCGAGATGATTTTCTCTCCGTATCTCGTAATCTAATCAAACCTCTAATCTTATCAGTAATGTTTTTGTTGGCACCCACGCTGTAAAGCACGAGGTCACGGCATGGCGGCATGTTACCACATTGCTCTGCCACGCCCCCTGTGCATGTCAGCCACGTCCCTTGCATTTCCCCCACACTTCCTCTCCGACCTGTCTCTCATCCATTGGCTGCGTGCACTGTCAGAGGAGCAAAGACTTGGATCCACAGTGATGTCGAACATAGATGCCCCTCATACGGGTGTGAGGGTCTTGTCCCTGGGTAATGCCCTCATCTCTCTGAGCCTACAATCACGTTGACCTCATGATTGGTCAGATGGCGGTGGAGCAGGAGTGCTGTCTGAGCTAATCATACTTGAGCAAATCATGTACCGAGTGCAGACTACCAGTGGCGCCGACATGACTCCTGCTCCATGTGACTATTTCGAGGTCATCGGAGGCAGTGGCACGGGAGGGTGAGCGTGATTTCCTGGAAAGATGCTGGAAACTGATGTGACTTACAGGATCATCGCATTGATGCTCGGGCGTCTCCGCATGTCAATCGCTGCTTCCATTTTGGCCTATGAGAAGCTTCGACCTAAACCCAAAAGTGGATCTGCCGAGCGGTTCAAAGCTAGCCAGCTAGAAGCAGCACTAAGGCAAATATTCCAAGAAGAAAAGATGAGAGATGTCAACCCTGATGCCTGCAAAACGTATGTATAATTATCTATCTTGGAAATAAAACTACACTCATATATATGCATCCCTCAGCTTTGTGTGTGCCATGCATCAAAGTAATCTGAACGCTGGGATCCCTGAACTTTTTCGCTCGTATGACACCCCAGAGGAGCCGGCCCACGATTGCAAGATATGGGAGGCTGCACGGGCCACCTCTGCTACACCTGGACTGTTCAAACCAATCGAAATTGGCCAGGGAGGGGTGAGGCCAAAGTACATTGGCGGATGTGTTGGGCATAACAACCCGACTGCCCTGGTTGTGGCAGAAGCCCAACAAATGTACCCCTTGCAGCCTGTTGTCCTTGTGGTCAGCATTGGCAGTGGGCATCCCAACACAATCCAGGTTCCGAGATCCTCAAATTTGACTGCCATTTCCAAGGCCCTGAAAAGCATTGCAACTGACTGCGAGCGGATACATGAGGACAATGCACGACGATTTCGCGGCAATCCCAATACCTATTTTCGCTTCAATGTTTTGCAGGGTCTGCAAGGCTTTGAGCGACAACACTGGGGAAGATCCAGCGAAGTTTCCACACATACTCGGGTTTATCTTGGTGCAGAGGATACCAAGTCTAAGCTGACAGGCATTGTGGATGTCATCCTGAGTGAGTACCTCTGGTCTTGATGAACGACTTCGCTTGGGGCTGAGACTAGTGGTAGATCCTGTGGTCCCAGTGTCTGACTCCCCAGCCTAGCTAAAAGTTTGCCCAGCCCCAACTGTTCACTTCACTGGGAGAGAGGATATTCTCCAAGAGATGACTGAATATTTCAACAAGGGCATTGGTCAACGTCATATTTTTCTGTTGCACGGGCTCGGAGGGTCTGGGAAGAGCCAGATTGCCTTCAAGTTTGTTGAGCAGTCTACCGGGTTGCCGGAATCACGGTGAGCTGTATTAGATGTTGAATATATCTCTCAACCTGATATATCAACCCAGGTTCTCCGAAATATATTTCTTGGATAGCAGCTCCCAGCAAACGATCGAAAATGATCTAGTTACTCTCGCCCTTGCCAAGAAAGCTGGGAAAACTTTCAAAGATGGTCTGCTTTGGCTGTCACACCAGCATCGAGAATGGTTGATGGTATTCAACAATGCAGATGACATCCATCTCAAGCTTGTGCAGTATTTTCCCTCTGGCTCTCGCGGAAACATCCTCATTACGTCCCGAAATCCCAACCTCGGTCAGGTTGCAAAGGCGGTGCACAAAGTTGAGCAGATGGCACTTGAGGAAGCAATTGATCTTCTATTATCTTCTGCTCAATATGGTATCATGGAGGACAATAACAGAGATCTCGGCAGGCGAATTGTCCAGGTAAGCTGCATCTCCACTATATTATCATTTGGTTAAACAATTCAAAAGAAACTCCATTGCCTCCCCTTGGCTGTGGCACAGGCCGGGGCATTTATTTCCTCATCCCGTTCCCTACAAACATACCTCGGCTTGTATGAGAGGATGAGCAGCCGGATTCAGTTACTGCATCAACAGCCCCCACAATCGGAATATGGGTGGTCAGTTTATACAACATGGCAGATGAGTTTCCAGAAGGTTTCCAGACAAGCAAAGGAGCTGCTTCGACTCTGCTCTTTTATTCATCACAATGGTATATCGGAGGAAATGTTTCGACAAGCTGCATTCTACGAGATTACTCCGAATGGGCCTACTGAGGCAGACCTCCAAGAGTCGTTGGATTTTTTGGCCCAATTCCTTGACAGTCCAGGCTCCAAGTGGGATTCACTGAAGTTTATAGTGGTTACTGATGAGCTTGCACGCTTCTCATTGATTGACTTTCAGGCTGCCTTAGGAAACATTACCTTCTCAATCCACCCATTGGTGCATGAATGGTGCAGGACCACACTGAAAGTGGATGCTCCCACTGAACTGTGCATGCACAAACTGATAGGGATGTCATTGGCCTCAAGGGATGATGATTTTCGATTCTCACACCGGATGTTTCCCCATCTTGATGCGCTTGTGTTCAAGATAGGCCCGGATTCGAGCCGCCAGCCCAACATCCTTGACACCTCATTTGCATCACAGTGTCTGTGGGTCTATCATGAAGAAGGAAAGTGGAGGGATGGGGTTTGCCTGGGGAAATCTATGCTGCAAGCCCCATCATTGCAGCTGGATGAACACCAAACTCTCACCATTCAAGAGATGCTGGCCACAATGTACCATGGGAGCGGGATGTTTCCCCAGGCTGCAGAACTGGAGCAAATGGTCTTGAACAGGCACAAGGAACTCCTTGGTGACAGTCATACAGCTACCCTGACCACCATGGCAAACCTTGCAATTAGCTACTCGCAGATGGGTCAGTTTCAGGAGGCTGCAGAGCTGGAGAAAGTGGTCTTGGACAAGCGCACTCAGCTCCTCAGCGAGGATCATCCTGCCACTCTGAGAACCATGGGAAACTTGGCAAACTGCTACCGGCAGATGGGACAGTTTCAGGAGGCGGCAGAACTAGAGAAGGTGGTCTTGAAGAAGAGCATTGAGCTCCTTGACGAGGATCATCCAGATACTCTGAAAACCATGGGGAACCTGGCAGTCAGCTATTCAAACATGGGACAGTTCCAGGAGGCTGCAGAATTGCAGAAGGTGGTGTTGAACAAGCACACGGAGCTCCTTGGTGAGAGTCACCCAGATACTCTGATCACCATGGGAAACCTGGCACTCAGCTACTCAAACATGGGACAGTTTCAGGAGGCTGCAGAAATGCATAAGGTGGTCTTGAACAAGCTAACAGAACTCCTTGGCAAAGATCATCCAGACACTCTAATGACCATGGGAAACCTGGCAGTCAGCTACTCAGGAATGGGACAGTTTCAGGAGGCTGCAGAAATGGAGAAGGCGGTCTTGAAAAAGCGCACTGAGCTCCTGGGCATGGATCATCCAGATACTCTGAAAACCATGGGGAACCTTGCAAACCGCTACTGGCAGATGGGACAGTTTCCCGAGTCTGTAGAACTGCAGAAGGTGGTCTTGAAGAAGCGCACTGAGCTTCTCGGCGAGGATCATCCAGACACTCTAACTGGCCTGGCAAATTTGGGGCTAACACATTTCAAAATGGGCCGCCTCACAGAGGCATGCGAGCTTCAGGAGCAGGCCTTGAATAAGCGCCGGCGGGTCTTAGGTGACAATCATCCGGAAACCCTGAAGAATGCTCATCAGTTGGCCAAGACAATTCAAGAACTGGAAGGTGCAGGGAGCCAGTGAAGCTTCAAGAGCCAACAACTATTTTCCGTGAGTGGAGTCTTGTCAATGTTGCCATTACACTAATTCCTTCAGGTCTTTGACTTCCCAGTGGACAGCAGAGGTTATGAAGTGAGAGTCAGGAAATGTTCTTTCACTTTCATGATCTATAGGCTTTATTACATTGCTTAGTGTGCAGGGTAGGATCTCTCATTGGTAGTCAGCATTGTTTTGCTTCACACCAAATGTAAAGTTGATCGTTGTATATAATGCATACTGCATCTGCCTTGTGCGGTTTGAGTGATCCACGGAGAGACAGATGCACACAACTAACTGTGGGTGTGGCAACCCGTAGAGAAGGGTACCTGCGAAATTATAATCCAGCGGGGATGTGACAGCACATAAGTACCGTGCGACACAGTGTCAGAGTGTAGTTCTTTGGTTTGGGCGGTAGTGAAAAGAGGTGGTGTGATCTTCATTGCTCAATCCCGAGCCGAATAGGTGGCCCTGCAAATTTCAATGAGAACACGTCGATGGTCTTCCCGCGATCGCCCGATATCAAGTTACATGGCCAGTTATGGCATGAACTGTGCATGCGGTGCCACGAAAGGCAGCAGAAACAGAAATTTAGGCTCGAAGGAAGATGCTGATGGCATGATAAAGTGATTAATAAAAAGGCAACCACGGGGGCTGCTGAAAGGCATCCCTGCAAGAATTTAATAACATTCAGTGCAAGATGTACAGGGGCAGGCGCGTTCCACCCGCCATCGAGCCGATATGGACTGTAGCTGGATTGGTTCGAGTGAAATCGTGGCAATGTGAGTGAGGGCTTAAGGGTCATCCTCTGAACTCGAGACATTAGGAAGGCACAACGAGATGCGAATGTAGCCGGGAGTGTGAGGGTTCCTGTCAGTGCACAGGACAGAAAAAGCATGGAATGGGGTAAGTACTCGTCGGTGTGAACAGTGAATGCGAGGGTCTCTGGAGAGGAATGGCCATGCAAAAGAGACTGGAGGTTGCCATGGATATAAGAGTGAAGCTCGAGAAGGATATACTAATGAAGGTCACGATGGGGCCTAAATTGGGCAAAGAAGAAAAGTTGAAACTGGAGCACTCGCAGCTCGAGCCCGAGTCGAACGGGCATCCATCCCTGCAGCGTACATTCTCTGCTGTCATATCACAGGGAGCAGGTGTGGTCCCTGCCATCGAACCGATATTAAGCGTGGATTGGATCGAATGGAATCGTGTCAATGGGAATGGGAATGAGCAAACGAGCGCCTGAGGGTCATCGTGTGAACTCGAGAAATTAGGTACGCAGACGGAGATGGAGGCGAGTCCGACGAGTGCTGTCAGAATGAAGGGCCTGGGACGGAGTGTATACCTGGGCGCAAGGAAACAGCTTAACTTGAATGGGCGCAGCGTGTTGATGAAGCGACTCGTGTCTGGAGATGGCTCGGTGGTTTATGTGAAATAAGTTCATTAGACAGGAATGAGGTGATGAAAATACCTGGGTGATGCTGTGGACCTTGGGCCACGGGGAGCCGGGAAGTGAAGAGTAGGTTGAGACTGATTCGTTGAACGGGGGAGTAGATCATAGGGTTTCGACGCCGACGGTGGAGATCAGAACAGTCGTGGTAAGGATGAGGCGCAAATGAGAGGGGGAAAGTTACTTTCCCTTCGTAAGGCTCGATTACGAGTCGAACGGCATCCCTGCAGTGTACCTTATATTCTTCCGTACTATGGGGTGCAGGCGCAGTCCCACCGCCATCGAGCTGACATGAAGCTCCGACCCCACACTATATACAACTCGAGTGGGAACGCACCGATTGAAATAAGCGCGCAAAAGGTATTTGACAGAGACGGAAGCATGAAAGGGGAGTCGTGCACGAAGGCACCATGCACATGAGCATAGAAATCAACCATGGGAGTGGATAAATCAAGCCGAATCGACCTATGGGCTAACAGAGTGCTTGAGAGTCTCAAGCCCGAGTCGACCGGACAGGGTACAATAGATGTCAGTGACTTATAGATTTGTTCGTTAGTGCAACGTCGCGCTCCCGCCGGGTGAGCGTTAATATTGCCATGAGGCTGAGAGTGGGACCGCGCAGAGTCCGCGCAGGAGGAAGGCAGCTAGTGGTCGTTGGCGACACTCGGGAGGGAGCGACCTTTCGGATCAGGTCGGGAAGAAATTACTGGGAAGAAATTACTGTTCGGCTGCTGTTGCCGAAACGCGGCTTTGCTTCTTCCCCCACCGCAATGCCTTGATCTCGATTCCTGTAGTGCTGGGTCAACTCGGTCGGACGACGACTCCTTTGGACTGAGCGACGCCACGCACGATGACATCATCGCAGCCCCGCTCGCCCGCGTGGGGTTCATCACTGCCACCACCACATTTGCCGTCCTCGACCGTCTCTCAACACATACATCGCGAATGACCCTCCTCGCTTCATCGGGTATGTCAGCGTGGCGCTGACCGCCGTGATCTTCGTCTGATTCATCGTCATCCCGGTATCATCCCGGATATCATCGTCGTCGAACACGGCCGCGGATATGTACACTCGCCCGACGCCGCTCGCACCGCCACCGACGCGCGAGCCCGCCACGCGTGCGCAGATCCCGATTGTGGTGCAGCTCGCCAACCCCTACGCGCGGACGCCTGTCACGCATTGGTTGGGTTGGGCCGTGTCACTGGTCCTAGAGCTCTTCGGGACGACACCTCCTCCGCCTAGCGGCCGTACCCCGTTCGCGCGTTTGGGGCGACGTCGTACCCGTGGTACAACTTCTTAGGCTGACTGTTGGTGCGCAATCCGAGATTCTCCGCGGGCGTCATTCTCTGCTGTCCCGCCTGCTTCGAAATCCGCTCGTCACCCACGCGGTCAGCTTCTGCCGCCTGTGCACACGGCGATTCCAATTAGCTGCGCACAATACTCGCTCGCCTTCGTCCGTAATAATGAACGTTGCTACGGGACATAGCAGTCGTCCGGCTCGATGCTCGTCTCCCCTCTGCTGCGGCCTCGCGTGGTCTACGCGCTGGCTGGCTACCCACTCAGAACTACACAGCACTGCACGGGGTGCCTTCTTAGTAAGCCATACCTTTCTACAGCTGCGTGTCCCCACGTCCGCCACGCTATATTTGTGCGCCAGTTGCAAATGAATCCTCCACGTATCCCGCCCGGCGCAGCACAATGCTTGCCTTCATTCTATTGTTCCCGTGCCTGTGCACTGGGAGAATTATTCATGCTGATTCGGAATATTCCATGCTCTGTCTTACAACTCACTATGGTACTCTCCATTCTCTGGGCTCCTTCCTCTGTCGCGAGTCAATATCCCTTCAGGTGGTCCTTGGCTCCGCGGTGCGTCGAGGCCATCAATATTGACCCTCCCGCCTGCCTTCAAGCTTTGCACGCTCGAGTTGAGCCTATAATTTCCGTCTCATACGCCGCGAATCCTGCTTCAATCATTCCCCGCAATCCGGGGCCGGGCTGTCCATCATACTATCATACTTCCTCTTCTCCTCAAATTTGCGCGTCCCGGCCGATGAACTCTGTACCTTGATGCGGATCATCAAGCTCCAAACGTACGCCGCGCATCCATTCGCTCAGCTCTCGCGGCGTGAAATCGTCCAAGCGAACACTCGGCCCACTCACGCACATGCTCTAGCGCTCCGTCCTCGATATGGCCCTCGGCCGTACGTCCGCTCTCCTCCCAAGATCCTCTGAATTTATGTGTTCTCGCGCTCCCTTCTCTGTGTTCGAGCTCAAAGCTCGCCACGCGCAGAGTTGAATGGAATGCCATAATTGCTGCATGCTTCAAGGCTTTCAGATGGGCTGAGATATTGTGTATTTCTGGGCAGCGTTAGCACTCGTAGTTTCAGCAACCACCAAGCTCAAGGCAGCTAAACAAAGGATGGATTTCCGACATCAGCTGGGGCCTATTCCGCTGCTTGGTCTACGTACGACAAGGTAACGCTTCCTGCGTAGCTCTCTGTCGCGTTCTCATGGTCTCGGTTACCTCAATGATGCATACCCAATGGATATGCCCGTGTCGTCGGACGCACATAAATTTCAGTCTTCAGATTGTTGGCTCCGTTTTCTAATTCGCTGTCTACCCACAACTGCTACGGGCTGCCTGCGGAACTCCCTTACGCCTTACCATGGGTGAACTAAATCTCTGAACTTCTTACATGCGGGGACTGCGAGAGGCGCTTCCGTGTCCAAGCCACGGACATGGGCGCTACTGCTACTGGTCTCTTCACCACAGGTATGAGCGCCCTCTGAAGCCAATTTAAATATTGACTCACAACAGGAGGGCTCGTAAATGTCGACTGTCCATCGAAAGACTGCCGTCCTATTGGCGGAAGCACGCGCACTCCTGCTGCTTGATTTAAATCGTCAAGTTTGATTGCACCGCTTCAATCTTACCTTGCAGGAGGATGGCTCGCCAGTGTCGCCTGTCCATCGAGACGCTATCGAGTCCGGGCCACGGAGCGCGGCACTTCTCTGCGCACCATTCTTCAAGGCTCGCAATCGTGAAGTTATTTCCACTGTTCAATTTCTGGCCGTGAGCTAACATTATGGAAAATTGTGCGTCGTGGGCAGCACTTTGCCACCATTCACTTAATTATTTTCAGTGCCGGTGTCACTCGGAGTCTCCGACGGCAGCCGAATACTTTCGCCGCTCTGCGCAATATGCTCTTCTCCAGCAGCGCAGCAGGTCCATGGAGTCGTGTCAAGGCCGTGCGCATCAACTTCACTTGAACGCATGTTATTCGAGGGTCCATCTGCTGAAATCTACACGTAGGGCGAGATCCCGCTGGTCATCAAGGCCCACAAAGCGGACATTATGGCCACACTACTCCTCTTGAAACCCGAATTCGAAGCGCCGACTTCTGCGACCCTGCGTATGAAGTTCGCAGGCGCGACGGACGCGCACCTCCTCGCCGCCCAGATCGGCGCCGCGGGCGTCAGCGTCACCCTCGCGCCGGCGCACCCGTACCCCGCATCCTGGGACTCCCACCGCATGTACATGTTCCTCACCCAACGCTTTGTGTAGGGTCTGATTCTTTACGCACCCAGTCTTCCCGGCCCTCCCCTGTCGAGGAAAACGGCGTCTCCCTCTGATTTTTACCCGGCACCCTCCGTTGTACTTGAACCGTCACCGATGGTTTCCTCTCCCTCCTACTCAAATCACAAAATAACGATCGCTGGGAGGGAGATCACCGCAATCCAGCTGGCTTCTTGGGACCGACTCGCTGCAAAATTCGATGAAACCCGACTTCGAACGCATCAATGGGAATGGATTACGTCCGGGAAGGATGCAAACTCTTACCTCCCGTACTACACCTTTCAACCATCGTCCAAAGTCACCGCTATCTGGGACGAATGGGCTTCTGGGCTCAACGGATTCCTCGCCGTTCGAGATCTAGAGGAGACTTGGGGTGCAAAATGGCGCAGGAACAACACGACTCAAAAGACCGAGATGGGACGGCGCAAGAAGGTCATTCAACTGGTGGAGAAGCTTGCTGCGAAGCCGAACTGGGGCCTCGCGCTTGCCCTGCGATTCATGGAGAAGTTCGATGGTAAATGGGCACCTCGAAAATTCTACGAGCATCTCCAGGCTGGTGCGTTGTCTGCTACTGACGAGATCCTCGTCCAATCCAGTTTCTACGTTAAATAAATTAGTATACCTGTCTAATACGAGCTACAATTCGATTACATCCTGAAGTACATATCAAGTACGATGAGCCTTCTCCCAGTCTTCCAAAAACTTGGGAAACGCACGGCCTTCCGCCCTGTCTGCGCTAGCTCTGTCCACAACCTCTTCCGCACTCATCTCCCCACCCTCACCGAACTTTTGAAGTATTCTGGCCATTTTCTCGGCCTCCGTCAGAGCCGACGGGCCCATGGATAGTGCAGATTCGATGGACGCCTTCTTTATTCCCTTGCCAACTCCGGCCTACATTTGGAATCAGTACGGGTCGTCAATATTGAACGTGCGGAACCTACCGATGAATTGGAGGGCTTATTGTGATACTCTGCAGAAAATGCAGCGGCGAAATTCCAGAAGCTGACACGGTCCTTGTTATTAAGCCTTTCCCCTCGGTCCTCCTTGAACTTTGAATAATCCGGAAGTTCAGATAGGACATTTATGAGATACTGAACATCGTCGGCGTCCGGCCGAGTGGTTCGCTTCTTCGCAGGGGTGACTTCACTGGATCCTGTCGTGGGCAAAGAGCCATCGCCATCAGAAACCGAGCGTTCTCGCTTTCGGACGGTTGAAGCTGGCTGCAGATGCAATAAATTATCGTGGCTGGAGGGAAAGCAGACCACCTGCTTACTGCCGAATCCTCAACGAATATTTCGAGACAAGGATTAGCGGGGACCTGGAGAACAGCTGGAGAGGTTGAAGTATCTGCAAGGACGGCTGAGCCTGAGGTTTTCACACAGTGACGCTTCCATCCCGGGTGCATAGGGTCATCGAAAGACAGCTTTACTGGTCCTACAAAAATCTCAGCATCATACTGTGGAAATAAACGGGCTTCAAACCATCCAACGAGGACAGCGAGGTTTGTCCCATCCACCAGCCATTCTCCCCCATCCAGATCGCCAGCAGAGGGAAGTTCCAGAGATTGCAGAGACTTATTTGAAGGCTGCTCCCGCAAATCCTCGATAAATAATTCAAGGGAGCGGTACACTGTGGCCACAGGAGGTGCTGGACTCTCCGGGTGAGCAGAATTGTCGTCCTCGTCTGCTCTCATCCCCCTTTGGGCGGCAGGATCTGTCTAATATAAGTCAGGCATTCTACAATTAATGCAGGGGGAACGAACCTGGCAAAGGTCCAGCCACATTTGGAGTTGTAAATCCACATGAAAGAATTCGAGCCTGCAAGACATCCTTCCTGATCTTCGAAGGGTTGAAGTTTGCCTCGGGCCACCGGGACATTTGGCGTCGAATAATGGCAACGCATGTCCTCTCTGAAAGCACATTATGAACACTATTTTTGCGAATGAAATGAACATTGCATACAAATCCTTTGCGGCATATGCCCGTTCGTTGACGGAGGACATGGTGGCAGAGACGAGGGTAAGGAGATGAGACAATTGAAGGCCCCTATCTGCTTGATCACGATTTGAACGTGCACGATCGTCTGCATGCGGACACTTCAATCGACCATGTTCAATCGAGAAGGATGGACATGTCCAATCATGTGAATGAACATGTTCAACTGAAGTGTTCGATTGTGGGCCAAATCACTGTGCGATTGATGGTCTTTGAACATGTTCAATAGCTACCTCAATCGAACATACCCTATTGTCCGATCGGTGTTCGATAATGTGCTCAATCAATGTATGTTCAATGGACATGTTCAATCGGACATAGCTTAAATTTTCAAATCTTTGAATCTTCAATCGGGGCAATCAGTGGTGTTCAATTGGGCAGGCCCCCAATTGAGGTACAAAAACATGTTCAATGTGTTCGTTCGAGCACATACCAAAGGGGTAATTCTCCTTAAATGGCAAGGGGCGGAACAAGGCAACCGGGCGATATATCGGGCTCGATTTTGGCGGGCAATCAGTCACGTGTCAGATAACCGGGAGGCAACCGCGGGGGTCACCACAGTCCCGGTACATTATTGGCGATGATTCAGAACACGTTGGCGAGATTGGAACTTCCATTTCCAGAGTTGGAGTAAACGAGACACTGAGGATCCAGCGATTAGAATGAAGAATGAGACCGGGAATGAGCAGTACCAAAAAGCAACAGTGAATAAATCACAGCTAAGGGTACCGAGGTTTTCTTGGAACGAGATCCAGCGCCATCGAGCCGATATGTAGCTTGAATTGGCTCCCAATGCACACTGTAATATAACTGAGTTGAGGTCGTATGCTTGGACGAATCTCGGGGTAAGTAAGCGCAGAGAGGCTATTTACCAGAGAAAGGCAAGCCGCATGCAATGGCACTGACAACGCGAGCAGAAAACTTCATGGGAGCCGAGGGATGGTCGAATAGAGCATATCCTCACCGGGGAACCTCATGTGTGTCAGAACCTCCAGGAGGTATTCATGATCAATTCGGTCGTAAGCCTTCTCCTGGTCTAGAGCCACGATGATACCATCTTCTTCCATGGCTTCTCCATAGTTAAGCAAGTATTTGGCTTGCTTTACCTGGTCCTCTATTTTCCGTCCTCGCATGAACCCCGCCTGGTCAGGGTGAATCAGGTCTGGCGCAATTTGTGTCAATCTGAGTGAGTAGCTTTTCGTCATGAGCTTGTATAGTCGGTGTTCATTAATGTTATGGGACGATAGTTCGAGACCTGCGCTCGATCTACTTTCTTGTATCTCGGGCACATCCAGCATTCGTTAAAGTTCGTTCCTCGCTGTCTGCCATGTTTCTCAATATCCGAATATAGGATCGCGAGGAGTCCGAGGATATCGAACCCCTCATGTTCTCGTCTTCTGTCTTCGTCAAACAGGATTGGCAGCCAGCGGTAGAATTCGTATGGTAAGCTATCTAGTCCTGGTGAGGACCCATTTTTCGAAACATTTAGCGCGTCATTAACATCTTGCACATCACGTTCCTCATTCAATTTGTTGTATGGGGATTCGGATACATGCGCCTGGCAGTCTTCGAGCACTATGGACGTTGCTAGTAACTTGGCGTAGTTGTCCGGTCGATTCACATCTTGGGCATTGTCATGATAATCACGGCTATTTCGGGCATCTTTCGGGGTGGGTTTCATAGATCGGTACATCAGCCTGTGAGTCCCCTTTCCGGAACTCGTGTATTGTGTCTTTTGGGTGATAGTCTTGGGCAGATCTAGTCCAGTATTTACTGTTTAATGTCTCGCCCTCCATGTCATAGTGTGCGTCGCTCAAGTCTTTCTTTTCTTGAGCTCTCTCGCTAATAAATTCCTTGATTTTATTTTCCAGGAGGTACGCTGCAATGGATCGGTCATCCTGTGGCATTTCCGCGTCATGATGGATGAGTTGAAGCTGAGCTCGCCAGGTTCGGAGTTTTTTTGTATCATCGTTTGAGATGATGAGAGTACAGATGCGGGCGTAAAATTTGGGCCACAATATTTGTACGTTTTTTCCCTTCTGCCGTGGCTGGTGTTCTAGTTTTTTAACTTCATTCTGCAGCTCGATGTCAAGTCTACGTACCTCCCTCATGACCATGTGAGTTTTGAACAGGTAGAGGGGCAGACTGAATCGTCCGTGGCCGGGTTGCATTTCGGCCCTGCAAGCGAGTTGGACGGCCACAAGTCTGTGGTCCGATTTCATGGCTGTGTGATCGATATTCCAGTTCCGGCACGATTCAAAAAGCGAGTGTTTTAAATATATTCCCGCTCCGTGGGAAGGTCCTTCTCCATCCGTCTTCCATTTGTAAGAGGGATTTCAGTCTTTGAAAGCTTGCGGAAACTGGCGGTTGTGAATCCGTCGATCCGTTGTTGGCATGTGAAGTGGAGAGACGATCTCTGGCATCTTCAACAAAGTTCCAATTACCAAGTACAAGGGAGGGTAGGAGTAAGTTTACATTGTCTCGCCATTGTTCCCAGAGCTTATTCCACATCTCGTTACGTTCTCTGGGATTGGGAGCATAGATGTTAAGAATTGTTAGGGTATCACCGTTGTGCCATGGGAAGGAAATCATCAATGCTCGGCCCGGGATTAAATTGAAGGTGCGAACATGCTCAAAGTCAACAAATTTCTTGTTGAGTAAAAAAGCTACTCCGGCCGGCAATTACTTATCTTGGAAGCCCCTTGAAAACCCCACATACGCCTGATATATCACGACTAATCTCTAGTGAGAGGTCCGTGATATATCAGAACCCCAGGTGGACCTGTGATTGTATGTCTCCCTCCACCGTCAGATTCGCGCACGTTTACGCTGGGCTGGTACTGTATGCGATCCGCTTCGTTTCCGGGCACCGAATCTATCTCCGACCTACAGCATCCTTCCCGAAATCTTCCCGCACCTTCCGTTAGAATCTCGGACCCGCACCGACGATCATCTTGTTTGCCGTCATCCTTTCACAGCTCATCGCTTTCCACGGAACGCGTAGGGCTCGGGCATTGTACGGACCTGAACTTCCTTCAACAGCGACCAGATTCTGACAGATTGTCATCGGCGATCATTTTCTTGCCCGTCATCCTTTCATAGCTCACCGCTTCCCGCGGAGCGAATAAGCATTCGGGCTCGACGCGGAGAACTTGGGAATGTACGCACCGTCGGCTAGGACATCCGCTCCCTCAACGGCGACTCAGCGCCGCTCTCCTGCAGGTATAAAAGGTGTGTTGCTGAACTGAGACGCACGCACCACGACTTACACTGGTATTTCTCAATGCACTTCGCCAAGACCCGCATCTCCCTTGTGGCTTTTGCAATTGTCACTTGTGCGACTGCACAGAACGTGACGGGACGGGTACGTAGCATACCACAACCACAACAGATGTCTGCAAACTGCTGATTATTACGCCGCGCCACCAGCGATCAACTACAGCATCCTCCCCTACGGCGAAACCGGGCTGTGCGGCGTCTTTTACGAAAACGCTGACCTCGTCGTCGCGATCCCGCGCCTCGACTTCCAGCAAGGCCACTGCGGGGAGACTATTGCTGTGGAGTGTGCGTACCATTCCTCCTTTCGAATTCCTCGTTGCTGACTTGGGGCGTGCGTGTGTTAGACAACAACATCGTACAAACCGTCACGATCCTCGACATCTGCGAGTCGTGTGTGTCACCGGAGATCGCGATGACGACGGGGGTGTACAGCGCCCTTGGTGCCCCCACGAACCAGGGCCCGATCAACATTACTTACACGCCGTATTGATTTATTATTGGTGGAGGAGACGAGATTGCGTTTGTTGAAACTCGAAGCGTTTTCGTAGAAATATGTACAGTTCTCCTGGAAACTGTCTCTTCTTGAGCGCACATGAGCCTCGAGAACACACGTCGCAGAGAGCGCCAGCACATAATTCTGAGCAACACGAGGTAATATTCTTATACACAACACACACTCCTACACAGATGCTGTCAGCCACTATCATACGACACTTTCAAATAAACAACAAAGCGCAATTGACTGCAAAGTCGAGCCCCGAGTCTAAATCTGAGTGGCACATCAAATCGCCAAATCGCCCGAACTCTTCCCGGGACGATGATACGCTAACGGCGCGTCTGAGAGCGCGAGCTGATATATAAAATACCAGGCTGAACACTCCGAGGACCGTATAACTATGTGTGTGCGAGTGGGCCAATCCATGTCCAGTGCTCGACTGGCTGGGAGCAAGTGAAAGGAAGGGAAAGGGGGGGTGCGAGGTATTCGCAAGGTGGCGAGCGGTAGCGGGGACGACAAGGAAATAAAGTAAGGCGAAGGCAGCATGGACGACGAGGGACCAGACGAAGGTGAAAGCGATCATGAGCAACGACGAGGGCTCAAGGCGACGACATACGGAAGTGGGGCAAAAGCGGTACGATTCGCCCCCCAAATGTGATACAGGTGGAATAGTATATATACTGTAAGTAAGACAATAAAGGGTAAATGCCCCGTACAGGTTCAGATTGAGGGGCAAGGGACCAGGGCAATCGCGCTGTCGGCTGCTTGGATACCCATGACGCGACGGTGGTCAGGAACAGAAACGGGTGCTTGTTTGTCTCCAGGGGCACAGCCAAGCCAATATCGGATCAATCCGAATTAGTCAGATTACGCGGTCAGCGCTATACGCTGCTCATCAACGAATGCTGCTGGTATACTGTTGAGTTTATCAGTACACGTCTTTGAGCGATTAGGATCGTAGAGCTGAGGAGGAATGGCCATCGGCAGTCAATAGGAGATTGTAGAGAAATTTGCATGGTTGCTTCCTCCCCTGGCATGAGTGCAATATCCATGTCTGGAGTGACGACAGGGATGGTGAGGGAAATGTCACCGCACACCTTGCGGCATGGACCAGAGTGGGACCGGCGCCCAGCGGGGAAGAAAACGCGCTGGAGCTGGACCGTTCTCCGGGATGAGAGCGCAAAATGGAAGAGAAAGCCTCAAGAGAACTGCAGCATGGCGCAGGCCCGAGTCGATCGCGAGTCGAGCGGACATCTCCAACTGAGTATATGAGTGCAGAGCAAGTGCGCTTATTGATACAGGATGGAAGCTCAAGGAATGGAACTGCCTAGCTGAACGATGTCTTGCTGCCGAAGGCGCTGATGTGCAGATAGCAAGCGCGGTACAGCAAAGCAGCGCGCGCACTTCTGAGCCGTAGTACTAGTGGTACTGTTACCGTACGAATCCAGTGGCGGAGGACTAGGCGAAATTCCAGGGTGTCGAGGCTAAGCGGAAGGAGGCTGCTCCGCCGACATGGTGGCGAGAAGCAGGAGCATTTCGGATCAATTCCGAATCGCTCACGACACACGCAAATAGCGGGCCGGATATAACCGATGCCGCTCTCCGCTTGCTTTCATGACTTCGCGATTCCATGACGTTCTGCAGCGCTGACTGGGCCCGCGCCGACCTCCAACTCGCTGTGCTCAAAGCCGTGGACTCAGCTGAAGGAGCAGACTGGTGGCACAAGTGCACCAGTCCTACGTGTCCCTCGGCGGGCGCGCGCGAGCTCATACGAGAAAACGCCGCGATAAGTATGTGGAGCCGTCACGCTGTCTCGGATCTTTCCAGCTTTCCGACGCAGCGCTTCTGTCTTACCAACGCTTCTTATTCGGTCATTGCACAACTCTCTTCGGACGAACTCGATTTATGAAGCTCACACCGCAAAGCTCCTGGATAGAGATGTTCCTGCCCTATCTAGCACCGGCCCAAAGGCGCCATGGCTTCCCCTGGAATGAATGTCTGATCTGTCTTCACAGGCCGCTCGTTCGATTCGGGCTTGGACCGCGGCGCGCGCCTCATGAATGCCTTTTCATGAATGCCTTTTTACAATATCTTCACGGTCAGCATTATCGTGCACGACTCTGTATTCCCACACGTTTTTCTGCACGCTCTCCAGCTTTCACCAATATCCTCGCTCCCTCTTGCAGTCGCTGCTCCGTCGCACCTCCCGTTAAGGTGCAGTTATTGGTGCTTAATCTACCTTCCCCCTGCCACTGGAGGCATTGTGCTCGGAGTATAGTTGGAATTGCGCGCCGTTCAACCTCGGTGCACGTCTTATTTCCGCCCGAGCCAAAAGTAAGGTACACAGGTTCTATCGCTGAAGCAGACTGACTCCGCTCGAGATTCCGCAGGATGCAGCAAGCCATGAATCGACACGCGGACTGTGGGACCACCCGTGCTTTTCGATACTGGAGTCGAAGGCGTCGCAGGGACAACACCCGGCCCTTCGACTCGTGAGCGAGGCTTAGAGCTGCAGCTTCACTGGGAAGCCCCATGGGGGCGCTGCATTCCGAGTGACGAATAAAAGGAAGGGATTTTCACCTACGGAAGAGAAAAGGGAGAAGGATATGTAGTGGTGTCAATGAGCAGCAGCACCGTGAACATTGGGAACATGCGACTTGTACAACTCCACTGAAAGCTGGAACTCCCGTTAAGGCAGTTGCGATATTAGTTCTAGACTCGGTTCATACCGTCCCTCCGTCTACTCCAGGGTCAATGATACCCTATCACTGGAAGGGATATGAGTGCGAACGTCAAGATTGTCGAGTAGTGCCTTATCATGGAGATTGCTCTGATGTGAACAACTCGAACCGATAAAGGAGGTAGCTATAATTTCTAAGGCTCGACCCCGAGTCGAACGGGCAACCCTAAATAGCTTCTTCTGTTCATCTTTAATGAAAGCAGCGGCGGTCCAACCGCCATAGAGCCGATACATCGCATGAGATGTGCTCAGTCATATCATAGGAATTATTCAGCATCCCAAGTGGTTCGCAGCGACACGTTCAGCAGCTGAGCGCAGGATTTTCGAATTCAACGTAAGGGAGATGAAAACAGCGTTGAGTCCATAACATATCTTTGCCTAGTCGCGAGATCCTCATTTATGGACCGGAAAAACAGAATGAATATTAATACTGTAGTCCCAAAGTTGCTCCAGATCAGATCCTAGCATCGCCAAGCGTTATTTCTGACGCCACTTCTTGCCGAGGCTCAAGGTGGGGATTGTCTAATCATTTCTCTTATCGGGACGCTCTATAGAATTCGAAGCACTTCGAAAATTCAGAAGTTATCAAGGAGCGAAAGCAGTTGCATTAGACGAACAGATACAGTTTCCCTCAGAGATATAACTTGAAATCATCAACACATTGTGAATTCAAAGTCGAGAAGGACATCGTCGAGTAAGCAGCATTCAAAACGGGTCCGGCCAGAAACGACACCCAGTACCTTGCTCTCCAGATCGAAGAACCCACCGCCTTGAGAAACCACCAAGTCTTCGCCCGCCGTGTCCATGTTGGTCGTCGAGGGCGCCGTCTGCGTTAAGCGCGGCCTGCGCACGGTTGGTTAACGGTGTGGAGGGGCGGAGAAAAGATGCACCCAGGCGAGCTCGAAGCGCGCATATATAACAGTGCGCGCGGCGTACTCGGATTGCACGCCGAGCGCGAGGGTGACGCCGTGCTGCAGGAGAGTCGTCACAGTCGCGGAGAGGGCCGGGAAGACTGCGTGCAGAAAGGAATCAGAATTGGTGTGAAGCGTAGGATGAGGAGCACACGTACATGAGGCGGTAGTTCCAGCGGATACGGACGCGCGGGCGCGAGGATCACACTGACGCCCGCGGCGCCGATCTGGGCAGCGAGGAGGTGCGCCTCCGTCGCGCCCGCGAACGTCATACGCAGAGGTCGACGCCTCGAATTCGGCTTTCAAGAGCAGGAGGGTGGCCAGAATGTCGGCATTGTGGACCTTGATGACGAGCGGCATCTCGCCCTTCAGCACATAGACCGTATACTGACATACGTCGAAATGGACATGGTGCTCACGGCCTTGACACGACTCCGCGGGCCTGCTACGCTGCTGGAGAAGAGCATATGGCGCAGGGCGGCGATCTGCGTGCTCACGCTTGCGTCCATCTCGGAGTGGACCGAGATGTGTAGCGCTGTTGTGGACTGGAGGATGGCGCCGTTGGCGAGGGCGTTGGGTGCGGTGGTTGTCCTGATGGCCTGGAGGAAGCCGGAACCCGTCCGCGCGACGACCGCCGTAGTAACGCCCCCGCGGTACGCGTATCTCGCGATAGATATGTTAGATGTTAGCGACTGCAACAGTGGAATCGAAGAAAGAAATACGCACAACGTCTGCAGCCCATCAACAGCGTGGACGACAGTATCGCCGAGAGTACTGGGAACCGCCGTCGTGAGCGGGTCGAACACACGCCCGTCCGTCGTCGACGGCTCGAGCTTGATCTCGCTCCACCCAAGATTGGAGCCGAACGTGATGAGCCCCGGCGCAAGCGCGCCGCCCACGAGGTCGGTGACGCGCGCGTCCGAGGCGAATCCCCGCGCCGCGCACCGCCCGCCCGTGTCGTTTGCCGGCGCGAAGCACTGGATCGCGCCGCCCTCGACGAGCACGAGCCAGTTCGGCGCGACCGCCTCCAGCAGCGGCGCGACGCCGCTGTGTGCGCGCGCCCATACCTGCATAACGCTCACGAAGAGCACGGCGCCGGTGGAGGTGCCCGTGAGAAGGGGAGGCCCTCGAATTCGATCGTGTCCTATATATAATCAAATCTTGTATAGTCCAGGGCGTCGAAGGTCGGACGGAAAACGACGAGGATGGCAAGAGGAAAGAGCGTCTCCGATCTGATCGGAAGTGCACCGGCAGCTCTTGCCGGACTTAGCCGATTGCCACTCTCCTCCCACCACGTCAAGCGCAACCTCAATTCCATACGCTTGCCCGTCAAATTTGCTCCTGAAGTCCAACACCACCCGCCGCGACGATTCTATCCCTTGGTCGTGCTCGCTGTACAGCCACTTTTCCACCTTCGCTCAGATCTTCGCTCTAATCGACGCCGCCTGGGTGTTCGCGATACGCGCCTTTGCACATATGCTGCGAGTCGATCTTTGACTATCGCTGGCTGCAAGTTCACTCACAGACCTTCAATGAGCCGTCAATTGAGCATTCGACCGCTGAGAGATTGCTCATCTGTCGCGCATCCCGCATGCGTGACGCCTTTACCCTGCGCATTCCATAGTACGTACGGTGTGCCTGGAATTCTACGATGCGTACGCCATGCGCGGTAGCTCTGATGTGGAACAGCGCAGGTCCGACAGCCTTCCTCCGCCATACGCCCATGGAGATGGAGTCTGTGCGTGCTGGTAAGAGGCAGTCACCGCGTACTTCGTGGTCGTGAGCGCAATAAAAGCGGAATTGGCCATACACAGGCAGTGCGGGTACGTCTCTCCTCCCCCTTCGCGGGAAATTTTTCCATCTGCCGCTGGGTTGCAGATTTTATCTCGGGGGTTGATGTTGCGCAAGGGTGCGTCGTGCGCTCTTCCCATTCCCATATATTCTGTTCATTGTCACGGTTTGTGGTGGATGCCGCGAAGCGCGCGCGTCGCGCCGTGGCTTCTCATGTGCAAGGTCTTCTCGGCAGCTACATCGGACGACTTGCAAGTTGGACGACTCGATTACGTTTGTATGGCCGCGGGACCCCTCCGGCACGTTGTGTGTGGGCTTGTGGACTTCTGGAGCACGCTGCGCCACAATCAACACTCTACTCGGAGCATCTCAGATGCCGGCGTGTGCGGCGTCGGAGCCCTCGCGTCACCCCCTCTTCTTGTCTCCGCGCCTATCCACGTCTGCTCTAGGAACCCGATGTAATTTTTCTTATCCCTCGCTCGGGTGCCGACCTGCCACGGGCCGCACGGGTCTCGCCTTTGCTTCGAGATCGCTACTCTCTACCTTTCTAGCAACACCGCATCGCGCGCATCCCAACCTTGGCTGGCTGGGCATATTGGACCTTCCGCTCGCGCCTGCAGCAGTCCTTGGTCTCGGTCTCTTCTCCCTTGGGACTGCCGCCCTGGGTCCTTCGTGCCACTTCCTCTCCTCCGTGTCTCTTCACACATTCTCCTTCACTCTGGGTCTCCGTGTTCTGGCTTGCATTAGGCCCTGGACAGCGCGGTTCGAGTATAATATCCTCCGCGCACAAATTGACCCGTATATGCATAATGTATGCCGCTCTTCGCGCCCCGCCCTGGAACGCCTCGCCTCGCCTGCCAAATCTATACATCGAAGATCTCCAACGTCCCTGACACTGGATTTTGGTCCTCCGCAAATTGGATTCTGTAGATGGCGCAGTGGTTGTGTCCCCCGTAATGTGACTTTCTTTTCAATCTGGCTAAAAATGTATCATCGACGACGATTCAGAACGCGTTAGGAAGATTGGACCTTCCAGATGTGGAATAAACGAGACACTGAGGATCCAGTAATTAAGATGAGACCGGGAATGAGCAGTACTAAAAAGCAACAGTGGACACATCACAGCTAAGGCTTAACCCCGAGTCGCACGGGAGACCCTGCAAGGCAAGTGCCGATATTTCTTGTAACAGGATCCAGCGCCATCGAGCCTATATGTATCTTGAATTGCCTCCCAATGCATACTGCAATAATAATATAAGTTGAAGTCGCATGCTTGGACGAATCTCGGGGTAAGTAAGTGCAGAGAGGCTATTTACCA
The DNA here is from genome assembly GCA_029289555.1 of Mycena latifolia. Classification (NCBI taxonomy): domain Eukaryota; kingdom Fungi; phylum Basidiomycota; class Agaricomycetes; order Agaricales; family Mycenaceae; genus Mycena; species Mycena latifolia. The sequence continues at coordinate 104,562 of JARJLE010000087.1, read as the reverse complement.
GAGAAAGACAAGTCGCGTACAATGGCACGGACGACGCAAGCATAGAACTTTATGGGAGTTGAGGGATGGTCGGAGAGAGCATCTACTCACTGAAACCAAGCATGCGGGCCTAAAAAGTATCACCGCTCGGCTGTGGTCCATGCCCGAGTCGAACGGGCACACCCTGCTGACTTCCTCCGCGAGCTCCGTCGTGATCACTCCGCCTTTGAACCATGATAAGTCTCTGAGCTTTGTGTGATCCAACTCGCACTTTCAGAGTTCTCCCTTGCCCATTGCAGCTCGCACATGGACGGTTGGATAGCTTGTCACTGCGGTGAAATGGTGTAAGCCCGAGTTGAATGGGCAAATCCTACGTGGGCCGCACAGCTGCACATCTGGGTACCACCAGTACGTACAAGTCCGCCTTAGGACCAGGCTAAAGAGATGTGAGCCCAGGTTGTAGTAGCGGAAAGGGTGGTCTACCAGCAACAGTGCGGCTTGAATTTAATCTGGTGTCACTGACATACGACGTCCGCTGGGAGTCCCATAACATAAGATGAAATGAGCGGCACACCAGGAATTGATGCTGGGGTGACTACCACCAGAGCAGGTGCTCATCGACTCCTCATAGTAGAGGAGGGCTCGAGTGATTAATTGGGGAGTACCCCGCCAAACTATTCTGAGGCATCACAGGTAAATTCATCAGATGAGAATGGAAGTCGCCCAGTGCGAGGAAGATATTACTCGCGCTACATACTTGATGCAGTCTGTGTCCCCAGACCGGAACTGCTCCTTTCCGGCCTCATGGTCCAAGCCCGAATCGAACGGGCGATGCCTGTCGAAGATGATCTCGTTAATGTCGATTCATTGCAAGTGCAGCCCCTCGGCCTTTGGACCGTGCTAGAGGGATGTGAAGCCAGGATTTGGTCGATTAAAGTACAGCACGCACCTCCAATTCTTTGCAATCAATGCATGTGTGAACACTCTGGATGGGAGTGGGATGGGCGAGCACTACTCAGTCTTGTTTAATGCTAGCAAAGGCAAGTGATCAACTACCATACCCCTCGATGAACACTGATATGCAAACACAAGGAGCCTGACCTAATTTTCGAGCGATGGGGACAGAATCTGGGTCTTTTTCCGTCCTGTGCTCCCGGTAAGATCATCATCCAAAAAAAAGAAAAAATCCTTCTCGGCCTTCTGAGACAAATACGACGCCGCCACAATGGTGAGGACAATGTGGATGCTGGCTGGAGGGTGTCAACCAATGAGAGAATGCAATGGAAAATGACCTAAGATGACAAGCACAGGGAATACTCAGTTAGCAGGGAGCCTTATCCAGAGAGCGAGATGAATGAACACAGAGACATGTGGTTGTCGAAGCCCGAGTCCATCGGACTTTGATGATAACTTTGATCCGCGACGGAAATAGGACCAACTGTAACCGATGGGAAATGGTAACAATCGGCACTGCCCTCTCCGCGTCAGCCACGTCACTGCAGCTCCTCTCTGACCTCTTCTCCCATCCACCGACTGCGTGCACTGTGAGAGGATTCCACAGTGATGCCGAACACAGATGACCCTCATAAGGGGGTGAGGGTCTTGTCCCTGGGTAATGCCCTGTCCCTCCCCCCTTGGAATTGCATTGACCCACATGATTGGTCAGATGGCGGCGGAGCTGGAGTATTGTCTGAGTTGCTCATACTTGAGCGAATCATGTATCAACTGCAGACAACCCTCGGCTCTGACACGACTCCAGCTCCATGCAATTATTTCGAGGTTATTGGAGGCAGCGGCACAGGAGGGTGAGTATTATGTCCTGGAAGGTTGCTAGAAGCTGATGTGACATAGGATCATCGCATTGATGCTCGGCCGCCTCCGCATGTCAATTGCTGGGTCCATTTCTGCCTATGAGAACCTTTGGCCTAAATCCAAAAGTGGATCCACCAAGCAGTTCAAAGCCAGCCAGCTGGAAGCAGCGCTAAGGCAGATATTCAGAGAAGAAAAGATGCGAGATGTCAGCCCTCATTCCTGCAAGATGTACGTATAATTATTGGTCTTGTAAATAAATTTACATTCATATATGTATCCCTCAGCTTTGTGTGTGCCATGCATGAAAGCAATCTGAATGCTGGTATCCCTCAACTTTTTCGCACGTACAACACCCCACAGGAGCCAGCTCTTGATTGCAAGATATGGGAGGCTGCGCGGGCCACCTCTGCTATGCCCGGACTTTTCAAACTAATTGAAATTGGCTGGGGAGGGGTGAGGCCAAAGTACATTGGCGGGTCTGTTGGGCACAACAACCCAACCTCCTTGGTTGTGGCAGAAGCCCAGCAAATGTACCCCTCGCAGCCTGTTGTCCTTGTGGTCAGTGTTGGCAGTGGGCATCCCAACACAATCCAGATTCCGAGATCCCCAAGTTTGACTGCCCTTGTCAAGACCTTGAAAACCATTGCAACTGACTGCGAACGGATGCATGAGGACAATGCACGAAGATTTCGTGGCAGTCCCAATACCTATTTTCGCTTCAATATTTTGCAGGGTTTGCAGGGCTTTGAGCAACAACACTGGGGAAGATCCAGTGAAGTTTCCACACATACTCGGGTTTACCTAGGTACCGAAGATGCAAAGTGTAAGCTCACAGGTGTTGTGGATGTCATCCTAAGTGAGTGCCTCTATTTTTGATGAACAACTTGTGGCTGAGATTCGTGGTAGATCCTGTGGTTCCAGTGTCTGACTCCCCAGCCTATCTAAAAGTTTGCCCAGCCCCAACTGTTCATTTCACTGGGAGAGAAAATATTCTCCAAGAGATGACAGAATATTTCAAGAGGGGCATTGGTCAACGGCATATTTTTCTGTTGCATGGGCTTGGTGGGTCTGGGAAAAGCCAAATTGCCTTCAAGTTTGTTGAGCAGTCTACCAGTTTGCTGGAATCACGGTGCGCTGTAGTAGATGTCCAATATATCTCTCAAACTGATATACCAGCCCAGGTTCTCTGATGTTTATTTCTTGGATAGCAGCTCTCAGCAAACGATTGAAAATGATCTAGTTACTCTTGCCCTTGCCAAGAAAGCTGGGAAAACTTCCCAAGATGGTTTGAATTGGCTGTCACACCAGCATCAAGAATGGTTGATCGTATTCAACAATGCGGATGACATCCATCTCAAGCTTGTGCGGTATTTTCCATCAGGGTCTCATGGAAACATCCTCATTACATCCCGAAATCCCAACCTTGGTCAGGTTGCAAAGGCTGTGCACAAAGTTGAGCAGATGGCACTTGAGGAAGCAACTGATCTTCTGTTATCTGCTGCTCGATATGATGTCATGGAAGACAATAACAGAGATCTCGGCAAGCGAATTGTCCAGGTATGTTGCATTTCTACAATATGAAACTTCAGTTAAACAATTACAAAGAAACTCCATTGCTTCCCCTTGGCTGTGGCACAGGCCGGGGCCTTTATTTCCTCATCCCGGTCCCTGCAAAAATACCTCGACTTGTATGAGAGCACCAGGAGCCGGATTCAGTTCCTGGATCAGCAGCCCCCACAATCCGAGTATGGGTGGTCAGTTTATACAACATGGCAGATCAGTTTCCAGAAGATTTCCAGACAGGCAAGGGAGCTGCTTGAGCTTTGCTCTTTCATCCACCATGATGGGATAACAGAGGAATTGTTTCGACAAGCTGCATCCTACGAGATTACTGCACATGGGCCGACTGAGAGGCAGACCTCCGGGAGCCCTTGGATTTCTTGGCCAAATTGCTTGGCAATCCAGGTTCCAAGTGGGATTCACTGAAGTTTATAGTGCTTACAGATGAGCTTGCACGCTTCTCCTTGATTGACTTTCAGGCTGCCTTGGGAGACATTACCTTCTCAATTCATCCACTGGTGCATGAATGGTGCAGGGCCATAGTGAAAGTGGATGCTCCCACTGAACTGTGCATGCACAAACTGATAGGGATGGCATTGTCTTCAAGGGATGATGATTTCAGATTCTCACACCAAATGTTTCCCCATCTTGATACACTTTTGTTTACGATGGGCCTGGATTCAAGCCACCAGCCCAACATCCTCGACACCTCATTTGCATCACACAGTCTGTGGGTATACCACAAGGAAGGAAAGTGGAGGGATGGAGTTTGCCTGGGGCAATCCATGCTACAAGCCTCATCATTGCACCTGAATGAAAACCAAACTCTCACCATTCAAGAGATGCTAGCCATAATGTACAGCGGGAGCGGGATGTTTCCCCAGGCAGCAGAACTGCAGCAGATGGTCTTGAAAAGGCACAAGGAACTCCTTGGTGAGGATCATCCAGACACTCTGGGAACCATGGGAAACCTGGCACTCAGCTACTCAGAGATGGGACAGTTTCAGGAGGCTGCAGAACTGCAGAAACTGGTCTTGAACAGGCAAACGGAACTCCTTGGCGAGGATCATCCAGACACTCTGGGAACCATGGGGAACCTTGCAAACTCCTACTTGCAGATGGGACAGTTTCCTGAGGCTGCAGAACTGGCGAAAGTGGTCTTGACCAAGTGCACTGAGCTCCTTGGTGAGGATCATCCAGACGCTCTGAGAACCATGGGAAACCTTGCAATCAGCTACTCACAGATGGGACACTTTGAGAAGGCTGCAGAACTAGAGAAAGTGGTCATGACCAAGCAAACAGAACTCCTCGGCGAGGATCATCCAGACACTCTGGGAACCATGGGGAACCTTGCAAACCGCTACTGGCAGATGGGACAGTTTCCCAAGGCTGCAGAACTGTATAAGGTGGTCTTGAACAAGCAAACAGAACTCCTTGGCAAGGATCATCCAGACACTCTAATTAATCTGGCAAATTTGGGGCTAACATATTTCAAAATGGGCCGCCTCGCAGAGGCACGCGAGCTTCAGGAGCGGGCCCTGAACAGGCGCCGGCGGGTTTTAGGTGACGGTCATCCAAATACACTGAAAATGCTCATGAGTTGGCTGCGACGATTCAAGCACTGGAAGATGCAGCGAGTCAGTAAAGCTTCCAGAGTCAACAACTATTTTTCGTGAGTGGAGTCTTGTCAATGTTGCCATTACACTAATTCCGCCAGGTCTTTGACTTCCCCGTGGACAGTGGAATTTATGAATTGCGAGTCAGGAGATATTTTTGTCCCATAAGCTTCCTTACATTTATTTACTGTGCCTAGTAGGGATTTTTTTTGATAGTAGGCATTTTTGTTCAATACCAAATGTTAAGCTAATCGTTGGATATGAAGCTTACTGCATCTGGTGCGGTTTGAGTGATCCACGGAGAGGCAGATGCACAAAAAATTCCTTTGGTTGTGGCGAACCATGGAGAAGGGTGCCTAGGAACATATATTCTAGCGGGGATGGAGCAGCACAGAAGATCCGTGCGATGCAGCGGCGGGAGTGTAATTCTTTGGTTTGGGTGGTAGTGAAAAAGAGACGGCATGATATTCATTGCTCGATCCGGAGCCGAACGGGCATCCCTGCAAATTTCAATGAAACCATGTCGAGTTTCATGTCCAATTATGGAATGAACTGCACCTGCGATGCCACGAAAGGCTACATCAAATTTAGGCTCGAAGGAAGATGATCAGATGATAAAGTGATTAATGGAAAGACAGCCATGGGGGTTGCTAAAGGCTGGATCCCGAGTCGAACAGGCATCCCTGCAATAATTCCAATATTTAATACCAGAATGTGCAGGCGCAGGCGCGGTCCGCCCGCCATCGAGCCGATATGCACTGTCGTTGGATTGGTTCGGGTGGAATCTTGGGAAGTAGGGCATGCATTCATTTTCATCCTTTAAATCCGAGCAATGAGCGAAGTGCAGTGATATCTAGCCAGGAGTGCGAGGGTTACAGTTAGTGCACAGTGAGTTTTTGCTGGGACAGGGAAAGAATGGAATGGAATGAAGCTCGCGAAAGATATGGTGATGAAGCCCGAGATGGATATGGTAAGGAGGATCAAGATTGGGCCGAAATCCACGGGAAAGAAGAAGAAGAAACTGTAGCACTCACAGCTCGAGCCCGAGTCGAACAGGCATCCATCCCCGCAGCGGACATTTTGTTCTCGGGTATCATAGTGTGCAGGAGCGGTCCCCGCCGTCGAGCCGATACACAGCTTTTATGAGCTGGGGTGAATTCGTGTCAATGGGAATATTAATGCGGGTGGAAATGAACGATGTATACTGAGCTCGAGGCAGTATTCATCGGTGCGAATACTTGGGCAATAAAAAGGCTGAGCTTGGACGGGCGGATCGCAACCCGCTTCTGGAGATGGCTCGGGGCCTTCTGCGAAATGACTGGTAGAGACGAATCAAGGGTGGTGAAAATTGAAGACAACTGAGAAGCATTTTTAAATATTGCGGTCCTTGGGACACGGGACGGCAGTAAGGCTGAGAGTGATTTGCTGGACGGGTAGTACATCACGAAAGTTGAATCCTAGTAAATTGGAATAGCTCCATGATTCTGTCCTCGAGAAGAGCCTGGGCCGCAACTGAGTCGGGGGAAAACACGACTAAGGCTTGATCCCGGGTCAAACGGGTATCCTTCCATATTATAGGGTGCAGGTGCGGTCCCACCGCCATGGAGCCGATATGAAGCTCCACCGCACACTGCAATTTAAATATAAACGACTTGAGCCTCGGGGACGCACCAACGAATCTTGTTTGAAGGAAGCGCACAAGAGGTTGTCAACAGAGATTGAAGCGCAAAAGGAGTCATGTGGGATCGTACCAACCGAGCGAGCGGAGAAATCAATCACGCGAGCTTTGGATTCCACGAGAGTCGGCCTCTCACGGCGGACAACAACCACGCGAGCCGCAAAATCCATAGCAGCCAGCAAGAGCGAGTAGAACGAGAAGATCAGGCTGGATAGCGCAGATAATTGAGACATCACAGGGTGCGGGGTGGGTCTGCACGGAATCCGAGTAGCTCTATTTGCAAATTGCAACCCTCGAGGGCCTGCAATCACGGGCTGGATGTTAGCAACTTGTGGATTTGCTTGTTTAAACAACGTGGTACTCGCGGCGAGGGAGCGTTGAGCATACAGAGTCCGCACAGAGGAAGGCAGCGAGTGGTGGTTAATGACACTCGGAAGGAAGTGGCCTTTCTGATCAGGTCGGGACAAAATTACTGTTCGGCTGCTCTTGCCGAAACCTCAATGCCTCGATCTCGGTTTCTCGGTTTCTCTAGTGCTGGGTCAACTCGGTCGAGCAACAATCCCTGGATTGAAATTGATGCTCCACTCACCATGACATCATCGCAGCAGCGCCTCGCATCCTCCGAGCTCCGAGTCTGTCTCTTCGCCTCGTGTGGAGCTCATCATCGCATTCACCGTACTCGCGCTGCATAAGCCTCATCCTCACCTCCTCTGCTACGTCAGCGCGGCGATCCGTGTGCCACTTGTCGTCATCGCGGACATCATCCTCATCGAAGCGCCGGCCGTGTATGTGTACATGTATACCGTCGACGCCCACCGCCCACACCGCCGCGCGTGCCAAGGCCCGATTGTACCGCAGCTCGCCAGCGCCCGTGCGTGGACGCCCGCCATACATTGGCTGGGTTTGGCCCAGTGTCACCGCTCCTAGAGCCATTTGGGACGACGCCTCCTCTGCCTCGCGGCCGTACCTGGTCAGCGCGTTCGGGGACGACGTCGCACTGCCTCGCGTTGTACCTGTGTTGGAACTTGGTGCACAGTCCGAGGTTTTCCATAGCTGACTGTTTCTGCCGCCTGCGAACACGGCGACTCCAATCAGCCTCGGGCAATACGCGCTCACCTTCGTCCGTAAGGCTGCTCCGGGCCATAGCAATCGTTCGGCTCAATGCTCGTCACGCCTCTGCTGCGGCCTCTCGTGGTCTGCGTGCCGCTCAGAACTACGCAGCAATCCGCGGGGTGCCCTCCTAGCCATACCTTTCTACAACTGCTTGTACCCCGGCCACTGTGCTGTCTTCGCGCGCCAGTCTCAAATGCATCCTCCACGTCGCAGGCCCAGCAGAGGAGAATGCTTCCCAGCATTCCCATCTTCCCGTGCCTGTGCACTCAGGGAATTTTTTATCCCCACGCTCACCTCCCGCGCTCTGTTTTGCAAACACACCACTGTTGCACCTGCGTGCATTCGTCTGTCGCGACTCAATCTTCCATCTGGTGGTCCTTGGCTCCACGGTGTCCGTTACCGCCTTCGCCGCCATCAATCTGGATCCTCCCGCCTGACTTCAGCCTTTTAAGGCTCGCGTTGAGCATGCAATGCTCCGTCTGAAACATCGCGAATAGCTTGCTCGTCCGCTGCAATAATTCCCCGCAATCCGCGCTGCAATCGTGCTTCCTCTTCTCCTCAAATTTACGCGTCAAATGTGTACCTTGGTGTGGATTCACCATGCTGAAAAGGTACGTCGTGCGCTCCCTTCGCCTAGAATCCGCGGCATGGATCGTCTCCGTAAACACTCGCCTAGGTGATGTAACTCTCTTTCTCTCATCCATGCTACCAAACCAGTGGCCGCAGTCCCCCGGGCGCACGCCGGTGCAAGCGTTCGGTATCCCCCACGACTCGGGCCCGAAAAGGTCCAAGAAGACGACGGCGAGTCCGTTCATGATGAGCGGAAGTGGGGACTTGAGCCCTAGCCTGCTACACGGCGGACATCCACCCGCAAGTGATCGGGGCGCTGCCGAAGTCCCCAACTCCGTTCCTGCTTCAAGTGCGAGTGATCCGCAGCGATCCTGCACTTGGGCTCCAATTGTTGATGTGCACGACACCCTTCGAAGGTCTCACTGCGTTCAGCGGCTTGATAGCCGAAGACTGGCCAGCTGTTGCGAGCTGCGGCTAGTCTCGGCTAGGCATAGGCTAGGTCAGCGTGCCGAAGCTCGCAACAGCTGGCCAGCCTTCGGCTATCAAGCCGCTGAACGCAGTGTCTGAGGCACCTGTGTCTCTTTGGATTATACCACCCTCGAGCCAAAGCTTCCTGTGCAGCTCCTGTCGCGTTCTCAGGGTCTCATTTCCCTTAATGATTGGATGTTGATCCCCGATGGCGATGGCGATGCCCGCCCCGTCGGATGCAGACTGCTTCGTAGCTTGCGCTTCAAAGTGCAAATATCCACTACCAACGGCTCTAACCTTAATCTCGAAACTTCTTGCATCCGGGGAGTGCGAGAGACGCCGAGACACTTCCGTGTCTAAGCCACGGGCATCGCCGCTCCTGCTACGAGTCTCTTCACCACAGGTATGGGCGCTCTCTGCTCTCTGAAGTCAATTACATCTGAGCTTACAAGAGGATGCACGGTTCATAAATGTCAACTGTCCATCCAATGGCTATCGCGCTAAGATCGCTCGCCTCCGCTTAGCGAAAGCACACCTGGGGACGCTGCTATGAGCTTGATTTAGCTCGTCAAAGTTATTTCACCGCTTCGTGTCCCCGTGCATTTTTTTTACTCTCTTTTTCGTTAATTATTTCCAGCTTCTTCGGGCGTTGCCTTCGTTGAAACCCGAAATATCCTGAGGATTTTCAAAGACCGCGAGCCCAATCTCTAGTACGCATCGCGACGGAGAACCTAAATACTGGTGCGCCCGTTTCCCCGATCATCTACGAATTTCCTCTGATCTTGTGTTTAGACGTGCCTGTTGTACATACTTAACACCAATTTCAATCAATTATCACGCCGTAAGTATAACTAATAAACACCTTTTGCCTTGTCAATCGCACCGCCTACAAAAGGGTTCGACTCTTTCGATCTTGGCATGTAAGAGGATGGCTCATGGATGTCACCTATCCAGTGAGACGCTATCGAGCCCGGGCCATGGAGCCGGGTAGACCGGTGACCATCTGTCTATGAGAACTGTCGATCCATCGACGAGCTTGCTCTCATAGACAGACTGGATTCGAGCCTAGGAGCAGCCACTTTTGCGAACTTGCTGCTTCAAGGTTCGCAATCGTCGAGTTGAATTCCACTGCTCAAATTTTGGCCGTGAGCTAATCACTGTTGCAAAATTCCGCGTCGTCAGCAGCACTTCGTAATCTTCTATTATTTTCAGTGCCAATGCGCGCGCACTCGGACGGTAGCCGAATACTTGGCGTGACTGGTTCAGGAATCTCAAGTTAGTGTGCCAGTGCCATGAATTAGACCTCTCAGTAATTGCGTAGTGCAATTCAAGCCTTGTATCCGCTCGATGGCGGTGGGATCACACCTGCCAGTGCGTTCAGTGGCTCAGTGGCGAGCGTCGATGAGTTCAGGCTGGGCGCCCATGCGACTTAAGATCGAGCGATTGGTCACCTTTGTTCAAATTTTGTCGCTGCAGTCCACCCTCGAATCCCGTACTTGTATATAATATCTTTACCTTCCTGAACTGCTCTCCGTCTCCAGTGGAACCGCCGTTCTACACCGAATCGTTAGCGACCGAGCATTTCGACTTCCTGCTGATTCAATGGTACCACTCGAGCAGTGGCCGTTAATTTGAAAAGTTTGAGCGATCGCGATGAAAAGTTGTTGATTCTCATCATGGCGACAATGCAATCCCCATGCTCTGTTGTCAGCGGCGTCGCCGCATTCTGGCCTACATTCGCAGACTGTATACCTGAGCTCGGGTTACTCATCTTCAAATCTGATAGTTTCTCTTTCCCCAGGAGCACTCAGAATGCTATCGCCCGTATCAGTGTTAAGACGCTTCGTTTGCGGGAGCGTCAATATTATCTTTACCCCATTTTCTGCCATTGGTGAAAGACCTTGTATGGCTTTCTCGGCAAGGAGGGACTATTTATTAACTAGGAATGGTGATCTAGTCGTCTTCAGTGCACCTATTTTTTCGAGATGGAAGGCAGCTGACCCAACGGGCCGTTGATCAGTCACCCCGGAGAGTCTGATGTTTCTGACCTCCCAAAAACGTATCTGAAACTAAAAGTTTCAGACGTGCTCCAGATACGTTTGGTTTAAGGTACCGCCCCAGGCCGGTCCGGAGCCAACGGGTTTTGGGTGGCCTGAAACATAAAGTTTCAGATACAGTTTTTTGAGGCCTAAAATAAGCATTTTTCCAGAGTGAGTGGTATTCCTCTACGCCCCGGACAAATATTCCTCTGTGCCCCCAGAGTCCAGACCGCCCCGTCTGATCATCAAGGATGTTGCATATTCCCCTTCGGCGCAACTCACAGAATCCTCGATGAAATGAGGGTACACACACGTAAACTTTCACGGCCTCCAAGTTCCGCTTGCCCTTCGAAGCTTTGGACTCAAACGGACGGACAAGGCAGCCATTTTGGGTCAGCATGGTATATAAGGCCAACCTGAAATTTCGTCCGTCTCCGAGTCGCCGTGCCAAAGTGCGCATGAGTTTGCATGGCGTAAGTAGTTTCAATGTGGCTGTCGTGGGGCGCCTGACAATGGTAGATATCAATCGCACTTCTACTTACCTGACTCTTATCAATGCGCAAAGTACATATCGGTCTCGGCTCCAGGTAGGTAGGTAGGTAGGTAGAATTGGTGATGATAGCGACTTTTAGAGCGAGGACGGGGCTTTGCGGAAACATCCAAAACTTCGGGGAGAGTGTGAACAATTCCTGGGCTGTGCGGGCTGTCACGCTGTGTAGTAGAACATTTTTTGCGGGTCCGGGTACGGGTAAGCCCAAACGTACCCGCGGGTGTACCCGTGTCCATCCTTACGCGGCGGCTCGGCTTGCATGCGTGTCCATGCCGTTGAGCTGCGCGTCTGCCTGCTTTGGTGGAATGTACCAATGGGTACTGAAGTTGACGGCCTGGAGCTGTCACGTGGTTGCGGAGGAGCAGAATTTCAATTTCAACAGAGAGTTCAACAACCAAAAGGAGATTTACTGTAACACTTCGCAGCAGTCCCAGCACAGAACCCAGTTCTAAAGGAGCAATCGCATAGCAGATGAACAGCTATAGTGCGGTGTTTTTGAGGTTGAAAATAGCAACACACGCCTCTGGAGGAGAGGAAAAGAGAAAGGAGATAAGACTAAGGGGATGTAGCAAACAGGTGCAAACGAAAGCCGGAGATCTCGTTAAGAGAACGGATAATAATATCCACTTGAAACAGTTACGGCTGTGTTGAAGCGGTCTCCCTCGCCGATGATGTTTGTCAGTTGGGGTATAAGTATGTTTGCAAAAAGACTGAGCTCCACACAGGCCCTTCAAACCTTTCCTTTGCGTCCAAGTATGAAGTTCACCATTGCCATTGCCCCTCTCCTGGCGTCGGTTGTCTCCGCTGCGTCACTCCAAGCCCGTCAGTACAATGACGGCCAGCTTTTGTCACCCGCCGCTGGTGCCACTGTGGCGTCTGGGTCTGAAGTCACCATCCGATACCACGTTTATGACAGCCTGTGAGTCATAAACAGCAGTTGCAAGCTTGTCATCAACTGATCTGTGTATAGCTCCGCGGGGACGAAGTACATCCTAGTTGGCTTCGAGTTTTCACCCGATGACGGTGACCACACCACATATCCTGTGGGCAATCTCAGCTTGAGCAGCCCTGGATCGAGTGGGCTTGTTATCAATAGCCCCGTTACGGCTCCAGGTCCTGGAAGTAAGCATATTTTCTTTCTATGTTAACGAGAGTCAGGAATTCAATTTGTTTTGTCAGGCTATAATCTCGTTATTTACGACGTTCGGACTGCCGGTGTTGCTCAGACTCTCTACTCGCTGATGACGGTTAACCAAACCATTACGGTTACCTAATCGCTGAACACGACTGGAACATCTGCTAATTATGTTGGACGCGCCAGTAACCTAGCAGCCCTTGTTTACGATGTTTACGATTTGAATCGCACCTATGCCTAATACAAGACTGAGGTACGACCGAAGCCGACCACGGCGGATCGTGTGGGTGTGCGAATAGTGGAACGTCCTTTCTCCGTATATCTCGCCGTTTTCTCTCCGTAGTGTATCTCTCCATTCGTCGTTGTTCTTCGCATTGTTATACGAGCCGTAGAACAAAAATGGACACTGGCATTCTGTTAGTCATTATCTCAAATTTCTCGAGGCATAATCGATACCATTCAAGGGAAAGGCTGGTATTGATAAGACCTAGCAGCGGACTCTGACAAAGGCAAGCCCCGCGGCGAGCGACAGGCACCGCGCTAGCAGTCGGGGTCTGACTAGCCTCGCGGGTGGGTGGGGCAGGCAGCGGCGACGGGTCCTCTGCGTCGATCCCAGCAGTCCGCGTGCGCCACCCGCACGGATGCGGTCTCCCAGCGTGCGCGCCTCGGCCGTGGCCGCTGCTATCCGCTCCATGATCCCGTCCCAGCCCCACTCTCGTCGCTCGTGTCCGCCGCGGTGACGCCCACGCTCGCACCCCGCCACCCGCGGGCTCCTACGTACCCAGGGCCGTGACGAGCGTGCCCACGCGCGCGAGCAGCTCCGTCTGCGCACTCGCGCATGATCCCGCTGAGGGCGGTGAGCGTGGCGGCGGGGGCGGGCGGGGCGGCGAGGACGATCCGCTCCATCGCCGGCTCGAGATGCGCGGTAACTGCGCGCACGTTGATGTCGCGCGGGGCCAGGGCAGCGCGCAGGCGCTGTGCCGCGCGCGCGTGGGCGGTGGGGGCGGTGAGCGTGCGGAGATACTCGCTCATGCTCATCGTGCCCGCCCCGCCTGCGCCGCTATCCGCAGAAGCGTCGCCGCGAGTCGGAGAGCGAGGGACATCGCGCCCCGCGGGCGGGGAAGCGCCTGAGGACGTGGATGCGGAAGCGCCGTCAAGCCCGAAATGGCGCTCGACGCTGGCGGGGCGGCGCAGGGTGCGACGGCGGACGGGGCGGGCTGGGACTGCGGGAGCCGCGGGGGCGGTAAAAGAAGATGCCGTGGGCGAACGCAGTGGCGGCGGGACGGGCGAGGGGGGGATAAACGGTATGTAGCCCGCCGGCGCGACGGGGAAGTACGCGCTGCTCGTGAGGGCGACGTGAGAGGGTGTGCTAGCCGCCAAGGTCTCGAAGGTCGGGAGCTCTCTGCATGGAATCGAAGGTTAGCGAGGATACGCGCGAGAAGCAGGACCACGTACCGTGTCCAGTCATTTTGCGCATCGTGCAGCGGGGACGACGCGGGGTGAATGCGGAGCCATCTTGAGGGGAGGATGAGCTGCGGGCGAGCGAGACGGCGGTCGTCAGGAAAACATAGCCATCGCGCCCGGCGCTGCTGGGCGAATGCACACTGCAGTAGTTTTGCCGGGTGCCAAGCGCATTGCCACTGCGAACGTGTTAGTTTCAGTTGTAACGGGGGGCAGCAAAGACTTGGGAAGGGAGGGATGCTGGACGAAGAAAAGAGGTCAAGATCAAGAAGTGGGACGCATTTCTGAAAATAACTTCTCCACAAACGAATCCGTGAAGATTGAAGGAAAAATGAAGACGACGGTGCAGTAGCCCAGTTCATCGGATGAAGATCGAGACGAACACAAAAGAATGAAAGAGTTTGCTCACCACACAGCACAGCCTAACCCGCTAACGATGCACCCACAGGCAGATGTCCCGCACTCGGTCGAAATTCAATTGCAAGGCTTCACGTTTCTTCAAGCTGAAACTGCGAACAAGACGAGGGCTACAATGATATGTGTCTCATTTAGGACTCCCTGGGAGCTGCTTCTTGGTGTCTACACACTCTACGGCGAGTACTAGTCTCGAATTTTAGGCGGTAGGGTGTTGCGCTCGAAGTGTGTTCCAAATATCGCGGGCAGGCAAAGGGCCATCACTCGGAACCAACAATCCTGCAAATGAAGCCATTGCTCAAGTTCGGCGAGCGGACCTGCGAAATAGGCCTTTGTTCCGGGCGATGGAACGGATTAACCGTCACCGGGCGCGTCCGCTGTCTCACCAGCTGCTCATGCATGTTCTCCCCGGGCGAGAAACTCCGAGAGGCGTCGTTCAACCACTCTGGGATGTGGTCCGCGCACATCTGGGCGCTCTGCTGCGCGTAGTCCGTGCATGCGAAGGGGATGTTCGCTCTGGGAGCAATCAATCATTCCTGAATTAGTGCCCCAACCGCACCTCAAGGGCAGACAAGAGTCGGAGACAACTCACATCCTCGCACACGAAACCACCTCGTACCACGTACTATACGACAGGATCCCCGCGTTCCGGGCCACGAGCGCATCGGGGTCCGTTGGCGCGAGCATCATCACGGAGCGCTCCCACACACCCGCGAACGGGCGCAGCTGCCGAGCGACATCCCGCGGTCGCGGCGGCGGGTGGTAGAGCGATATCGCGATGGAGCCGCCGCCCGTGGGGCGCGGAGCGATGTACTCCCACACCGGCCCATCGCGCGCGGCGATGGAGCGCGGGAAGCGCTGCTTAGCGTGCCCCAGGAGGTCGTGCGCGGCGGGTGAGAACACGGTGAGGTTGATATGGGTGTTGGGGAGGAGGAGTGCAAGCTCAGAGAACCTTGGGACAGGAGAGGTCAGGACCTGTTGCGCGGCGGAAGGAGAACAGGACGACGAAATAACGCACAGCGGGAGGTAGTTCAGCTCGGTCTCCGCTCCGAGGTAATGCACATCCACGACCTGCTTCTCTCCCAACGGATGCTGCAAATCCACCACCTTGAGCGTCTCTGTGAAGAGGTAATAGGTCGTCAAGACGTGATCCATGAGGACCGCCGCAGGAGACTCGAGGCTCAGCCCGCGCCAGTCATACCATGACTTCCAGTCCTTTACTTGACCCGGGCGGGGACGCGCCGGCGTCAGAAACCCGCCCGTGAAGAAAATATGGGGGATGAGCGCCTCATCCCGCAGCTTCCACCCCTCAACATCCGACGGCCATTCCTCCAGTGCTAACATCATCGCACCGTGCGCATATCCTGTCAAGCTTGTATTGTCTTTAGGCTGCATGAACGGCTGCGCGCCGGCGCCGTAGACGGGATCGTCGCTGATGTCGTGTGGGTGAATCCGCTCGGGGACGGCCCAGAAGCCGGCCATGCGGTAGTCGAAGTCCAGGAAAATTTGTTAGAGAAGGTTCCGTCGCGCTCGAGGCGGCCCCAGGGAAACTGGCTAAGCTGGGCTTGGAAGTAAGGCAGCTGCGGCATATATTCGTCCTGTGCAGCCCCAGGATAGTTATAATTAATTTCGGGAATGCACTACGCAGCAAAGGCTGAATAGAATCGCGTACTCTGATTACTTTGCACCAGTCTTTGTGATACCCGCCTGGTCGCTTAGGCCTTCCGGAGATGGGCTTCCAGTCGGCGGTTTGGCACTGGTATCAAAATCGGTGCGGGCAAGTGCGGAAGAAGCGCAGGGGACTTTACCTCTTTGCTGCAATAGTAGTTGCCCTGTTGAAAGTCATTCAATCGCCAATTCTGTAGTAAATATACGGAGGGAGTTTACCAGACATCCCGAGCATCTCTTGGGCTAACGAATGCCGATATCAGAGCCATCCGCGGCGTCAATGAGCGGATGTTAACTTACCGTCCATTTGTTTCCGCTGGCACTCAAGCATGGCTTGCCGCATTTCACGTAGGAACACTGAACGACGAATTTATCAGGAACGCAGCAGTGTTCGTGCAAAGCCGAACAACGTACCACAGTGCCGATAGAGAGGCGGATTTCTCTCTGAGCGGCAACGTCGCCTGCATTCACGGCGTCTTCAAATTTCTTTGCCACTAAGCAAACATCTGTATCGATGCATTGGAGGTTAAAAGGGCTACATACTTTGTCGAATGTACTGGAATTGTTCTGAGCTGGCGGAATCCATAGCTTCGAGCATTCGTCTCTCATGTGGTGTGATATGTGTGGTCTCATCCACGGGGAGAGCTGTCGGGACAGGCCTCCTGAACGCGGGAGATTGTGGTTGAACCGCCCGGTCGCCACGGAGGGACACCTGCGTGCTCGCATTATCGGGCTCAGCGGCTGGAGTAGCTCCATGTGAGCTTTTCGCAGATTTTCAGAATCAATCCTAGAAGCCAAGGTGCCGATTTCGAGCGGTTCCTCGGGATGGTGAGTGATAAGTGGTGTGTTTTTCAACTTCGCATAGACAAGAAATGGAAGAGCTAGTGCGAGCACCGTGAGGAGCAGCGAGATCATGGAGATGAAAGAGAAGCAGAGATCAACACGTGCGTGCTGTTGCTTGCACCACCTCCTTGATGTGTTTCGGCAAGCGATGCCGAAGACTTGCATGTGCCTGTTCCCCACTGGCACTCTGATCCGAAAGGTCGCTCTTGTCTCACTCGTCGACGTCCCTGCCAGTCTCTGCTTTCTCTGCAGACTCCTTGCGGTCCCACTCGCGGCGTAAGGCTCACGATGGGATCGATAATCCAGCCAACGATGGGAACTGGGAACGGGCTGGCGGACGTTGCTGCGAGCTCGTAGATCAAGGGAGCGAGCACTGAGGCGGGCAAAGCGGGGTTGGCGAGGATGTTCAGCGATGTGGCGAGCTCGTAGATGACTGGCGAGAGTGGGTTTAAATAAGACTTACTTAAGGAACAGCGCGCCTTTGCCGCTGACGTGGCCGACGGTGCTTGAGCGCAAATATGATCGAGCTCCGCCTCGTTCGCAACCGCTTGTCCAGTTGTTGGAATCTGAGAAAGATTAGCAGAGGCAGTGAGTAGAATGTGTCACGACGTACCCTGCGCACGGTCGGCGGTGACTTGCTGGGCCGAGCTGTGAGGGGGAGCGAGAAGCTCACTGGATGGAGGGGTCAGCCTGTGTGTGGGGTGCATGTCATGAGTGGCACTTGGGCTGTTTGAGAAGCTCAATGATATTCTTTCTGCAACAGCGAGCATCAGATATACTTACATCAACGTCAGAAGAATTCAATTGTGTCTTTTCCACGTCCTTGAGTTGTCGGAATAAACGGAATTGTCCGAAATCGAATGGGCGATACTTAGTTTATGATACCTGTTGGAGGCCGCGCGGGGTCTCTGGAGCCGGATGAGCTAACGGGGCTCGCAGCGGGATGGGAGAGGAAAGAGAAAACCCAGATGATGACTAATCCTACGACATGTGAACCTAATACGGCCAATGTCGAGCAGCCAAGAGCTTGACAGTTGCCTTAAACACATCACTGTTTTGACCAGGCCATCCAAGATTCATGTTTTTCGCGGCAGAATAACACAACTGGCGGATTAGGATTCTCGAGGTACAGAATACTGTACTTTTCCCTTCAAATCGGTGGTCACGCGTCACGCACCCCCTTGTCGATCACTTGAGGTCACGCGTCACTCGGGCCTCTGTTGAACCTCCAAGTGGTCACACAGGTCCCCAAACTGCCCAAAAAGTACAAAAAAAAAGACAAAAATTTCGGACGAAGGACATGGGGGCATGAAAGTAAGTCATCTGTAGCCTCAAATAAGCCTCTCGCCTTGTCTCTCCCTAGTTGTATTATAGCTCGGAAAAATATCTGTTTACAAGGTTTTAAACGGTTATTTTGAAAGTTTGTTTTTTACTTCCTTTTATTGTACCCGTCGCCGCAAGCGAAAAGCGAAGCCTGACATCAACTTTGAATGGATTGAAGGGGACATGTCTGAGATCTCGGGAATGTGCAGGACTTCTGCTCACGATGAAACCAAGCGTGGGAAGACTGTCATGGTCTTGATCCGGTGCTTGATTGGCAGGCCAACCGAGTCTGGTACTGATGCCTCTTTACAAGGCCATACCTGCTCTTCCATGGACTCTACATACCTTTCTCGAGTCAGAACTATCTCACACACTACCTAGGACTTATATCCGAGGATAAAATTTTTTTGACCCCAATAAAAGTGTCGGAAGTCTCGACTGTTCAATAAAAGTGTCGGACACTGGTTGGGAGATTCAAGTTTTTCACTACAATTTTCGGTGAAAAATGTCGTTAGTTTTTCAGCAGTTTTTTGCCGAAAATTGTGCTGAAAAATTCAAACATTCTTCACCACAATTTGCAGTGGAAAACAAGGTGAAAAACTTGAAACAAAATTTTTGAAATTTTGTGGCAGATTTTCACCAAGTTTTCACGCATGTTCCAACCTGAAAACAGAGGTGAAAGAGTTAAAACTTTTTTCACCAGAATTCTCAGTGAAAAAAGATGTGTAAAATGTGTGAAAAATGTGAAAGAAACTTGGTGAAAAACTTGAATCCCAGCTTCCCTGGTTTTCATACATTTTTCATCATATTCTGATGTGTTTTTTCGGTGAAAAATGTGCTGAAAAAGATAGGTGTTTTTTCACCGCGGTTTTCAGGGGAAATACAAGTGAAAAATTCAAGATATTCTTCACACATTTCTCACTTGGAACCAAGGTGAAAAATGTAAAATAGTTTGATTCAAATTTTTCAGTGAAAATTGCAAAATAGTTGTTTTCAAGTTTTACAGCACAAATATTTCAAGTTTTTCACCTGAAAAATCTGGTGAAAAACTTGAAACCTAGTTTCATCGTGAGATAGTATTGACTCCCACAGTGAGGTCAGAAGCATCAACACTCATTCAACTAGATAGGTGCAGATTCATGGTCCCCCGGCCTCTCCACATCTTTCTGATCCACTTTGAGGCAGATCCAAGGGGGTCAGTTATTAGTCCTGCACAGGTATCAACGTGCACTGGATCATAGTTGGCCCAATGCAGGTCAAATCTTGAATGATGTTCAGAATGCCTAACCAATGTTCTAGCCCAAAGACTGAGATTAATCCTTAAGTCTTTCCTTAAGTCTTCCCACACCTTCCTAACCAATTTTTAGACAATTCCATGGCCAAGGGGGTCCATTCTTAGTCTCGCACATGAATAGAGCTGATGTCTGCCATCAATGTGCCCAGCGTGAAGTCTCGGAAGGATTGAGAGGAGCTGAAGGCATGCAGACCAATATAATGCCATGTGCCTCAAGATATTCTGAGTGCTCAATCATTGGTTCAAGGCTTAGGAAGGCCACTCCTCCTCGGTGGGTTGGCTAGACCCATTAGGGATGCAAAAGCGGCAGCACCCTGCTGAAGGCACTCAGGCAGAACTTTATGTGAGTCTGAGCTAAGGGAAAACACTGCTGGCATGAGTGGGTGGGCATCTGCTTTCTTTGGACCATGGAGCAGCATGTGGGTTTGTCTTCAACACTTTCTTGCATGCTGGCCGAAGGCAAGAAGTTTTGGCTTTGCCAGTGTTGTGCCTTTGGCTGTCTCCATGCTGGCTCTCAGCCAGAAACAGGGAATCTAATACTCATTCTTCATGCTTATAGTAGGGGCAGTCAGAGTAGTCAGTTTTGAGGCGGTTTTGACAGTCAGTTTTAACAAAGGTTCTGATTCATTTATCATGAGATATTTGCAGAACCACCTCCGAAGGTGGTTCTGCAGCTGGTTCTGCAAAGGTTTCGGAGCCAGTTCTCCCGTATCACAAATTTATTGAAAAGCTAACAAAAATCAAGGACCGAGAACCGTAACCACCATAAAACCGCCTCTGGAGCCGGTTTTACAAGGCAGTTTTGAGACGGTTCCGGTTCTGAGACCATCAAAAGGTGCAGAGTTCGAACCGCCTCAAGAACTGTCTCCGAAAATAGGTCGGTCAAAACTCGGATCGGTTATCACACAGTTATGATGCAAAAACATTTTTGAAAACTGCCTCAGAACCGACTGTATCCACCATCAAAATCACCTTCTCGCAGCTGAGTTGTTGCTGCAAACAGTGATTTTGGCAAACACTCTGGATGGAATTTTTTTCCGTGGGCTCGCAATGAGGTGGATTTTTCCGCTAGAGGCCTGGAGGGTTGCATGAGACCCTGATCAGCTCAGAATGATCATCAGAGCAAAAATCCACCATCAAAATCACCTTCTTGCAGCTGAGTTGATGCTGCAAACAGTGATTTTGGCCAATTCTAGCAACATAATTTTTTTCCGTGGGCTCACAGTGAGGTGGATTTTCCCACTGGAGATCTGGATGGGTGCATGAGACTCTGATCAGCTCAGAATGATCATCAGAGCAAAAATCCACCATCAAAATCACCTTCTCGCAGCTGAGTTGTTGCTGCAAACAGTGATTCTGGCAAACACTCTGGATGGAATTTTTTTCCGTGGGCTCACAGTGAGGTGGATTTTCCCGCTGAAGGTCTGGACAATTGCATGGGACCCTGATCAGCTCAGAATGATTATCGGACGAAAAATCCACCACTGAAATCGCCTTCTCACAGCTGAGTTGTTGCTGCAAACAGTGATTTTGGCAAACACTCTGGATGGAATTTTTTTCCGTGGGCTCGCAGTGAGGTGGATTTTTCCGCTGGGGGTCTGGACAGTTGCATGAGACCCTGAGGAGTCCAGAATGACCATCGGACAAAAAATCCACCACCAAAATCACCTTCTCGCAGCTGAGTTGTTGCTGCAAACAGTGATTCTGGCAAACACTCTGGACGGATTTTTTTTCTGTGGGGTTGCAGTGAGGTGGATTTTCCCACTAGAGGCCTGGAGGGTTGCATGAGACCCTGATCAGCTCAGAATGATCATCAGAGCAAAAATCCACCATCAAAATCACCTTCTCGCAGCTGAGTTGTTGCTGCAAACAGTGATTCTGGCAAACACTCTGGATGGAATTTTTTTCCGTGGGCTCACAGTGAGGTGGATTTTCCCGCTGAAGGTCTGGACAATTGCATGGGACCCTGATCAGCTCAGAATGATTATCAGACAAAAATCCACCACCAAAATCACCTTCTTACGGCTGAGTTGATGCTGCAAACAGTGATTTTGGCAAATGCTCTGGATGGAATTTTTTTCCGTGGGCTCGCAGTGAGGTGGATTTTCCTGCTGATGGCCTGGACAATCACATGAGACCCTGATCAGCTCAGACTGATCATCAGAGGAAAAATCCACCATCAAAATCACCTTCTTGCAGCTGAGTTGATGCTGCAAACAGTGATTTTGGCCAATTCTAGCAACATAATTTTTTTCCGTGGGCTCACAGTGAGGTGGATTTTCCCACTGGAGATCTGGATGGGTGCATGAGACTCTGATCAGCTCAGAATGATCATCAGGCCAAAAATCCACCATCAAAATCACCTTCTCACAGCTGAGTTGGTGCTGCAATCAGTGATTTTGGCCAACTCTCTGAACGGAATTTTTTTCCGTGGGCTTGCAGTGAGGTGGATTTTCCTGCTGGAGGTAATGCCTGTAAGGGGTCATTTACCTATTTTACTTACTCTTCCGCTACAAGTCATGTGCTCAGTAGTAGCATGTGACTACTATCAATCTTTATCACAACCACCATCTCCGCCTTGCCTGGCACCCTCGTCGAGCCTCTCCGAGTCACAGAACACAGAGGCACTCGGCACTCGGCACTAGGCATCTATAATCACACTTGCGACCCTTTCTTACGTTACTTACGCTAACAATCAGGATCCGGGGTTGAGACTCACTTCATACAAATATTCGTTGAAGGCGATGATTAGCCGGCTGAAGGACCACGGCTGAATTTGCTTGATTTGCATGTTTCTGCACTGTGTTACACGGCGGTTATACATCCAGATATGGGCTAGTGTGAGACCTGAGCAGCTAGCTAAGACGCCAAGCATGTATTGGAGCAGCGGAGCTCGACTTGAATGATAATACTACTATGGGTTGGATTTCAAGAGAGTACCAAATCTTTAATTAAAGAAAGCCTCAACCATTCTGTGAATGAATTGGGGTTTATCTGCATGTGTTCTGAACAAGGGTATCAACTACCATCCATCTAGACTATGGGAGACCCAAGGGAGCACTGGTTACAAGTTGAATTGTGTCAACAGAGTTGTTGTGTCTGTTGCGAGCACTTATTGTTCATTTGTGACTTTGTTGGTCACTGTGACTGGGAGTCACACTCTTTCGGGCTATTCAGGACGTCTCCGGAGCCTCGGAGACATTCGGAATCAGTGACAGGAACTTGGGCAGCATTTGCGGACTAGGATTATTCCGCGATGACTCGAGTTATCCCCGACTCGGCCGAATGAGGCAGTTGTCCGTGCCCTCAGGCCCTGGGCTTGCACAGGTGCAGATAGGGCTACAGAGGAGCCAATCATGGAGTAGATATTGCAGCAAGGAGGCTGCAGGCTTAGTTTGATCAGCCCGAACCGGTGCTAGTTTGGCTTGGCATTTGATTACTCAGTGCAAACCAAGCCAACCCTAGGCCCTGGCCACATGGTTGTGCACCCATTATACCATTTTACACTATTTTCGACACAAACTAATGTTCAACAGGTTCAGTTTGGCAGCTATTTGCTATATTTGTCTTAACTTTTCTTTAATTAATGTTTGTATTCTGTGTTTCCTTATTTAGACGGCCAGTTTGTATAAATACCCGCTCGTTTAGCAGTAGTAGGACACTGGACCCTGCCCCTCAGGTGGTCAGTTTAAGTGCTGCCGCTTCTGGGAACGGTAGTCTTAGTCTGTTGGGGTTGAATTGAATTAGTTGATGTGAATTGTTCTGTTCGAAGAATACTGCAATTTAAGTCGCTCGGCCTTGCTTGTATAGCTTGGCCTTACTCCAAATCATTAGCCGTTGGCTATCTAAATATATATCTGGCTCGAAACATATAAGAGACCTTTGTTGACTGAGAAAACGGACTTAGGTGGGTATTAATAGCCCCACGCAGTCGGCAGTTCCAGATCACAATTGTCAGTGATTGTATGGATTAGATTTTATGGAACTTCTGGCTTCTGGATATATGGATATATGGCTTCTGGACATCTGAATTATATGGAACTTTTGGATATATTGCTCTACGCACTGGCTTAAAACACCACCGCTCAGAGAGATATAAATAGACTTTGGCAAACCAATTCGATCACACAGATCACCGGGGACAATCCCAACCACCTGTTAAAACCCACCTATGTTCCAATTGTCCTTAGCGGCCCATCTGAGCGGCTAGAAGACCATTAAACGGACTTGGCAGAACATTAGTTAAAGCTTTGGCTTATCAATTCTATTGTGTAGTAAATTCAGATTCGCGAACAATGTTATCTAGTGTTGGAATCCCCGAACCTGCAGTCTGATTGTAGCGGACATAGTGGTGTTATTGGTATTTTATAGTGGTGTATTAAAGCCATTGTATAATTTGTATTAGACCAATTTCACCAGTGTTCATATACTCAGCGTTTCAGCGAGGTTGTACCTTTAGGAGTACAGATATCCAACTCTTGGTATAACTCTCTTGGAGCTACTTCAGCGGATTCGGGCTGTTGCCAGCAGGCAACCACAATATAAGCCTTATCTCCCCACCAGGGCACACGTACAACGAGTCCCCTATTGTAGGCTCTAAACAAGTCTTACAATGCCGCCAAAACACGAGGCTAGGTTGTGGTTGTGGAAAAATCTGAAAGACAACTAAAAGGGGAAGGTGGCCCTGATTTAACAAATGACAACTCGGGTGTTGGTTCGATGACAATGGCAACCCAAATCACAAATGACACTTGATTGTCCGCCATGTGATTTTAATGGTGGATTTTTCGTCCAATGATCTTCCTGAGCTGATCAGGGTCTCATGTGATTGTCCAGGCCATCAGCAGGAAAATCCACCTCACTGCGAGCCCACGGAAAAAAATTCCATCCAGAGCGTTTGCCAAAATCACTGTTTGCAGCATCAACTCAGCCGTAAGAAGGTGATTTTGGTGGTGGATTTTTTGTCTGATAATCATTCTGAGCTGATCAGGGTCCCATGCAATTGTCCAGACCTTCAGCGGGAAAATCCACCTCACTGTGAGCCCACGGAAAAAAATTCCATCCAGAGTGTTTGCCAGAATCACTGTTTGCAGCAACAACTCAGCCGCAAGAAGGTGATTTTGATGGTGGATTTTTGCTCTGATGATCATTCTGAGCTGATCAGGGTCTCATGCAACCCTCCAGGCCTCTAGCGGAAAAATCCACCTCATTGCGAGCCCACGGAAAAAAATTCCATCCAGAGTGTTTGCCAAAATCACTGTTTGCAGCAACAACTCAGCTGCGAGAAGGTGATTTTGATGGTGGATACAGTCGGTTCTGAGGCAGTTTTCAAAAATGTTTTTGCATCATAACTGTGTGATAACCGATCCGAGTTTTGACCGACCTATTTTCGGAGACAGTTCTTGAGGCGGTTCGAACTCTGCACCTTTTGATGGTCTCAGAACCGGAACCGTCTCAAAACTGCCTTGTAAAACCGGCTCCAGAGGCGGTTTTATGGTGGTTACGGTTCTCGGTCCTTGATTTTTGTTAGCTTTTCAATAAATTTGTGATACGGGAGAACTGGCTCCGAAACCTTTGCAGAACCAGCTGCAGAACCACCTTCGGAGGTGGTTCTGCAAATATCTCATGATAAATGAATCAGAACCTTTGTTAAAACTGACTGTCAAAACCGCCTCAAAACTGACTACTCTGACTGCCCCTAATATAAGCATGAAGAATGAGTATTAGATTCCCTGTTTCTGGCTGAGAGCCAGCATGGAGACAGCCAAAGGCACAACACTGGCAAAGCCAAAACTTCTTGCCTTCGGCCAGCATGCAAGAAAGTGTTGAAGACAAACCCACATGCTGCTCCATGGTCCAAAGAAAGCAGATGCCCACCCACTCATGCCAGCAGTGTTTTCCCTTAGCTCAGACTCTCATAAAGTTCTGCCTGAGTGCCTTCAGCAGGGTGCTGCCGCTTTTGCATCCCTAATGGGTCTAGCCAACCCACTGAGGAGGAGTGGCCTTCCTAAGCCTTGAACCAATGATTGAGCACTCAGAATATCTTGAGGCACATGGCATTATATTGGTCTGCATTAGGTTCGGAGCAAGCCTGTCTCCGGTCCGGCAAGCCGGACAATCTCGGAGAGAGGCTTGCCGCATACTCGGGAAAAAGGGGGATGTGTTGGAGGTCGAATATCTTTACCATTTACTGTCCAAATCACTCGATGTAAAGGGACCATATGTTCGTTGGATCAATATCTACCTTCCTAGGGTATTGGCTTATATATATGAGGACAGGAGACCTTTCACAACCGCATTTTTCACCGACCTCTTTCTGATCAAGCTCAGGGCTAACAAAAAATATTATGGACGAATTTTATGGACTTTATGGGCTCGATCGGACCGGACAAGTGCCAGGAAGATATCCCTCCGCAGGACATTGTGACGAGACGTGTTTAATTAGTGACGAAGTGTGACACTGCGTGACACCTCCCGCCAAATTTTCTTCGTCCGCCGTACCTCCTCTCGCACGACCATTCTGGGATTTTCTGGCTTCATCTGAATCACTTGGCCTCTTACCAAGCTGGCCACCCTCCATTATGACCACGAATACTGGCGGGGACGGATCCCCGAAGCGGAAAAGGGGCTTTCACTCGAAATGAGGCTGCACCTTATCTTCTCCCTCACGATGTACCTTTCGGTCTCCGTTCGTCAGTTAATATATTGGCTTTTCACCACCGACATTCCGAGCGTCTTTCGGCGTGTGTCTATCTTCATGGGATTTTTTGAATCAGAAAATACACTGGAAGCACAATTTGGCCCAGCCATGCTATTCGGGCTTTGGCGTGATCGAGATCGTTGGCCCCGAGCACAGAAGCATATTCGGACAATGACAATACCTTGTGCCCATGAGCTCGCGCTCCAGGACAGCAACCGGCTCGTAAACAGTCCGGAGCTCCGTGTCAAAATGAAGACTCTTACCATTCACAAACTCCGGACTCTCCTACACCCCCAGAAATTAATCGAAGTCTTCAAAGGCCTAGCACCCTTCATGTGGCAAATCCTCCACACCTTTTGCACCTCTCCAAACAACCATCGAAGGCGCCAGGCGGCAGATGCGGCGGCGGCGGCGGCGGACTTGGACGAGGATGACCCTATGCCCGATGCGGATTCCGAGGATGATGAAGACTGGGATGATGATCCCAACCTTGAGGCAGGCGAAGCCGACCCGGATTCTGTGCCACCTCATTGGTCCCGCGAGTATCCAGGCTTTGCGCGCAATCCTGTGTTTGTGAGTATTTTCACGGGAATACCCGCTGAACGAGAAGCTCATCCCTTTCCATAGGCAATTCTTCTCAGCTTAAGCATGCTGATATTCGTTCGCAATTGTGCGACGAATGTACTGCCGCTTCTGCTGGGCCTCTTCTTCAAGATATCCGGAACCAGCTCCCGTGTTGTGCAGATGCTTAGCAATGCGGGTGTTTGTGTCTCGGGTGACACTGTCGAGCGGCTCAAAGTCCGAATTTCGGAAGATGCGATTAGGCTGGCTGTCGAGCTTATTACCAGCGGACAAGTCTTCTTCACCATATTCGACAATATTAATATCTTCCTCCGAAAGTCTCAGCAGCGACTGTCAAACACAAATGACATGATCAATGCAACGAACTGTGCTATCATCGGTATTAACAATGTGGAGCCTCTTACCCCTGCCGACCTCGCGGAGAAACTCGCCCTTCGCAGCAATAGGTCGAAGGCAAAACCCGCGGATATCCTCCCTACGCCCGAGGATAATGAGATCGTGGGCAGATCGTTCGTCGCCCTCATTGCGGAGATGATCGTTGCATACTGCCCGGGGAATCGTGACTGGAAAGACCGGAAAGACATCGCAGCTGGCGTTGCAGACATGATGCCGCTGGACCGGCCGCAGCCCGAAGTCATAACAGATGCCCGTCCATTTGGAGTTTTCGATGTCAACGAGGGATCCAAGAAGGGCGTTGTGCAGGTTCTCGAGTCCGTCCAGGAGCGCAGCACACTCTCAAAAAAAATCTGGTCCTCAATCAGCCGCATATTTCTAGGGGACTGGCTTACCTCCAACAACCTTCGAGCCGCTCGCCGGGATCGGACTGATGATATCAATGCGATGGAACGCCTCGAGTATGCAGAGGAATTGAGTGCACCGTGGCACTTCGCACTCCAGGCCACGCATATGATTATGCGCACGCATTACGGCCATGCCGTAGAGGACCCGGCATCTCTCGCAGCGCACAAGGGCCTGCTAAATCGGAAATGGGATGTGAACAAGCCCAATTACGCCGCCGCGAAGTCCCTCATTCGCCACTCTTTAATCGCCCGGATATTGCACTGTATCATGTACGTTTTGTTTTAGCCTGGTATTTTTCTCGCTAACAGTCAATAGGGTTATCCAAGGCTTTACATTGTACTCCCAGCTTGCAGGATGGACCCCGACTCTGGAAGACATTCAAGCTATTGCGCTCGTTATCTCACATGATTTCGCGACTGCTACTGCTGCCAAAAAAGCGCAAGCTGCGGGAGATGATTGGATGGCACATTCTATCTACTTCATCCGCGACTCTTTGTTTTTCATGCTTTTTGAGAAAGCGGTCAGTTTTGCGGATGCTGGGCAACTCATGCGGGTCCTCAAGTACTGGGGTTTAGCCTTCCGCGGTGTAGGCCAGCATAACTATGCTCGGGAGTGTGCTGAAGTCCTCGTCCGCTGGAGGTATGAGCTCACTGATAAATTGCGGAGTGCTTTGGAAAATTCTTGGTTTGTGAATCGGTGGGGCAAGCCCGGGCGTTGGATTCCATCAGACTTGTACCTCGACCAGTTGAATTATTGGGTCAAGGTACTTCCTACTGACACCATTCAAGTTCGCATACTAATATAATTCCTCAAAGCGTGTTTATATTGCCTCGGGCAGTGGCGTAACCATCCAGTACATCATTCGGAAAGGTTCCGCATGTGTCGAAGCCTTCCGCGAAATAACGCATATGGTCGCCAATTTTTTCGGCGACCCTGATCGTGCTCGAAGGTCAAAAGAGGTGAAATTTCATCAAGATATTGAAGCCTTGGTCTTGGAGATGCAACGCCGCAAATTCCATGTCATCGATCCCAAAGGGCACTTTGTACCCGCACCTCCCAAATAAACGACTCAGAAAAAAAAACCAAACACATCCACCCCCTCTACTCCTCGCTCGGCTGTGGTGGATGTCTTCGTTAGAGGCGCCGAAGAATGGAACGGCAAATTCGACGACTTTATTCGCTCGACTACGTACGACCCGGAACTCGGCTACCCGTTGACAACAGCAGAAGAACAGAGCCACGACACAACCCTGGATACTAACATGGCATTTGACAGCACTACGCGAAATCCTCTGACTTACGACAGCTATGCAGATTTACATGGTGATGAAGGGGAAGGTGGAACTATGGGTGTTGGGGCACTTGGAGGGGGAGACGAATTTCATGGAGTAGAATTGGAGTAGAATAGCTAAATCAAGTACGCCGAGAAGTAAAACTAGCAAAGAAGTCGTCGTACGAAGGAGTCTGTGGTGTGCTCGGAAATGGATTGATACTCGGGGAAGAAAAGGCTGAGAATGGTGTGGCCGGAGGGAGGTTCTGGCGATTGGAAGGGGTACGACGTGAAGTTCCGCGCGGTAGAACACGACCGTGGGCAGATCCAGAGGCAGCGGGTGTTGGCAGGGGTGGTCGCGCTGATCGCGGGGGCATCGGAGTGAAGATCGGCTGAGGTGTAAGTGGTACGGGTAGCGTGCGAGGCTGTTTGCGCTGTCTTTGAGCCGATTGAGGTGTCCGCGAGATCTCGAGCGTGAGACGCCAACCGGAGATGACAGCACATACTTCTGCTACGTCTGTCGCCGAGGCCATGTCCCATGCAACGGCCTTCTGAATATGCTTCGCTTCGACGCGGGCATGATTCAGAAATGTGCCGGCCGCTGCTACCAGCTTTTCCAGCTGTTTCAGGGGCAGCAACACCTCACAGGGAATATACGGGCTGTTGCCCATTCGGAAATGCCGCTCCTCCCGCCACGTAACAAGAAGCGCGCGAAGGGCAGCCTTGTCCTCTTTCGAGATGGACTGCTTTCCTTTCATGGGCTCGAACTCGGCGGAGTCTTGCGTCGCCACAGTACCCGTGTCGGACATGACAGATGCAGCGGATGAAGGTCGAGATGGGGGGGCAGGAAGTGAATGGATAAAATGAGAAGCGTACTTGAGAATCCGATGATCATGGGAATTAGAAGCCTTGAACCAAGCGAACAGAAGGGGATTACAATGCTCGCAACACCGAGCCGGCGGCGGATTGCGTTTGAGGTCGAGAATAGTCCAGCTAAGCTCATGTGCGGAGTTTTGGGAGACATGACCCGGCTGTGACGCGAATTTGTCGGTTAAGCTGTAGAATATGCTGAGCCCAGTCTCTGGCCGGAAGAGCTTCGCTAGGAAGTGGTGGGAGCACGCTACGCCGTGTACGTCAGTCGATATCTCCGGACATCTGGACAGAAGTACTCACCGTCTGTCGAGTCTGCCGAGTTGATGAACTCTTCCAGGTTCCGCTCCAG
Source organism: Mycena latifolia (assembly GCA_029289555.1). Classification (NCBI taxonomy): domain Eukaryota; kingdom Fungi; phylum Basidiomycota; class Agaricomycetes; order Agaricales; family Mycenaceae; genus Mycena; species Mycena latifolia. Next base: position 74,464 of record JARJLE010000087.1, on the reverse strand, counting down.
CTTGCTCCGCGACGTGGTATGTGATTGAGGCTCGAGCGCAACCTTTCCCTCACCACGCACACGTTGTACTGCCAACCCGACCTCTGGAGGCGCCGGCCGGAATGCCCATGTCCGCACAAAGACCATACAAGTTCCCACACCCGTGCGATTGCGCCCTGCACGCCCCCACCGCTGTACGAGAACAGCCAGCGACTTGGGGCACTCAAACACAATGGAGTATTCCACATCTGGGACGTTACAGCCCATCCCCGCTGCATCGGTCGCACACAAAATGCAGTAGCGCCCCGAGCGAAAGCCATCCCAGCATTCTTGCTTTGCTTCTTCCGAGATCCCGCCAGAATACGCGTACACACAGTCGCGCAGATGGGGTGGTAGCACGCGTCTCCACGTCTCCTTTGCCTTCGTTACACCGGCCAACGAATCATGGTACGTCAGGATTTTCGGGATTGAAGACGGCGCTGATGAGTCATCGAGATTGGTCGGCAAGAGATTTAAAATGTCGAGGATGGGATTAGTGGGGTTGGAGAGGGTGCGGGTAATGTAAAAGAGATTGTTCCGATCGGCGCCTGCATCTAATCCCCAGAAAGGGCGGTGGCCGAAGCCCAGAGAGCTCCATATTGTGTTGAAGGTACGTGTCGCGCACGTAGCAGTGCACGCGACAAACGGGACCTCCTGGCCCGTGAAGCTTCGAAGCCGGTGAAGCTGTTTATACATCGGACGGAACTCCTCCCCCCATTCGTCGATGCAGTGCGCTTCGTCGACAATCAGAGCTTGGACGCGCGCGCGGAATTTTACATCTGTCCACAGCTTCCCAAAATGGTCCGAAAGCGCCATTTCAGGTGAGATGTAGACGAGCTGGGCCGTTTTCTCGGCCGTTTTCCACACGACCGGGTCCTTCGTGTTGTCCTCGTTTATCATGACAGCCTTGATTCCTTTTTCTCTGGCCTGCTTGACCTGCAATTCCAAATTAAAAGCACATCATCAGACACAAAGTGCGGTTCTGCGTACCTGGTCTGCCTCCAGCGCCTTCAGCGGGCAGACAATGAGGGTGACCTTCTGCTTTCCTCCCAGAACGGCGACCGCTTCAAAAATTAAACTTTTCCCGTAACCCGTCCCGGCCAGAAATATCGAATCGTAGCCTTTGAGGATCCGAATAACAAGGTGGACTTGCCAATCATCTGGGACATATGAGAGCTTGAGCTTGTCTATCATCTGCTGTCTGGTCTGTTCAAACGAGAATTTCCACTCTTTGATTCCCTGAAGACGTGTTGCGCGCGCTGGAATGTGCCGCCGGCCGGGTGTAGTGGGTGAGCGGGGGCGACGTGCGGGTAAAGGTGAGAAGGGATAACGCCGCGCAGCCATGGGTCTGGGCGGCGTTCGAGGGATTTGTGGGGTGTTTGGGGCTCTGGACAACATTGGAGACTGACGTGAGGGGTTGGCAGAGAGGAGAGGGACGCGACGCGAGGATGACAAATCACACCCAAAACAGGATCACTTTGGTCGAGCCCAGAAAATTTGTTTCTAGTCCGATAAGCACAAAATAAAGCACTTTAGCCATGAGAATTGGCCCCTTAACATTTCTGTGTCCTAGGATTTTTCAAAAATGGACGGGTTCAGTGGTGGTTGATGCATCTTCACGCCGACTACCTTTTTCGAAGGCCCAAATCAATGCCCGATTCTGACGCATACCAGTCACCACGAGGAAAATCTGAAGCAGCCAATTCATTCTCGAGGTTACTATGAACATATTATCTCAATTGACCGAGAGGTTTGATGCGCTTCCTGTTGCAGGGGAGCGCGCCGAACACATCCCCTTTTTTCCCGAGTTTGATACAAGCCCCTTCTCAGAAGGCGCTGCAAAGCACGTGTTGATCATGTGAGAGAAGGCGGCTTGTTCCGAACCTAGGTCTGCATGCCTTCAGCTCCTCTCAATCCTTCCGAGACTTCACGCTGGGCACATTGATGGCAGACATCAGCTCTATTCATGTGCGAGACTAAGAATGGACCCCCTTGGCCATGGAATTGTCTAAAAATTGGTTAGGAAGGTGTGGGAAGACTTAAGGAAAGACTTAAGGATTAATCTCAGTCTTTGGGCTAGAACATTGGTTAGGCATTCTGAACATCATTCAAGATTTGACCTGCATTGGGCCAACTATGATCCAGTGCACGTTGATACCTGTGCAGGACTAATAACTGACCCCCTTGGATCTGCCTCAAAGTGGATCAGAAAGATGTGGAGAGGCCGGGGGACCATGAATCTGCACCTATCTAGTTGAATGAGTGTTGATGCTTCTGACCTCACTGTGGGAGTCAATACTATCTCACGATGAAACTAGGTTTCAAGTTTTTCACCAGATTTTTCAGGTGAAAAACTTGAAATATTTGTGCTGTAAAACTTGAAAACAACTATTTTGCAATTTTCACTGAAAAATTTGAATCAAACTATTTTACATTTTTCACCTTGGTTCCAAGTGAGAAATGTGTGAAGAATATCTTGAATTTTTCACTTGTATTTCCCCTGAAAACCGCGGTGAAAAAACACCTATCTTTTTCAGCACATTTTTCACCGAAAAAACACATCAGAATATGATGAAAAATGTATGAAAACCAGGGAAGCTGGGATTCAAGTTTTTCACCAAGTTTCTTTCACATTTTTCACACATTTTACACATCTTTTTTCACTGAGAATTCTGGTGAAAAAAGTTTTAACTCTTTCACCTCTGTTTTCAGGTTGGAACATGCGTGAAAACTTGGTGAAAATCTGCCACAAAATTTCAAAAATTTTGTTTCAAGTTTTTCACCTTGTTTTCCACTGCAAATTGTGGTGAAGAATGTTTGAATTTTTCAGCACAATTTTCGGCAAAAAACTGCTGAAAAACTAACGACATTTTTCACCGAAAATTGTAGTGAAAAACTTGAATCTCCCAACCAGTCGGAGGTCAGATTCAGTCAATAAAAGTGTCGCGAAAACTGACCTTTTTCCGACACTTTTATTGACCGTCTCAAATCTGATATAAGTGTCGGAAATAGGGATGTTTGACAATAAAAGTGTCGGAAAGTCGAAAAATGTCAAAAAAGTGTCCGAATATTAAAAGTGCATTTTGACCGCCATAGACCAGAGACACAGGGAATAGCAAAACACGGACGGGTCAAAGGTTAGCAATTACTCATCTGGGGCTGTACTAGTTGAATGTTCAATCATTTGAAGGTGACGCCTGGATGACTCGCTCCGACGTTCACATCGACTACTGATGCCGAGGAAGACTTTTGGGCATTCAATGATCGGGGCGAGATGTGGACGAGCATCGAAGAAATAAACTCAAAATCGGGGCATGAGGCGGATGAAGAGGATGAGGAGTCGGGTATGTAGTCATGACGAGGATGCGTAAAAAAGGTGAATTTTTTATTTTTTATTTTTTCTACATGTCACGCTAGTTCAAAGGCAAAGTGACGCATCGTGACCATGACCCCGCGAAAAAAAAGCAACGCAACGGCCCAAAGCGGGACCGTGACTGTTGCTTAACTAAAGACTGAACAGAATTTCCTGAAGTGTTAGGTTTCAGAACCAAAGGAGAATTTGAGCTTTAAGTGCAGAATGTGATGTCGAAACTTCAAACATGGCTGCACCGGCACACCCGAGATGTCCGGGTAATGGTTGAATTCCAAAATGCTCAAGTCCAACGACCAGGTTAGGGATAATTCTGTTGGTCGGGGTTTGAATCGCGGTCATTTGAATCTTTCGAACGATTCTGCGGCATTTCCTATACGTTTAAGACATGTTCTGCCGCGGCACTTTGCGCGGCCTCATCATGGCACACCAGAGATCGCCGCCCTTAATTTCTGGTATGTATGGAGAAGTAGAGTCATCTGGAGCCTTCTCCTTTGGCTGAGTGTTTCAACTCTTCTCGAGGGCTTTGGACTATCTAAGTCCTCACCGCTGTGTTTAACTACAGCATGCAGTTTACGTTGACTTTGTTAGCCAGGTGTCCCGTGAGCCGTTGAATTGGACTTGCAGAATAAAGTCTGTATATATGATTATTTGCAGTGAATTCTTCGGCAGAGTGCAGTCAATATATACAATAACTGAACTCATGGCTTTATGGCACAGCACCTGAATTGAGGCGACACTTGCCGCGGACTGACGAAGATCGGCACGCCAAAATACCGACCAATGCCAGAACCACGACTCGACAGAAAGGCGTTGCCGCGCTGTAGTAGTTCACGGAAGAAATGAAGAACCAAGGGGCCACCAGTGAGGTGGGGGGAAATGTATACTCGCACGGCATCGCCGTGCAGTCCACTTCCAAGGAGAGACGTAACATTTCCAATAAGAACTGCCCTAATCTGACTCTCAATCCTGAGATGAAATTGAGCAGGAAATAGCATAAACACTCATTCCAAAAGTTCAACTAAGGCTTTAATTTGAATCTAACTCATGTTTCGCGCCGATCCTGCTGCGGGTATCATTGTGGGCCTCTTTCAAACAAAGGCAATGCTGCGCATCCTTTGGGGCTGCCTTTTCGTTCACACAAAACCTCTATGACAACCATGCCGTGAGAAATGTCTAAGCCAGTAAAGAGAAAAAACTCCTTGCATTCTCCTGCTCAAACCAAAAACTCAAGAACTTTTCCAAGTTGGGACCGAATTGCCGTCGGACCCCACCCTCAAATGCTGACAGAATTTTGTTTGGGTTCAGTTCACTCTTCGGAAATAAAGGTTCCTCGCAGAAATTTAATCCTAATTTCTGGACAGCCAGATATATTGTGCAGTGGCAACGACACTACCGCGACAGGGACGCGTGCTGACGCGGCATTGACGCGCACCAGCACGATATTGACGCGGCACTGACGCAGTACTGCCGCGCAGGTACGATGCATTGCCACGACAGACCAAAAAATGAAAGGAAAGGTTTTGAAGATCGCAAAACCTTGGTCTGAGGTAGTAATAGTGTTCACTCACACCAGAAATGTGGGGGTTACTGCCATGGCCCTCATTGAGGGGACTCGGTGCGGAAATCTCAGGTGAAAATTTATCGTCTTGGCAGTACATACTCAATGGAGGATACCGGAGTCTCTATTGAGCAGTTTCACACCATAGAACTGCGCCTTGAGTCAGAGGAGTACCGATTTGAGTGTTTGCTCGCAAGCAGTTGGACTCAAGACAGACCGGTTTTATCCGTCATACCCAAAGAAAAGAAGTACAGCCAATATGATCACGAGAAGCGCTCAGCAACCTGCAGGGACAGCAGTCCCATCAACATGATTCGCTGCATTCTCCCCAAGCCCCCGACTTGCAAACGCGTCCCATAAAAGGCATGCATTAGGGGCAGTCAGAGTAGCGGATTATGGCAGGATTACGGAGGGATTATGAGAAGGATTAAGGCAGGATTATGGGATTTAAAAAGGTCCATAATCTTCCATAATCGCGGCATAATCACATTCTATTCTGACCGCCCCGGATTATGGTGAGAGGATTATGCTAACCGTGATTAATCCAAGATTATGCTCAAGGCCATAATCCGACCATAATCCTTGCCATAATCTCAATCCCTGCATAATCTCCTCCGGAGGAGATTATGCGATTATGGTGGATTATGGTTTTGATGGATTATCCCACGCTTAAATAATTCCCATAATCCTTCCATAATCCAGCGCCATAATCCCTCTATAATCCGCTACTCTGACTGCCCCTATTAGCACCGCCATAACGATTCACGTCAGCCTGGATCCATGCGTCACGGGCATTGAGGACTATGAAAGGGGTACTATTAGCATTATCTGCCATGAGCGCGGATGCCCGCGACGCACACGTTGGGTTGCACGGCTGCAACACAAGAGCATCGATGAATAGATGCAAGAAAACGATGTTCCCCTCCGTGCCGCTCGGGTCCGTCCGCGCGGTCGCCGACCAGCCGTGCGTGCTAATGAGCGCCGCGCAGACGTTGTGCAGCATGTTCGCCCAGACTTCGCCGATGTCTTTGATTACACGTTAGCCAAATAGACGTCGATTTGGATTTCAGAGGACAAAGCGTACCGTGTACCTCAGTAAGCCCCACCAGGGACGAGTACCGAAGCGGATTGGTGGTACTGCAGGCAGGCAGATAAGATACAAGGCATATGATGATCCAAGCAGGTAGGTACTCACGCGTTCGTCGAATATGGGTGCGTGCGGATGCCTGCGGTGTCGTTGATCACATACTGGCCAAGTACAAAATCTGGCACCGCCGCGCTCATCTTTTCATTCCAGCTGGAACGCATTAGTATCTAGGCTCAACATCGGAGGCATGTCGCGCACTCGGCCATAGTGTCAGACCATCCTGCCGGGCGCAAAAGGACATTTGAGCGATCCATGACTTGCGGAAATGCGGAGAGACTCACCCTCGCCCATACCGCCGGCCTCGGTCGTCTGCAGACATCTGCCCATCCCGCCGCCCGTCATGCGGTTGGTGATTCCATGTGTGTTCTGATACTCACAAAGTAAGCAAACGCCTCAGTCAAGCGGTTTGAACCAAGCGTACTTCGTGAGTGACGATATCGTTCTCCAGCGCGCCGTCCCGCTCAGGCTGGGATGCCCTGTAGTTGTTTTCGGAAGGAAAAATCTGTACGATGCACGTTAGTGAAATCCCACAGGAACATTCCTTTCAGTTCGTCAGCCGACACCTCTCTATCCGGAATTGCCTACATACGCATAGCCCCCGATTGCCCACTACACGACCTCAGCGACGGGTGCATAAAAAGAGAAAAAAGCAAACACACTCCGGAGGCGTCGAAAAGTCCGCATTATCAACGCCTGCCGTACTCTGCACAGAAATCGTCACACGGTCATTTCCCACGCCGCCTTTGCCAAAGTTGTTGTTCTGCAAATTGAACGCTGCCTGCAATAAAATGCCCATCAAACTTGAATCTCGACGCGAAGACCAAACACCCAGATGCGCACCTCCGTGAACCCATAGCGGTAGCTCAAATCATGAATCGTGTTGACGATGTAGAACGCATTGACGCGCGCGGCGTCGACGTTTCCCTGCGTAGTCGGCGCCGCCGTCGCGTCCGCTGGGTAGTCAAACACCAAGCCCGGCGCAGACATGTTCGTCACGTTGGTCTGCGTGCCCTTGAACGCGATCGCATTATTTCCGCTGTCGGCACATCAGAGTCAGCCATCGCATCGGAGGACAAGTAACAGAAGCGTACGCCGTAGTGGTGGTGCTAGTGTTGCCATCTGAGTGCCACCCATCGGGGCTACATTGACTTCAGTTGAGAGGTTTTTAGCAGGGACAGCGTACCTTGCTGCGAAATTGCCAAACCATCAGCAATGGCTAGTTGCTCGCATATCACGACGCACCAAGCGGGTCCTGCGGGTCGACAAGAGTCTCAAATCCTTGCGTCAGGATCTCTTCTTGGATCGGGAGGACGAGGTACTAAGGCGCGCTCATCATCAGCATATTCCCCACGGGCTCGCGACCCACGCACCTGCGCCTTCGTCACAAAGTCCGTTTACGAGTCCTAAAATGTATATTTTAGACTCGTCTTTACTTCCCGTTCTCCGCAAAATTGATGAATTTTGGAACGATGACGTCTGTGATTCGTGGGTTCCTTTTAACTATAAAAGGGAATTATCGTGGTTATTTTGTTCCTTATATAGGCCTTTTGTCATTTTAAATGACCTGATTTCATGTCATTCTCTTTACATCTTCGCTTTATCCCCTTTCAATTGGTGTTTGCGCCTTTTGGTCTTGGCTTTCTTATCTATTTCTCTTGTTCCCTATGGAGGTTAGTTGGCGGCTGCTCATCCTCCTTTATCTTACTTCCTTTGCCTAGTGTCAAATAATGCCGCAGTCAAGCGTTTATTTGGAGATTGTCGCAGAGTCTCCGCCTTCCGCCTCTTTCGCGTACGTTTCACAATGCGTTCTTTCCAACGCCTTCTGCTCATTTTCGTTCTAACTTTGCGTCATGTTTGTAGCCTGGCTGCTTTTCTCCCGCCTGAGATCATCATTCGCTTTTTGTTTTTAGCGTGCGGCGGATACTTCTTGGACGCTGTTGGCTTTGTGAGCAACAGATCATCGTTTATGCTCGTGTGCAAGAGTTGGCGCCGCGCTGTCATAGCCGCCAGCGAATTCTGGTCTTCCTTCGTTCTGCACGCGCAGACCCATGTGAAGGTTTTGGAGCTTGTCGGTATGCGTTGTAGGGGGGTCTGTATTGACCTTATTATCTGCCTCGATCTCTACCGTCTCTGGATGGTACCCTACAAGCATTGTGTCTCGTTCGATGGCATGCGGCAGGCCGTTGTTTCCTTAGGTTCGATGTGCCGTCGAATTCGAGTCCAATCCGACGACTGCCATGCGCTTGTCGAGTTGACTGGGTATCTGGCATCCGCCGCAGTGCCCGGTTTGGAGTCGATCACCTTCCATAGCCTCCCCCTCAACCTGGCCGCCTCTAGACCGCCTGTATATCAGCCCGCGCCCGCGTTATTTGGCTTTCCACCTCCCCCCCTTCGCTGCATTCGCTTTTTCGGCCTCATCCCTTCTTGGACTACCGCCCCTTGTTATGCCAGCGTTACAACGCTCGTGTTGCGCTGTTTTGTCGGACATATTTCACCTGATGTCCGTCAAATGTACGACATCCTCCGGACCGCTGTTAATCTTCGGCAACTATCCCTTTCAACAGTCCATTGCACCGGGTCTTTCTCCGATATGGCTATCCTCCATTTCCCCCACCTGATGCGACTCGAGCTTTCCTTAGACGGGGACCCGCTCATGTCGCGTCTCCTTGGTCTATTTAGCGCCCCTGCCCTTCATACGCTTTCGGTGGTTGTGGAGTCCCGCCGTGATTTTCGTGCCCTTCTCCATTGCTCGGCTCTTTTATCCAATGTGTCGACTTTCTGCGCTGAGGGGTCGCTCGGTCGGCGTTGCAATGCGCGGGCTCTTTTCTCCTTGATGCCTCGCCTGTGTACGGCCGATGTTGCAGGCATGTCTTATACCTTCTTTCAGGAGCTTATACAACGACGGGAGGAGAAGGCGCTTATTTGGCCGGGGCTAGAGTCTCTCACAGTCTCTGATGTCCGTTTTTTGGACATTCAGGCTTTATTGGACGCTCGGTCGTGTCTAGGCGCTCCTGTTCTCGCTGCGCTGCGCGTCCATTACATGTACGGTTGTGACTTGTCGGAAGAGCAGTTGGTGTGGGTTCGGTCTAGAGTTGATGAGTTTGATGTAAATCCTTCGTTTACTGACCGCTGGTCTAATGCTTAGTTTACTTATCTGATGTTTTCCCCCTTTTATCCACTTTATGATTACGTGATGCGTTGCACAGCACCATGGCGTCTAAAATTATGCGGTGCTCTCGAGTGCTTGACTTAAATATGCGCTGTCTGTATCCTCGGTCGCCGTCTCGAGCCTGTATAATTCCCGACTCGAAGGTGTATCTTTTATTGGTATGTGGTCGCTCTGTCTATGGATAGTAACCGATAAATCTCCCTCCGCTGTACCAGGTGCAGCCGCTCGTGCGCCACGCTATATCAGCTCCCTCGTAACCCGGCTTAATTTTGAAAGCGTCGCCCGCTCTGCTGTTGAAGGAATACCAGCCGTCCGGGATGTCATGCTCGATCCTGATGATCTTACGGGCGAGCTCTTCTTCGAGGACTTCATGGAGTCTCAGAGCAGCGAGAGCGTCCAGGCCTGCGTCTATTTATATGCGTCAGTATATTCAAGTCGTCTGTTAATTTGCTCACATTTAATTTGTGCTTCAGATATGGTGCCTTTCCACCCGCTAGTCGTCAAATCTTTCGACAGTTCGAAGCCGAGTATTTCTTCTACGCTGACCTTCAGAGATAGATTCCCGTACGTCGTTTTGGGGTATTTTTCGGCAAGCGCTAACTTGGCCATAAATCCGACGTCGACCAGGTTGTTCATGTCGATCCTCAAGTCGTCCCAAATCACCTGCATGTCGCTCATGAGCCCTACGCCTACTTTTTTTATGTCGGGGGAAAGGAGTATTCTCCTGAGCTCCGTCGGGAACGCTGTATATCGGTAAGCTGATGGGTATGGCTCTGCCTCAAATCGTACCTCTGATTTTCCACATGTCAAGCACCCAGGCGTCGTTTCCTCTCGCTATCTGTACCAATCTGAGGCTGATATTGTCCCATGCGACTGGGAATATTTTGTGCAGCGAGACCTCGACCAGCTGCCATCCCAGGAGAGCTTGGCGCCGCGTAGTCGTGCCTTTGGGGAACCTGGTCTCGATGACTTGCTCCTCCGCGGTGGGTCGTCTGTCCGTGTATTCCGTGTCGAACCCGACAGCGCCGTCTGTGATGCCTCGCAGAATTTCATTGGCGTGCGTTTCGCTTTCGACTCTCACTGGCATCGCCTTGTACGGGAACGCCTTAAACTTGTCAGACTCTTTCCCGTGTATTATATGCCAATATCTTACCTGCAGCGCAGCCAATGTCTTCTTGTCCGATTCGCCTTCCTTCTGGTTGTTGCTCTTCTGACTCGCATTTTTAGCTGGTTTCGGTGCTGGACTAATGGTCTCACCTGCTTCGCGTCTGTCGAACTCGAGTTTGCGTGCGGTCCCGACGAAGTCATATCCGTCTGTCTCCTAATTTAGTCGCCTGTGGTAATTGAGGTTTATGTTATTTCCTTACGGTATTTCCAGGCCTGTTTGCAAGCACCCCCGTCACGACTTGCGTGGACTCTTCGTTGGCCTTTCCAGCTGATTTCTTGGGCGATCTGACCGTGATTTGAAGCTTCTTCTTGACGGTAATGAAGCCCGTACGGATTGCTTTGGTTATTCTGTTGCCTGTCATGAAAATTGCTGGGAGATAATACGGTGCAGACGTTGATCTTCGAAGTATTTCTGGCGGCTGTAGGATCCGTTCCTTATCACAGGACGCCTATATCTCCGGCACTGTCTTTGATGTTCTGATATCCGCCATCTGCCTTGGCTACCACCTCTCTTGATGGCTCTTCTCTTTGATTTTCATGCGGCGGTAAGTTGTATGTCGTGCCGTTTCATCCGGTGGCATTATCATCCGATTGTTTGTCTTGTTGAGTATATCCCCTTATGATACTTATGTCGCGTCGCATGCTAAGGTCTTTTGATATCTCCTCCCGTTCTCTCTTTGACCTCCTCAGGAACTATGTCTTCTGACACTGTGCAGCTTCCCCTCGACTTGTGGTCGAACATGCTGGAAGAACTCATTCTTTCCTGCTCTCCTTGCGAATCCGCCTTGATCAGATCATATGTCGCCAGCGTATGTCGCGAGTGGAAGGTGAGGCTGTGATATTATACGCGCCGTCGTTGGTTAATTTAATTTAATTTAATTTATTTAGCATCGTGTTTATTCAACCCCCGGGTTCTGGACGTCTATTAGCATATGCGCGTCGCTCGACATGGACTGTCTAGACTTTGTTCTGGCCAGATCCCAGCAGGCAGATCTTCACATTCGTCTATCGCTCAGGGACTTCCGCGTTCAGGATGATATTGATGTCGTCATCGACAACATCTTCGCCCGCATCGGCTCTACGTCGTCCCGCTGGGTTTCCTTCGAATTGAAGACTGAGAACCCTGTGGTGTTCGAGCGCGTCAGACGGCATTGCCTTTCTCTCGACGGGAGGGCCCTGCGCGATTTGCGCATTTCCTACCTTTACATGCCGGGATTCAGCTACCTTCCCGAGGAGGATCCGATCCATTATCTCCCATTTACCCCTGCTGAATGGTTTTCCGACCGCATGCCGCATTTGATGCACCTGGAGTCATTTTGTTCGCCCCTTAATTGGTCCTCGGTTGCCACCTTCGCCAATCTGGAGTCCTTCCATTTCACGCATTATCGGTCTCCACTTTCGCTCGAACCATCCATGCTCCAATCCATATTTTATTCAGCCACGCGTTTGCGCTTCTTCAGATTGGGCGCCACTATCCCGTTTGAATGGCCTTCTTCCGTTCTGCTTCACTCGACTTCCCTGCGCGCCGTTGATCTCCAATTCTATCACGGTCCTTTGGCCGCCTCGATTTTGTCTGCTATGGTCGTCCCCAACCTTACGGAGCTTCTTGTCCGAGATGTCGGTGCTCACGGCGGTTATCTTCTCTCCTGCTCAGCGCAAATGCGCCACCTCTCCCATTTTGGCATCAGATCCTGGTTCCAGGACCGCGCGGTTCTCTATCAGGTGTTCGACAACTTACCTTGCCTCACCTCATTGGATTTATCTCATGCGCATCAGCCGGTCTTCGCTACTTACTGCGAGTGGGCGTTCGGCCGCCTAGTGGTGCGTCAGCCTAACTACGCTGCCAATCTGACAGAGTTGTTTGTCGGCTGCGTCGATCTCAACCTTGTTGCCCTCCTCGTGTTTGTTATTGCACGCTATCCTTTGTATGGTCGCTACTCTGATGTTCTCAGAGTTCTTAGGGTGGAACAGCCTTCGGAGCCTGCTAGCTACTTTAGTGCTCGCCTGAAGTTGCGCTCTAGCATACGAGACTTTGCCTTCACTAACTTGTATACACTGAGTGGTAGTACCCGCGGTATTATTTCAGGACCTAGTTTTCATACGTTTGTAGCTTCTACCTTATCTTCCTGATCTCGCGTTTAAATACACGTTTTGTGTTATCCTGCATCCGGACGTGCCTTTAGTGCATATAGGCATCCCTCCTGATGGACGGTCGCTAATTCTAATCATTGTTTGGAAATTTTGATCCTGCCAGTCGCATCAGATTTGATATTGTGATTGGCAGTGCTTGATAGTCTTGTGTGCTCGGCTTTTATGTCCCCGATGGCTCATGCCCTGAAATGGATGTTATTACGCTGTTGACGACTTGTATTTATGTCCGTTTCGGTTGTAGATCTGATCTGCATCTTGCTGCGCCCTAGGTCCGGCTTGCCTTGAGGTTTCTGAAGCTTGCTCTGTCTCCTCTCTCCTCGGACGCCCACTTTGCGGAACGCCCTCAATTTATTCGCCTTTTATGTCTGTAGCATCGCGTGCGTCTATCTTCACCTCTTAGTGGTGCTCGTATTGACTCCTTCCAGCGGATATTTATCTGCTGGGTCCGGAAAGCTTCTCCATAGATTCGGGGACCGCTCGACAGCTGACTCTGGCTGTGAGTTTATTTAATTTTATCTTGTTCGTACGGGCTAACGAAGACATATTTTTCAGCCTTCGCACTCGGAGCATGCCTTACACGCGGAGCTAATACTGGAAATTTTGGACTTGCTGGCCGATGCAGAACTTGATGATTCCATTGGCGATGTTATACGAATACGCGGCAACTTGCGCTTGGTCTGCCCATTTGTATGCAAATTCGTGCAAGATAATCCTCGGTTTTGGAGATACCTCATAATCTCTCCAGGCCTCCCCCTCGATTTTGTCGTCGCCTGTCTTTCTCTCGCCAAAGACGTCGAACTGCGTATCGCGTTCATCGCCACCGACGGCAGATCTAACACGCCTCTCTCGTCCGAGAACGTGCCGTGCCTTTTTCGCGATTTCGTCGTGGATGCAGCCGAGCTTCTTCGAGACGAGATGTATCGCTGTGCGGAATTGCGGATATGCGCAGACACAGCTTCGTTGGTTGACGAAATTCTTTCCGTCATCGAACCGTCTTCGCCTCTCCTTTTGCGCGCCATCCTGCTATCGTTTCGACTTTCGACGTATTCGGACTTTCACCCTTGGACAATGCGCGACTACCGGTTCGCATCATGTCCCCCCCTTGGCGATCCATTTCCTCCGGCTACCGCCCTTTCTTGGGCATTCGAACCCATTCAGTTCCCTACGGTGAACTATTCGCACTACAATGCGGCTTCGTGTTGGGTCATTCATCCTTCTGATCGCCCGGCTACTTGGTTGGAGGCGATGACGGTCCTGACATCGTCTCAGCGGGTCGGGTACCTGTTCCTCGATGGGATTGTGTTCCATACGACGCCCTCTCGCATCCAATGTTCACCGGCGTTTTACTCGCTGCGAGTTCTTGATCTCACCTTCCGGGGCAGCACCACCATGGCGGCTCTCGTTTCTTGCCTCAACATTCCCTCCCTCGGAACGTTGAAGGTCAACCTCTTAGAGCCCACAGATGTGTCTTGTTTGACGCGCTGCGGCGCTATACTTTCCACGGTCAAGGAGCTCGTTCTTATTGGAGCTTGTCCTCCGGGCCAGGATTACTACACGTTATTTTCGATGCTGCACCGCGTAGTTCGGTTGGATTTACGTTTGACCAGCAACGTGTTTTTTAACTCATTTGCATACACGTCTCGCTTGGACCCCCCATCGTCTGGTCCTAACTGGAACGCCTGTCCGGACCTCCGCCGGCTTCTTCTCCATGGTATTTCGCTTGCACAAATTCGTGCCGTTCTCCTTCAACGACAGGATGTAGGATTCGCCCAGGTAGAATACGTGATGGCTGGAAACCCCTCTGGAGGTTGGGATGTTACTACCGACTCATGGTTTCAATCACAGTCTATCGAGCTTGTTACCTCTGAGTAGTCTATTGAATTTATTTATTTTGGTTGTTATGTTTACACTGTCGATATTCCTTAGCCTGCTGTACTTGTCTAATCTATTATTGCTTAACTATTTACGTAATATACTTGACGTTTACCCTGTCCGTGCCTGATCGACGAACGTCTTCTGCTTTCGCTTTTACCCGACCACACTCTTTCCACTCAATGATGTCCTCTCATGTGGCACGCACTCTTCCCATGTATTCTCGTGGAACCCCTCTTAGTGCCTTCGTCGGTCTCCGGATGCATGGTCGCGCACTGCAGTGCGTTACTTACGTTTTTAAAATCGATATTTTGCTGAATTGTTTCAGGCCCCCGAACATTACTTGCTTCCCTGCAGAGTTGCAGCTCCTCATCTTCCGTCACACCTTCGGCAATTACTTCGACGACATGGAACAATTCGTGATCGATCGCACCGCTGCTCTGCTGGCCTGCGTTAAGTGGTACAATTTAGTTTCCTCGGCAGGAGAGTTCTGGTCCAGTTATTTGATCATCCCTTACAAGAAGACTTCTGATGTGGATGGATGGACCTCTCGCTTCCATCATCATCCGCTAGACCTCCGGGTTTACCTGGATCCGATGCACGCCTTTCCTTTCGATGAAGAAGATTCACTAGGCCGCATGGACCTTCCGGCGTCCGCACTGTTGGCAGTTGGCCTGGCCTCTCAGTGCCACCGCTTGCTTATTTGCGCGGACGAAGAGAAGGCTCTCCCTCTTTTAATTCCGCATTTGGAACAGGCCGACGGCAGTCTCCTCGAATCCCTCACCATTTGTCGCATTTTTAATGTGTATACGGATGCGAGCGCTCGACTTTCTACTCCATCCAATCTTCTTTTCGGAGGCAACCTTCCATCCCTCAGACATCTCCGCCTCACCTCCTTCAATCTGTCTTGGATGCATTTGTCTTACTACGCCCGCGTCATCCATCTCGTCTTCCATCAGTTTCTGGAGCCTGCCATCATACCTACTTGGGACCAGTTGATACGGGTGTTCGGAGCAGCACCTTCCCTGTCCCGGTTATCACTTCGCCATTTTTCCTGCGGCCCGCCTCCTCCTGGCGCTCCCGGCATATGTTTCATCTCGCTCCTCGAGCTCGACATGTGCTTTTGCGGCGAGAACACTTTAGAGTTCTTGTCCAGATGCGATTTCCCTTGCCTTACGGCTTTATCCGCCCATTTTCATCGGTCGGCAGACGTGGAAACCCTGATTGGTTGCACTAGCATGTTTCCATCCCTGACGTATTTTTGTCCTTCTGGGGATTGTCATTCGGGTGGTGCAGCCGGGGTATTGTTGCAGCTGATGCCCAGCCTCCTTCGACTCAATCTTTCTGACGCCTCACCCGTTTTTCTGGATGCCGTCACCATGCATGATGATCAGGGGGTTGTCTGCTGCCCCCGGCTCCGGGACTTATCGATCGCGGATTGCAGTCTTGCGGAGATCCAGGTTCTTATATCGCGGCGCATGTCCACGGCAGATCGCTTGGCCCTTCTCTCAATCCACGAGCTACAGGGCACCGTCACTGAACAGGGTATCTCGTGGATCAGGGCGCGTGTAGATAAGCTGCGGGTTGATCCCGAGTTCGACTTCCATGACGATTGGGTATTTCACCGTGCCGACTAGGCTCAAAGGAGGTCCGTATCCTGTACTTCCAACCTTCGTTATTTGATGCCGATTCTGTCCAGATGCTCTGATATAATTTGAAATATTTTAAACATCAATAGAATCTGATCTCGTGTTATGTCTCCCATATTTGGCTTAAGGTCGCATCACATCTACGATTTATTATTGTCCTAGGTCGGTGCCTTGTTATGCGGGTGTACACTTCCTCTGATACCCGGCTCCTACGGTATTCGCCTTTGCTCCATTTGTTTTCAATCTCATAATCACAATACCGCCTGTCGCCGGGCCGTGGTCCTTCGTCCATCGTCCAGCGACTGAATAACTTTTGCCGCTACTACCCGTTTTACTCCTGCCGACCGTTGACCAGAGCTCTATGATCGACGTTGCTCAGTTCAGTGAGTACGCTCTCTAATCTGTTTTCTTATTACTTTGTTTTTAAGACATATTATTGATGTTCCCGCTTTACAGTTGATAATCCTTACATATGGATGGCGCTTTACTGGCCTTCTTCGAATAAGCCACATCGCAGGCGCACTGTTCCCAAAGAACTGTGGCTTGAAATTTTCGGTTACGTTTACGAGGGAGATCCTATGGCTTCCTTCTCCCAGATGCACAACGCTCGTGAAGGGCTCTGTGAAGTCGATCCGGGATGGAGGTCGCTCATGGAGACTACACTTGCCTTTTGGCGAAGGCTTTCTATCGGGTGCAAGTCGGACGAGGCGTCGATTAGTCGCCAGATCGCGTTGTCTGCCTCCGAAATCCTCGACGTCGCGATATTGTTCGACCTAGACGACTTACGGGACAAAGATAGTTCATCTTATACCCGGTCGTTTATGCACCCCTCGGACATACATTATCGGGTCGACATCGCCAGCCATTGTCTGGCCTTAGCTGCCTCTTCCGTGACCCGTTGGCGCCACGTCTGTCTTTGGTCGACCACTCATCATTTCATGACGCCCATATTGGACGTCTTCGGTACCATGGTCGCGCCTTCAATGGAGTCCCTGCTATTTTCTGCCTCTACTCCAACCCCTCAAAATTCCTGCGACCATCTGTTTGAGTCCCCAGTTAATCTGTTCTCGGGAGGGCTTCCATCTCTCCGAGACCTCCAAGTGGTGGCCACCGCTTTGCCGTCGCTTTCAGGACATCATTACGACAATCTCAGTACGCTGGATATCGCCAGGGTTCCTTTGGCGGCCCGTCTAGACGCAGAACAGCTGCTTTATGTGATATCCGCCTCCCCCCATCTTCGGCATCTCAGACTTAGTGGCGCAGTCGTGCGGCCCGTGTCCGCGGCCTCAGCGTTTCGCGACTTTACGCTCGCCGGCTTGGAGACGCTCACTTTAGTCGGCTCCATCGATTGTCACCCCATTTTCAACTTATTATCCTTTGCGTCCTTCCCCTCCCTATCGTTCCTTCGCCTCGAGGCTTTCGACTCATACGCTTGGCACGCGTTGCTGCATACTCATGTGTTTTCCTCCGTCTTACACCTCAGCATATGCGGAGGTTTCTGTACAGTCGACCTCGCAATGGCTTTTACTCGCTTTACGCGCGTAAACGAGTTGGACTTGGCCAATGCAGGCCCCGCTTATTTTTACATGTTGCGAGCTGATCGCAATGCCTGTCCTGCTCTCCGCCATCTGGCGGTGAGAGATATTCTTCTTGAAGACTTGCATTCTTTTGTTTGCGTGGGCGGACGCACGACTCAGTTGGAAACTCTTCATTATTATCATAGTCTTCCGGTTCAACTTACGATCGAGCAGAGCGATATGGTGGCCGACATTCATTCCAGAGTAAACAACTTCGCGATGACATCCTTAACCTAATAGACTTTATATTTAATGAAATATATCCTTCTTTCTCTATGCATGCCACCCCGTGAGTACTTCCTGCCTTGGTCCTCATAACAAAGTTAGGCGCATTAGGGCGCTTATATCCCCACGTGACTTTATTAATAAGCGTACATTCGATCATTGTCGTCGTAGGCTTCTCTTCGCGAATACTCCCTCTTCTACAAGTCTTCTCGTTACGGTCAAGGGCGCTCTCATTGTACATATTCTACTGCTCCATCTCCTGCTCTTCGTGCTCCTCTACACGACGCCTTTTCGCTTTTCGCTCGTCTTCGTCATCCTCCTGGAAGTATCCGACTCGGCATCTCACGGCGGTAGAAAGTTGACTTCGGGAGGAAGCAAGCGTTCTACTTTCCGCGGCTTGCTGTTTATCTCATCAGCGCGCGTTCACGATACTGCGAGGATGATCACCTTGGAAAACTGGTTGCTGAGCAGCGTTATGGCTTGAAGGCGCGTAGTGACTTTGACCTTGGTCTTCGAGGTCAAGAGCGCTACGAACGATACCTGCAACTCCACTATGTCGCCCGATTTGAATGCACCCGGCACGCTTTCAAGATAGGACACTGCTCTGTTGGCGTACAATTAGTGATGCTGTGCAGAGGACTGTGCTTATACTTGCCCTTTCGACTCGACTCAATTGTAAAATCGCACGATATTTTCCGGCGCGTGAATCAATTGGTTAGATTTGAGTTTCTGGAGAATGTTTAGAGGGTCTACGCCGCTCTGGAACCGATTGTCTTGTTCTGTAGGGGCGTCGCTGCGAATCGTGAACAGTCTGTTGCTGGCTACGAAGAGCCTGCCTCCGGCGCTATCCGCCTCGGCTATACTGCCAAGTTCGGCGCCAGCAAGATGTTGCTCGAAGATGTCGACGACTGCCGGAATCTGATTCAGTGACTCTTCGAAAGTGCGCGTTCCCATTCCACAAATCTCTGCGTGCTGGCTCAAGAACATGGCTCTGTTCGGGCCGCATCTACCAAGTCTGTTAGTCAAAAGCGACGTATCAAAATTAATAGTCCACTCGCGTCTGCGCGTTCCTTGGAACCAGGTTATTCTTGGTCAATATTCCTTGGATCCTGACGACAACTTCATCGGATACATCATCCTCGGCCGAAGACAGGCACAGGCGCCAGTCCTTGCGCTGCTGTCCGGATTGAATGATGGTGAGTTTATCGACCTGTGCGGTTCATATAATATTAATTCGTCGCACAATGCCAAAAACTTACGTCGATGTCCACCATATGTACGATGCTGCTGTTCGGTCTGTCTTTCAATGCGTCCCGTCTTACGGATGCTATGTCTTCCAGAACAGATGCTGATCGTTTTTCAGTACATGTAATGCCCGAGGAAGGTATGTCGCACCGGCTGCTTCCTTGTTGTAAAAAATGTCCATGTCCTTTGACGCCGGTGCGTTGTTCTACGGGGAACGAAAAAAAAAAAAAAAAACAAGAAACCAAAAATGCCGTCGTGTATTTTTCTTTTTGGTCTTAGGTTTGGTGACTATTGTTTTGCTCGATCAACCTCTTTACGCTTGCATCATGAGATGTCTTTTTTAGGGATTTTCCGATTTATTCCTCGTGGATCTCGACATGTTCCTTGCATCACTCCGGGCGCCACATTGATGCGATTGCAACGGCTAAGGGGACCATGCAATAATGGGTTTATTCTTTCAAATACCCTGTTTCCACCTGCGGTATCGCGCATGGTCCGATAACTCCTTCCAGTGCCCATTCGCTTCGCATTCTCTCGCTTCTCGTAAATGTAGGTCCCCTTTAGCCGACATCATGATGGTTGATGCGCCTGATGCTCCACATGCCCTTGATGTAGCTTGGAGTGGCCAATGTAACCCTGCCAATGTCGCGCCGATTGGCATTTACCTTATCTCGTATCATTTATTCACTGGTGCGCCGAACCTTGTGTTAAATTTGCGAATCGGCTGAAATCGGTCCACTCATAATGCCTATTAAAGATGGCGCTCATCTTTGCTTTCCTTGCATCTGCTCGAGTTTTCATTTTTGCCCTCTCCTCCCAATCTAACCGTCTCTCCATTACAAACTACCCGCTCCATCAGTATACCTTGGG
Source organism: Mycena latifolia (assembly GCA_029289555.1). Taxonomy (NCBI): domain Eukaryota; kingdom Fungi; phylum Basidiomycota; class Agaricomycetes; order Agaricales; family Mycenaceae; genus Mycena; species Mycena latifolia. The sequence continues at coordinate 54,443 of JARJLE010000087.1, read as the reverse complement.
CGAATTATTTCCTCGCAATGCCCAAAAGTGCTAGGTACGTATATGGCGTCATGCAACTGTCTCTTTCGTACTCACCATTTTTTTTTTTTTTTTTTTGTACTTCAGATCGCCCCCCAAGCCTCGCGCCAAGCAAGTCTTTGCCTGTACTTGTCCAGCGTCATTCTTATGTTGACCAGGCCAAAACCGAGTCCGAAAAAAAAACCTTTGAGCTCAACTTTCATAGACGACGAGGCCGAAGATTCGTGGGTTTTTTTCTCGCGTTCATCATCATCCATCGATATTTGCTCATGGTTTTTTTCCTCCCTTCGTTGTATTTTGTTTAGCGACGACGGAGTGCTCGTAGATCGACTGACCACACCGCCTGCTCCTTCGCAGTACTCCAAGGCCAAGCAAGAGGAGCTGGACACCGAGCTTGAGGAGGAAGAGTCAGCATTCCGCATCCCAGCTTGTTCCGTCTGACCCTTTCGACAGCTACGACGAAGAGTTCATAAATGACGGGTGCTCGTCTAGTCTTTCTGTGTGCCATTATCTCGACTCATACTTTGACCAGTGATCCTTACGAAGATGGAAATGTGGACGACGCCGGGGAATCTGAACCGGGGTGAGTTCCGTTGAACTCGATCCGTCTAATCGCTTATTGAAGGCTTATTATGCAGGAGCCCTCTGCCGGCACCTTACAAGGCTAGAGGTCGTGCCGCTCATACGCCGGCTTCTTCTCCTCGTACGCCTTCTCCATCTAAACCCGCGAAGTAAGACGGCTCCTCCTTTTCTACAATCTTCATCTCTATCTGCTACCTGCTGACTTCTCTTCAAAAAGGGCGAAAGACGTGTCAGATATTATTGACATCGATACATCCGACGAGTGAGTGCATTATAACTTTACTTTTAATCTCTATCACTCACGTTGTATGTACCAGAGACTTGGAGGCGATGGCTGTGGACGATAGGTAGGCATCCTATTTGCTTCTGTATACTTCCTTTTATTACGCTTCTGTTTTGTAGCGTGTTTCGCAAACCGGCCGGGCTCAAGAAAAGGTCTATCCGCCCTTCAATGGTTATTCGTTTGTCGCTGAATTGTCTGTAGCGCCTTACCTCCTCCTTTGACCACTCGAACGTGAGCGTTAGATATCGATGCTGCGGTTATCCATCTGCCAACTGACTATTTCAGTGCTGCTTCTAAGAGGAGCGTCGCCTCCTCGCAGGACAATGTGGGCGCCGATGCTAGTAAGAGCAAGAAGGCCCGCGTAGAAAGCTCTTTCCCTGGAGAGTCTCCCATACCGTGCGTAGCCATTTGGCTCATGTATTTACCTGTTCCTGATGCGTTCCTCAGTTTCCCACCAGGTCTGCCTGACGACATGACTGCGTGAGTTTTCTTTGCCTCTTTGTGGCTTGACCTTATTTTATTGTATTTCGACAGGGCTATGGCTATTTGGGTGTTGAAGTTTATGGAAGAACGTGCCAAGCACGCTAAGACCTCCTCCTCTTCGTCTCAAGTTCCGCTCAGTCCTCGGATCGACTTCGATCAAATCGAGCTCGAAAAAGGCATTCAGGCCTCTCTTGAATCAATTCCAAAGTATGTCTGTCCTTCATTCTCGTCTGTCCTGATACTATTACGCATATTCAAATTCTATAGCACCGACCTTTCTGATGCATCTGGTCCTGACCTCAGCTCTCTTCCTGTGACGTGAGCAAATTATTCCTACCTTGCCGTTCTATAATTCACCAATAATAGCCGGAAGAGCAAGAACAAAGCTAAAGGCAAAGCCCGTGAGCTGTCTCCGGACTGGGATCCTCCTTACGCTGGGGAGATCCTGGCGAAAAGCACCACGGCCGTCAAGCCCGATCTCAGCACTGGTACAGCGATTGTCAAGTACGTTGTGGTTCCAGCCCTATTAATCGTGTTTTTTATTCGCATCTCTCTAGAGGGGAGTCCTCGGGTGGGGGATCGGACGCTTCTGCCTTGACCAAACGAAAGCCTGAACGTTCCTCTGCCAAGTTAGTCAACGTCTTTCTCCTTATGTGTGCGTTCTTTGAAAATTACTGCGTATTAGAGGCTCTTCATTTGACGTCGCGAAGGCTGCTAAAGGTTCGCTTAGCGGCGACGTCTCTACTTACATGGATAAAAAACCTGTGCCTTCTGCATCTTCTTCCGGCGGGAACGTCGCTGGTAAACCTCCTCTCACGATGGCTCAGTTCCTCCGCGAAAAACGCGGTGAGCCCGAGCCAGAAGGCGGAGACGAGCCGGAGAAAGAACCGTCGCCTCCTGTCGTCTCCACCGACAATCCACCGGTATTTTTAGAGGATTTGGAGACGTACAAGGCCTATTAGTGCGTTTATTTTTAATAACTGTCTTTATTTCCCTCCTTCTCTTTATTCTTAAAGCAGCGCTCTGAATTTGTGAACTTCTCAGTGATGCGTCAGTCAAATGTGGAGTCTTCGATATTGATCTCCAGGATGAGGCGCTTCGCGAATTCTATGTCGGGCTTCCTCCTCTTCCGTGCGTTCCCCTTAAGCTATCTGGGTTCGCCTTCTGATTTTTTTTTTTTTTTTTTTTTTTGCTTCGTAGGCCTTTTCGCCGTATTGTCCCGGCCTATGATAGAAATCGTATCGCGGGCGATGACACTATTGACTACAGCACCGGTGGCCGTGTTCAATTTAGCTCCTGGTTCAAACAGCTTCCTCGCATGCTAGCTTCGTACGACGTCTGTTTTATTCGTTAATTTTATCTCCCTCATGTGTTTTTTAAGCAACTCGATGGGTGCCATGCTCTTCACAGAGAGCGAGCCCAACATCATCAACTTATCCAGGGTATCCCCCTTGCGTCTTTCCTCTCAGGTTTCTGCCGGCAGTTCGACGACCAGACAGCTTCATGTCGATGGGCGGATTGCTATTTGCGTGTCGGCCGTGTGCGTCACCGAGTCGTACATAGTGGTTCCTCGTAAGATCGGGGCAAGGTCTGATCGTCGCCGCAAGACATTGTCTGGGGTGTTCCACGACCAGGACTGGGAGCGCTTCGAGGCCGTCGTAAACCTCGCGTTTGGCGAGACGATCATGTACGGTCAAATGGTCGACAAATCCATCGCCTTCCAGACTATGATCAGCCCCGAGAACAAGAGCTCTTCCATCGCTGACGGTGCGCCTTTAATTTTTGTGTTTAATTTTCACCAACATCTGATTACCTTTACGGTTCGGTATAGCTCCTGTCGACCGATTCAATCGCAGTGTACCCTCCAGCATGTTCAGCACTCGCTCTCCTGGGAAACACGCTGCCCCCTCTGCCGCCTCTACTCCTCGAGTCAAAACTCTGCTGGCGTATGACGATCCTGGTACGCAATTCGATATATTTGATTGTTTTATGTACGCTGAACGGAACCTTCTAACCCAGTACCGGTTTACGACGCCCGAAAGATTGCCATCGACTACCAGGCTGATCTGGACAGACTCAGCAAGGTCTTGCCTCCTTTCACAGGCGAAATTCCTAGTGGCTCTTTTGCGGTTGTCGGGTACTCCTGTTCTACATACGCGGGCACCATCAACAGCAACACGCAGAAAGTGCCATACGTGGGATTAAATATACTGTGGGTCATCGTTTGTGGAATACCCGCTCATTAGATCTTTTAAACTACGTGCCAACTCTATGTTAACTCTATGCCCCATGCCAATATGACCCATATGCCCATGCCTACGCTTGAACCTTTGATTGTCCGCTGCGATTTAACTCCTTGCCAAACACGGCATACAGGTGAGTCAGACCGTCGCTCCCTAGGTTTGCCTCAATAAGTCTTTGCAGTTCGTGTAGCTTGCGGATTAACTCTGTATATTTCCGTTAGTTGCCTGACGTGCAATAATATGATAAGGCATGCAATCACCCTCCATTGAAACATGTTCTTTCTTATTGACATTGTCGCGATACGGCTCTTGTTTTTGATCCCTCTTCGCTTGGCCGTTGCTTTTAACGCCGCAACTGATGCAACATCCCTCAATCTCTTGGACGTATTCATCTGATAAGTGTTATGTCAACAACTCGACGCTCGGTAATGATCGGCATCTACCTTCTCCTCTCGACAGCCGTCTATCCACCCGCTTGCCCGGATCTCTTGGGACTTTGATATATCTTTTGAGTCGCCCCGCCTCTTTATTGTGGAACACCGATATAAACTGTTCGTACGTCGGAAAAAACGTGCACTTCGTCATGTCGTAAACGAATCGAGGCTTGCGATCGCATCCTATCTTGTTCGCTCTGCAAGCTCTACAACTAGGGTGGTCTTCGTCTATCACGCATTCTCGGCCTGTCTTGCTATTCAGGCATTTACCACATGCCTTCAAGAAGAACACGGCACGAAGAATTGCGGTAAAAAAACGGTCCCACAATTTCAGTGAGTTAAACGATTACTTAAATTGCGATTGACATACCGTCCTATTTTCAGCGTTCCACTGGCGTATCTCGGATCCTCCTATCCATTTATTTTGGACATCGTGATACCTTGTCGTGAGTTCCGCGACACGACGCCAGAAGTTGTCTAGTATGACTTCGCTGGGGACCACGATTGGGGCAGTCATTGTATCGGATTTTGGGTCCGTACGGCAGACAGTAGATGGTTTCGCCTTGAATACGTTCTGCGCCGCCTTCATACGTATGACATGGTCTGCATCGATAGTCATGGTTCGCTACGAGGCGTCGAGAATAGGATAAAGCGGGGGATGCATGAAAGTTCCGGCGCCGCGTCGCACAAGTTAATGCACAGCCTCTGATTGATTGATGGAACTGCACGTCACACAAGGTACTGTACTAAGCCTGCGCCACGTCAATCTCACGCGTGATACTACTACTCTTGCTGCGAGCCTTCCCTGGCGACCGATGGCTGATTGCGTTGGACTCATACAATCCACCTCGGCAATGATATGCCGTCACATACGCCGATACGTCGTACCATGAATTCACAGGTATATACCGCCCTGCTCACGTTAAATTTTTTAAAGCATCTCGGCACGGCAAACAAGCCTACCTGGACCGCCTTTTATTCTATGCAGCGTATGGATTCCATCGCGTTTGCGAGAAGAGGCATAACACGTGTTGCTGGCCTCAACCAAATAGTCCTAAGAGTGAGTTAGCCAATGAGCTGGATGCATTTATACACTCACCATGCTCGAAATAAACGGTAGGTTTTCGAGGCATGAGATAGGTTATGATCTGTTATATAGGCGATTCCAAAGATGATCGCATCACTTATCTATCATTTGCCGAACAGGAGGATCCTCGTATGGACCTGCTGTATATTCTTCGAGGGCCATCTTTTTTTAACCCCAAACGGTATGGTCTACCTAGCGATAGGTCGCACTTCGCTTGTTTTTAAAGCTTTCTTTATCTTTCTGGTCGTAGCTCCTTCTCCGATGTCGTCTTATCCCATTGCACCTATGCTGATGTCGACTCTGTGCGTTATTTTATTTTGGCCCTATGTGCTTTACCTCTGATTTATGTTCTGGTCCTAGCCCTCCGACGATGTCCCACTTCAACAAAATGCCAGTGGAGATCGTCACTGTAATATTTTCCTTTTTCCTCGGATTCTTCTGGACCAGACCGAAGAAGAAATTTTACATCCGGGACAGATTTATCAGTCTGCCATGTGTGCCGCTACTGGAGGTCGATCGCGCTTTCGTGTCCCTTTTTTTTGGGATTCTTTGGAGACGACTAGCAGGTGCCGCCTTGATCTCGACAAATGGACGCTCGATCATAGCCAGTCTGCGTTGCTGTTCGTCGATATTTCCCTCAACTCTTTCATGGCTACTTCGACCTCCGATATCATGCAGCTTTTCGGCCCAGTTATAGATCGCGTGCGCATGCTCGTCATCCTTGCGAACAGTGTCGGCCTATTGCTCGATATGGCTTCGCACTTCGATAGCTGGAATTTGGGCGAACTTCGTTACCTGTCGCTGGAGTCTGCCGCTCCCATGTGGGCGAGCATGACTGTACCTTGTTTCCGAGGTGCTAGCGGTATGCCTGCGTTGCGTTCTATTCGCATCTGCCAGGTGTACTTCTCATGGGCACGCGCGGATACTTTCGGAGCTCTGACAGTCCTCGTGATACATGATGTCGATGTAACCTTCGCCCCTCGATGGGCTCACTGGGAGGCCATGGCGCGTACAGCGTTGGGCCTGGAAAAAATATCACTGAAGAACACCGGATGTCTCGATATCGACTCTGCTCCTACGGCGCCATTGGTTTTTCCTTCTTTAACCGACCTCGCTGTTCGTATTTCACCCAGCGACTCTATTTGCCGACTCCTCGCCCGCTTCACCATGCCCGTAATCCGCGTCCTACACCTATCGTCCCAAGCGGCTACCGATTTATCGACGTTCCTCTCTCCACTTCCCTCCCTCGAGAAGCTGATTCTCGCGGTTAAATCCAACCATTTTTCGCAATTCCACTCCTTCCTCTCTAACCTACCGGGCGTTACATTCATCGACATCTTGCGATCCGACCGCGCTGTATTGAAGGCGCTTGGTTTCCGCGCTGCCGACGCCGGAGGTGATACCATGGTTTGCCCTCGCCTATCCGCGATGGCCGTCCATTCAGCGACTTCTGCCATGGTGCGCGAATGTATAGACGCCAGGATCAGCGCGTCAATGCATATAGACTCCGTCATGTTTCGTCGAGGGTTCCACGCGGAGGATTCAGATCTGGATTGGTTGCGTTCTAATTTGGACGTCGGCACTAACAAGTCCTACTCTGCCCCGGCATGGTGGACCCACGATTTTTAATGTATATACTCTGCTCTAAGTAGTATCGTATCTCCTTCTAGTGCTCCGCTGTCTTGGCGTATGACACATGTACAACGCTATCAGCATCATAATCTGCAATCAAAGATTGATATCTTCGTTGCCACGGTGAGACGCCTGATAATCCTTTACCGATCGAAGACTTTTCTGCCTTCTGTTCCATCGACCTTCCTTCCTCAGTACTTGGGCTCCCAAATCCTACGTCCCCGCCGTACACCTATTCAGCTCGTTACTTGTCATCACCTAGTGCGCAGCCGGTCTGGTCTTGTTCGTCTCCTGCTGAAACTGGATACAGACTTGCCCACATCTTGGCGACCTCTGATGCGACTCAAACTCAAAATATCGGGCTCCCTGTTAGCTGGCCTGGATATTATAGGTGCATTATTACTGAAAGGTGCGTGTTTTGTGTCTAAACTGGGCAAGCTGATGTTAAGTATATTGTAGGCACCTTACCGGAATTGCGCCCTGGTTTCTGGTACCTAATGATGGCCTTTACGGCTGCCCTCCGTTGGCATACTATGACGGCTGTGAGATTAGCTCCATCTGCCAGGGCGATGCCTTTATTGCTCTTGTCGTGTCTGTCTCTAGGGGCGGTCGTATATGCCGCCCTCTTTGCCAGCATGTACATACGAGATTGCGTAAATGCTTATAACAAGCCAATCGATAAGGATGAACGGTCATTCCGCTTCGTACTGGGCGGCGGGCCACGACGCACGGTACCCGGAAGAGTGCTCGCACCCCATATACTTAATCACAACGACATATCCTCGTGGAATCACCATGATTGGACATTCGAATTCCAGTGTCTAGAAGGAAACGCAAACGAAGTTCTCAATAGGAATAGTGAATTGTATTTCAGTAAAAATACCGTTGTCAAAATTTGCTTGCTCGCTCACGAAGGACGAACTAGTTAAATGTTCCAGACTCCATAATTTGTGGATACCGCAGAGGTTATCCGTAGCGGAATGCAAGGAATTGGCCGTGGCACACGATTGTTCGCACTGTGACTCTGTTGTTGCGATTTTCGCGCGCGTTCCTGTGGATGCTGCCAAGCATAACAAGTTGTCGAAAGTAAATCTGAATTCGAACAGACCCAAGAAAAAAATTCACGTCGCTCACAGCACGGCGAGACTCATACGAGAGACGTTAGAAAATCGTAAGGAGGCCTCGCGCCTTCGCATGCTGAGAAGAACGGTCACTGGCAGGCTGAAGAATCCGATATTCCCTCCTTTACCACTGACCCTCGCCCAAACACTGTAGAATATTGACCAGGCATTGTCGCACGATGAGACCCAAGGCATTCGTTGAAGCGGGATGCGCAGTATGCGGTTGTCTTGTACCTATAAGATTCTTGACAAAGCTCTCCGACTTTCAAGGTAGTCTAGCCATTCTGATTAGACCAGGAATTACCCGCAAGGAAAGATTCTGCGCAAGTGACCTCATTCAAGAATTGGAGGGTCCAGTTCTCGCTGAGGGATGCTCGCATATATGCGTAGACTGCGAGACTTACCTGAATAACAGCGTCATACCTAAAAACGCTCTGGTCCGACATAATTGGATAGGACCGGTTCCAGAACAACTTCAAGACCTTACTTATGCGGAAGGTATTATGATTGCTCGAGTGCGTCACAACAGATGCGTCGTCAGGGTAAATTCCGGACGGGTTAGAATGAGCGCCAACGCGATAATGTTTTCTCAACCAGTCCTTTCCATCTTGAATAAGCTCCCCCCCTCGAAAAACGACATGAACGAGATTTTAGCTTTTGTGTTTACTGGATCAGCGGCACCCACACCAGAAGATTTTGAAAGAACTCCAATGCTGGTCCGAAAAAGCAAGGTTGTTGCTGCGCTTGAGTGGTTGAAGTTGAATCATGAAGGGTACACTGACCTTGAAATCTCGCAAGAAAATCTTGATTCATACGCTGAACGAGACGTCCCAGTGGTTGTGGACTGGAAACGAACTAATAATGAAGTGCACGATTCGGTACCTGCAGGAGCTACTGTCAGTGAATGATGATCTTCGGGAGCAAGGCACCCGTACTGGGAAATGTTCATTTGCTGTCCATGGCTTGACGGGGACCGAGTATGCAACCGCTAAAATGAGCACGATTAAACATGTGGCTCTCCAGCACTTGACTCACAAGGGTAGCATGCTTGGTATCGGAAGGTCCGAATTGCCCGTCAGCATGTATGACAACGTCGCCGCCTACCCCGGTATGTTTCCCTGGTTATTTCCCTATGGCAAGGGCGGGATAGGGCATCCTAGCCACGCAAATAAACAAGGGGATGCCACCAGAAAAAAGTGCCTGCTGCTGTATCACGACAAGCGCTTTCAGTTGGATACATATTTTCCCATGATTGCTTTCAACCACGAGCAATTGAAAGCTGCGTCGACGGGTAGTTTGCTGCTGGCGAAGCGCGCGCGATTCAATACAATAGCAAGAAGACTGACAGCTGTTAATCCTACAGTTGCAGGCAATATTGCCGACAGGATGGCCAAAGGCGAGCATGTCAAGCCCGCGAATGAGGCGGAACAAATATGTTTTGATTTGATAAAAGATTTAGATGCCGTAGCCGGCAGGGTTCAAGGATCTGTTACGTCGAAGAAGTATATGCGAAACGAAATTTGGTCCACCACGGCCTTCTTCAACGCTCCTACCTGGTTCGTGACAGTCGCATGGAACGATCTATATCACCCGCTGGCTCTTTATTATGCGCAGGAAGATACTATTTACCGCCCTGAAATTCGCACCTCTAAGGAAAGGGGTAAGCTGGATGTCTCGAAATCCCGTAGCTGCCGCTCGATTTTTTCACTACATGGTTCAGGCTTTTATAACAGAAGTCCTAGGATGGGAGAGCGAGGAAGGTGGAGTTTTTGGCCACACAAACGCGTACTACGGAACCGTGGAACAACAGGGTCGTCTTACGCTGCATGTTCACAAGCTAATATGGGTCACCAACTCATTGTCTCCCCAGGAAATCCGCGATCGAATTATGGGACCATCTTCAAAATTTCGCAAGAGGCTGATTGCCTACCTGGAAGGTGCCCACCGCGCTGAGTACTTCAACGGCAGCCTACAGTCGGTCATTGCTAAGCGACAAGTCGAACCTCTGGGCCCGGACGAAGACAGTGACAACGAGATAGACCTCAAATCAGAATACCGGCCTCCAACGCAGACCTTCGCGACACCGCCGCCAAAGCCATGCAAGACTGTCATTTGTCCAAAAGATTGTACACGATGTAAAAAATGCGCCGACTGGTGGGACAAATTCAAGCTTGAGGTAGACGACCTGTTGGTGAGGTCCAATATTCACACTCATTTCCTGTCCATGGAACATCATCGTGCAGAGGAAGCTAAAACGAAATGGAGGAAAGGCGGCAAGAAAAAGAAAACCGTGCAGGACTTCAAGATACGTAGAGAACGCAAGGGCTGTTTGACCAAGGTCGGCATATGCAGAGCCCGTTTTCCTCGAGAGGTGTTTGAGAGAACAGCCATGACGGAGGACAGGCACGTAAATGTTCGTCACCTTGAACCCATGATGAACACCATTAACCCCATCATAACCTATGTTAGCAGATGCAACTCGGACGTCACGAGCCTTCTATCAGGTACCGCAGTTAAGGCAGTAGTATCCTACGTATCTGACTACGTCTCTAAGCTCAGTCTCAAATCTTTTCAGATGTTTGCCTCTGTATGCGATGTGTTCGAAAAAAATTCAGAACAGATAGGCGGCACTCCAGGAGACAAGGTGCAGGCGAGGCACATGCTGCGAAAAATGGTGAATTCAATGAGCGCAAAGATGGAGATCGGCAGTCCCATGGCGTCCATGTACCTCCTCGGTTATCCTGACTACTACGCTAGCCACAAGTATGTGCCTTTTGCATGGAGGCCGTACGTCCAGTTTGTGAGGAACTTTTGGATTCCTCCTAGTATCGACGATGATCTCGAAGACGGCAGAGATGAAGAGGAAAAAGTACCTATAGCCAGATTAGACGGCAAGTTCGTTGCATCTTCCGGTGTGGACGACTACAGGTACCGGCCGGTTGTCTACACCAACGTCACTCTATACGAATGGATTCAATGCTCGAAGAAAAAGAAACGTACTCTAAAAGAACGCCTTGAGTTCGAAGAAGATTTGCGATTGGCTAAGTATTTGAAGGCCGATTATCATAGGGCCGCTATGCAACGACTTGACGAAGAAGGCGAAGGACGTCTGGAAGACTCTGACAGGGAATCCACTATGGAGGATGATGATGACCCTTATGCAGACTTTGAAGACGATGCGGAACCACCTAATTCGAAAGACAACCTGAAACATGCGGCGGATGAAGATGATTGTTCCGACTGGGAGACAGACGACGAAGACGATGTGATTGTTGCGAAACAAGCGAAGATCAACAAGGCAAGAAGGCCCTTGAGGCACGCTTTCGCCCCTGGCCATGATTTGTTCTTGACTCATTCCGTTATTTGTGACTTCCAGAACCTAACACGGATGATACCCAATTTTATAGGCGGGGCTTTGCCAAGATCAGATAAAGGTGACCGTGCGGCATATTGCATGACCATGCTCGTTCTTTTCCAGCCGTGGAGGTCGCCCGCAGACCTCAAGGATGCTATATCAACTTGGGACCAGGCATTCAAGGCCCATGAATTCACGCCGAGGCAACTTCAGTTAATGAAGAACTTCAACGTCAGATACGAATGTAACGACGCTCGTGACGATCATTTTGCGCAGATGAAGAAGAAAATGGCCGACGCCAAGTCAGCCGGTAGGAGTATGTTCCCCGCTAATTTCATGACCTTCAAAGATAAATTCGCTGACGATCTTAACGATTTCGATTACGGGTCTGACGAGGAAGAAGCCGAAAACGCGGAGGATGACGATTGTGAAAAGGGACCCAAGACCCTCAAGTTGTTGGGCGAAGCTAAGGTAATGCGTGAAATCATGGAGACGTCGGGATGGTTGAATACATGTACCGACTATGTTCCTTCTAAGGAAGCTGATATATTTATGGCCCCGTACAAGCCTAGGGCAGAATGGGCCAATATCGTCAAGCACCAGAGAGCCGAGCTTACCTCTAATAAATTGGCTAACCTGCCTGCTGAATCTGCGATTGAGAGGAAAAAAAGAAAAATCAGAGAAGGTATCACTATTCTACCACACCATTATTTCAACCATAAGTCTGGCGTTAGTGAACAAAATAACACAGATATTATATCCGCTGTCGTACAGAAATTTGCGCTAAACACGGAGCAGATTAGAGCTTTTAGATTGGTAGCAGATCATGCTTCCGGAACCCCAGCTATGCCCCTTCGAATGTACCTAGGAGGTATGGGTGGCACCGGAAAAAGTCAAGTTATACACGCGATCATCGATTTTTTCGTTCAGAGAAAAGAGGAGTATCGCTTCATGGTTCTTGGACCTACCGGTTCCACGGCAGCACTTCTGAACGGTTCTACTTATCACTCTGTGTTTAAAATTCCCAGAGAATCCAAAAGCAAGAACCACGACGACGTGGAAGGAATCAGAAATGAGGCTTCTGCATTGGCAGCGGTTAACGAAAGACTTCAAGGGGTAGACTACATTTTTTTGGACGAAATTTCGATGGTCTCCTGCAATGATTTTCAGGCACTGGCAACTCAAGCGGCAAAGGCTAGAAATATACACGACGACTCATTCGGCTCGCTCAGCATGGTAGTAGCTGGAGATTTTGCTCAGTTGCCGCCTATGTCTGGACCATCGCTGTACAGCGGAAAAGTAACTCTGCAGACATCGGACGCCATGGATCAGAAAAGTCAGAATGCAGTGTTAGGTAAAATATTGTGGCATCAATTTAATACGGTCGTTATACTGCGTCAAAACATGCGACAGAAGCATAGAACCCCGGACGATGATAGACTGAGGACCGCTTTGGAAAACATGCGGTATGGGGCTTGTACGGCATCAGACATAGAGTTCCTGCAGACCAGGGTGGCCGGGTTCCGTCCAGAGGATCCGAAATTGTCGAGCTGGAACTTCCGGAATGTGTCTATAATCACCGCCTGGAATAGCCAGAAAGATATGCTGAACCAACTTGGAGCACGTCGATTTGCCGCAGATACTAAGCAAACACTGATAGATTTTTGCTCCGTCGACAGAATAAGCTCGCGATCAGTTGACAGAAATAAATGGAGGGGTTGTGAACAATCTGAAATCAAAAAAATGACCAAGAGCCTTCAAAAAAAACTATGGAACGCGCCCCCCTGCACTACAAACGAATTCATACCTGGTAAACTGTCGCTTTGCATTGGTATGCCTGTAATGCTGCGGGCAAATGACGCAACCGAGATGTGCATTACCAAGGGCCAGGAAGGAGAAGTGGTGGGTTGGGATGAAAACACCGGCCCACTGGGCCAAAGAGTTCTAGATACTTTATTCGTGAAGTTGATCAACCCGCCCCGGCATATACAGGTTGAAGGCCTACCTCCAGGACGTCGTTCCTTTGGTAAGGACGGTGAGCCACGTAACCATTTTGTTAGAGGACGATACTCTGCTGTCGGTGTTACGGGAGCAGGTAGTAGCACTGTTGAATTTTGGCATGACAGACTACACATCGCAAGGCAAGTCTCGCCCTGTGAACGTAGTAGAGCTTGCAAATTGTAAATCGCATATGTCCTATTATGTAGCCTTATCCAGAGGTACCAGCGCAGCGGGTACCATCATTGTCCAGGAATTAAACACTGCAAAAATCACAAGTGGAATAAAAGGTCACCTGAGACAAGAATTGAGAGAGCTTGAGATTCTCGACGAGATTACCAGGCTCAGATGCGAAGGTCTCCTTCCTCCTTCAGTAACAGGCCTTTACAGGCGCCGACTTATTCGATCGTTCTATGCCTGGAAAGCGAATCACGGGGATCCAGCCCATTTCCATCCCGCCATGAAATGGAACGCGTCTATGGGCCCGAGAGTCCCAGAACCCACTGTGTACGGCGAATGGCGCCCTTCAATTCCAACTAATAAAAAAAGGAAGAACGTCGCCATCAGCGGGGACGGCGGCTTTGAAGACGAGCCCCGCACAAAACGACCTAGAATATCTGCAGGGGTTTCAGCGAAGGAAAATCTAATGGTTTCCCAACGGGAAGGTGTTAATAGCAGGCCGCAGGCCGATTCCGTTCGCGATCCTGTAGGGCTTATATGGGACAGTCGAAATCACAGCTGCGCGTATGACGCTACCTTCACTATATTGAACAATATATGGGCAGACAATCCAGCGCTGTGGTCGACCCGATTCAGGGACTTGAGTGATATGATGCGTCGGTACAGTTTAAACCTAACCTCTGTTATGCAAACGGGGTCTTCTTTAGAGCAGGCCAGAGACGGAATTAGACGCCGAATGCACTTAGCGGCTCCCAACCTGTTCCCTTATGGACCAAATAAATCTTCGATAGATCGAGTGGCCGCTCATCTGTTCCCCACCAAAACCTATGGAAAAGGAAGACAAAGCTGTACTGCTTGCGGCTTTTCTGATCCGACCGAGTATAGATTGTTCGAAGCGTCCATGTCTGTAGGATTAAGCGCCAATAGACGGTATGAAACGCCTGTAAGTATTCAGCACAGATTGAATGAAGATCTTAAGAAAGGGAGACATTTTTGCCCATCCTGTCGATCAAGAAATGTTAGGCACCGTCTGACGATGTTAACTGAGATCGCGAACGTGCCGGCGATCATGCTGCTAGATATAAACCACAAAAGACTGAATTTGGACCGAGATATCGCATTCGATTGCAATGGTGCCTTGATTAAATTTAAGCTGCGCGGAGTGATATACGGAGGACAAGGTCACTTTACTTGCAGATATTTGGATCAAGCAGGAGGCGTCTGGTTTCATGACGGCATTTCCACCGGAAGAATATGTATCAGAGAAGGTGACTTGGCCACCATCGATACCATGACTCTGCATGTGTGCGGACGCAAGGATGCTCTTGCAGTAATATACGCCAGGGAATGATCTTAAATACAATCATAACAGTTCACAATAGCATGTCGGCATTTCAATGACTGACCGTTTGATCCTTGATATGATGCTGTGTTGCATGGTTGATGCTCCGACACTGCTCCGACCATCTGCACTTATCGACCATCTTAACTCGGAAAATTACATTTAGCCGAAGACTATAATATACAGATTCCAGAGCCGGTCCATCAAGCAGATGTCGAATATCTTGCAATCACTGAAGGCCGCCGACATGCTCCCTGCTAAGTGTGTCTACTATCTAAATAGGCGTATTCTGACATCCCGGCCCGGGAAGGGCGTCACCCTTCCGCCTCATGCCAGTCGAACTCATCGCACACGTATTCGCCTTTGTGTTCGGATCTTTCTGGGCAGCCGGGAACAAAAAACAGTTCATTATGAACAGGTTCCTCGTGTGTCACGTATGTCGGCACTGGCGAATGATTGCACTTGGCACGCCACGCTTCTGGTGTTCGTTCTACACATGGAGGGTGCGGTCTTTGCACCTCGCAAAATGGAGTATAAACCACATGGAAAATGTTCCTCTTTACTGGGAGGCCCGCCTCGACAATCGCACTGTCGGCTCGGTCTCGGACACCATCTCCATCTTCGCATCCAGAATTTACGGAGCTCATCTACTATCGCTGATAGTAAACGACGACAGTGCGCTCGAAGATTTAGGAAACACGATGCTCTCCTGGGATCTATCCAACGTCAAATATTTTACGTTGGGTGCTGAGCCGCCTATGGTACCAGGTTTACGGAACGTCCGACTTGGCCCAGGATCCACGCTACCTTGCGTACTATCCATCAGGATTCATCGCATTTGGTTTCGATGGGATCTTGCTCATTCCTTCATGTCGCTACGCATCCTGTTGATCCACAACGTATGGGCAGCCTTCGCACCAAGCTGGCAGGAATGGCATGCTTTGTCAGCTGGTGCTCCTCACCTGGATCACATATCCATAAAACATACTGGATGTGCAGACGTACCGGCCGGTCCCCATCACCCCCTTCAATTCCTTGCGCTTCACCATCTTTACGTGACATTCGGCGACGACGCCGACTCATATATGGCCAACCTGGTTACTAGCATTCGCGCTCCTGCGCTTACAACCCTCCACATCATCTCATTTTCTACCCTGAGCCTCCGCAGTATCGGCGAAAACGCGGAATCGCTCTCAAGCGTCAAAGAACTGACGCTAGGAGTAAAGACGACCATGGAGGACGTCCAATTATTCCTTGGACGCCTGACTGTCTGTCACCTTCCTGGCCATAACCCGACATGACTCCGCCGTGCTGGCAGCGTTAACGACACGTGGAATATGCCGTTCTTTGCGAAAACTCTTTGTAGCGCATGCGCTATCAGACGAGGTGCGAAAGTGTGTAGAAACGAGGCAGTTAAACGGTCTGGCGACGGGAGAGGTGATTATGCAGAGAGAAAGGGCCGATGACGCCGCGGGCGAAGACATGGCTTGGTTGAAGCAGCACGTTACAGTGTCCACAGGCAAAATCTACCAAGAACCAGCGTGGATATCTCGGGATACTTACTTATTCTCATGATCGTGTCTCGAATGCATCGTTTTTTGTTCCGACAATGCTCACACTAGGTCTGGCTCAATATTTATTAAGTTAAAGGTATATGCAAGAGCCCCGCGCAGCGGGTCTACGGACTCGTTATGCCATGCGCATGCAATGGCCCCTAAAGCACAAGTATGCTAAGCAGCTCCCCGCTATGCGCGTCCACAAACGCCTCGACCCACACACCCGTCTCCTCGTTCTGGATCTGCATCACACGCGTCAGCACGAGACTGCCGTCTTCGCGCGCGAGGAACTCGAGCGTCGCCGCGTGTCCATTGAAGGTCCCTTCGAGGGCGGCCTCAGCGGTGGAGATGGCATCTTCGAGCGGGATGGTGGGGGTGGAGGGCGCGACGCTGCTCGGCTTGATGAAGGACGAGCCGATGGCAACGACCTACGTGCGTGGACAAATCAAACCTGCACCTCGGGATGAAAGAGACAACTTACCTTGTTGTCCTTGTTGAACGCGATATTCGCGACGGCATTGGCAACAGGGATCCCATTCTACACGTACAGGTCAGTCAAACAACCCTAGAAAAACGCATATGCCACGCACAATCATCTGCCACAGGAACGCATGGTCGGAAACCTCGCTCGCAAAGCCGCTGCGGAATTCCACAGCGTCCGCTGCGACACCGAGGTGCGCCTGCACGAGCGCGAGCGCACGTTCCTCGAGTGACGCGTCCGCCCGCTTGCTTATCCCGTGGTCGATCCCCGCGCCGAACGTCTCGTACGTTGAAGCGGGGTGGAAAGTGTCTAGCTGCAGCCCACGCCCGACAACGCGCAGGTGGTTCGTCGCGTGCTTAAGGGACGCCGGGGCAGGCCAAGGCAGGGCGAGGGCACCAGCCGCGGCGCACACGACAGCGAGCACCATCGAGATGAAGAACTTGTCAAGAGCGACCATGAGTTACTGATTGCGGTACCCCTCTAAGTGGATCCCAGCTTTGTGGGAGGCAAGGGGCTTTTATGATGTGTGGCGTCAAATGGACGATATGGCCAAATGATAAGGTGGGAGAGGAACTTGAGAGATAGTCCTCCAGGAGCGAGCCACATGCAAAGGCCTCGCACGGGGCCAGGGTTCCTGCGCGATAGGTGAGCGAGGACACACGATTAAATAGACAGAAGGCGCACCGTGTGAAGCCGACCCACGAATAGAGTACTCTAAATCAATCCAGTTGAGTGGAAAAGGGTGAGTTTGGGTCGCTGCGGAGCAGTGATTGCCTGCCGAGCTCTTCGCGTGTCAGGAAAGCCCAGCTTTCTCATTCAAGGAAAAATAGCTTGGAGAAACGCCGAGCGATGCCTGGACCATGGACACCTAAGGGACCTCCCTTTTTTATGACTAATGGACCTCTTAGGTCCCTTCTTTTGTAGTAGCACAGCGCACCTAAGAGGTCCTGCAATGCAATGTCGGAGGCGAAGGAGGCCCATTTACGTCTTTGAGCCGGATACTGCCGCAGGTGTCAACATCGCATCCCTGCGACATGTTCCCACAATTAGCCTTTGCATGGACGGCAGCGGCAGCCTCCGCTATGCCTTACCGACGTGTCTCCGACACCATTTATGCCTGTCCTCAAGCTCCACTGTCAAGTGCCATTGTATTTTAACAGTACAAAACCCGATTGAAGGCTTCCCGTGCCTTCAATCAATCACACTCCAGCATACCGGAGGCCTTCGTTTCGGTGCTGGGTGTATCCCACTGCATCCCACTGCTCTCAAAATTCTATTGGTACAGCTAATTTCAAAGTTTATCATTCAGTCAACGTGGGATCTGGGGTACGGTTGAGTCCAAAAATCAAAAGGAGGCCTCCAGTTCACCTTGGTCCTGGTAGTCTGGTGGATTTCCAGGGCTATAAGTACCCAAACAAAGGAGTTCATTACTTGCAATTACGAGGGTCTAATGTTTCCCACGAAACTGCAGAATAATTGACTGTGTTTCAACCTCTGGAACATAGCAATGGAGGCCTCCGTTTTGAACGTTTCCCAGTTGTGAGATAAAAGGTATACTTCCCCGGATTGTATTGGAACCAGTTCTTTGTCCCCATTCTGATTGAAAATGCGAAGGACCTCAATCTGAGTTAGCAAGAAATTGGAGCCTCCGTTGAAACCTCTTCTTGGTCTGCAAATATGTGAATGTATTCCATGAGCTCAACCAATGCTTTGACAATCATATCCAAGGGTTCACAGCTCTTTGCGGAACATGCCCCGTTTGGAGGCTAAAAACCGTGGCTATATCCCTTGGCTATGTCCATGGTGGCTATGTGCATTCGTTTTGAGCCTCTAAGTGGGGCGGCAAACTAGTAGGTTCTGATGTTTCGACTCAATTCACGTCGTCGAAGGTCTCAATTATAACATTGAATACCCCGCTGTGCTGGGAGATACATCTGATTGTCAACTCGAGTCAGTCACGGAACCGTAACGACACTGCGTATGCATACAAATAGCGGGTTCTATTGTGCAACCCGTACATGGACCGCAAGCCCCAACCCCCTGTCGAAAACCTTCCAGATGATGTTCTAGTGACGATTCTGCAACTGGTGGCCCTCTCGCCGGTGCTTCCCGGATGGAACTCGGCGCTACCGTTCCCCGTCGCGGCTAGTCGCGTCAGTCGTCGATGGTACGCCGTAACTATCGCTTCACCGGGCCTCTGGACCACCCACCATTCGCCTTTCGTACCAGACGCGGTCCTGGACATGGGCGGCTGTTTTTTTGAAGCGTTCGCAGTCGCACCCACTCGACATTAGCATCAATTTCGACTCTCACAGCCTTCCTCGAGCTATGCGTTTCCGCAAGGCTCTGTCGTTGTGGGCCCCCATATCCGCCGCTGGCGAACGCTCGCTCTTCGTGGCTGGACCCGGAGGCGCCAGGTGCACCAACTGTGCAAATTTCTTGCCCCCTCCCCCGGTGCATCCCAACTTCAATCTGCTCATATATCGTTGGTGGATGCAGATTTCGACTATTCCGACCCAGCACCGCAACCCTCGGCCCTGCCCTGCCCCAGCGGTTCAGAAGCACATCTCTCCGGTCGCTCAGAGTGAACATGAGGTTGGATCTTTCCGATTCTACTGCATTCTGCACTCTCCAGAGTCTGGACATTAGCTTCGAGAGTGGAAATTGGGCTGCACGTGCATTCCGTCGGATATTCACTACTGAAAACCCTAGTTATCCGGGGATTTTACCCCGAGATTGCGCCCGTTGGTGATCCAATTGATGCCCCTACGATAAGACCCCTCGCAGTCAGTTTCAGGGTGCCATTTTACTACTGTGGCGGCTACTACTCATCAGGCACGATGGGAGGTTTCGACACTCATGGCCGGCGCTGACTTCGGCTCCAAGTTCTACATTGACAACTACGATATGCGCGCAAAGGACGTCGTCGAGGTCCCGGAGCGCGATGATTCCTACTATTTCGGATTCATACTATGACGAATCCTGGGAGTGGCGAATGTGGCAGGTGGACGAAATGGTGGGAGACGATTTTGAACAGCTGGATGCGGAAATTGCACAGGTGTTCGGTATTTTGGTCGAGCTCTTGCGAGCGAAAGGACTTTGGCGAGAATCGAGGAAACAGCGGCGGAGGAATTTCAAGGTGCACCGCGAGAGAACCAGGCGGCAAAACGGCGTGCGCTGGCGATGGGATGTCGGGGAGGATTCTAGTGTTAGATAAGCTGGACTTTGTTTTTACCCCCAATCGCGATCAGTTCTCGAGCACCTCCTTCATTGTGGGGCTCGTTTCGAGTCCATCTTCAACTTCATGTCAGTAAATCAATATCGACGTCCGCGGGACTGCTCGAACAAAATGTGGAGGCATTGGTTCAGGCCGTCCCAATGAAATGTGATACATTGTAGGCGGCAAAGTACAGCAGAGATTACCTCATCCTCATACATCTATGTATCTCCTCCGAGAATGCGGGCCCGTCCAGGGTATAAGGCCGTTTTTCAGCTAAAACGGAGCACGAAAATGGGTTTTTTCACATCAGAGCGGTAACAACGGGGCGTAATAATGGGCTGTTTTAAAGTAATAACGGGCTGTTATAAGGTAATAACGCTCGTTATTAGGGTGGGGAAATCTAATAACGCAGGATTCACCTGGGTGTGCTCTCGTTATTAGGTCTGAAGAATCTAATAACGGTGGACCAGGGCCTTGTACGAGCTAATCTCCGAACTAGATTTCACCTGTCCAAACACCCCTCCTCCCAAAAATACAGCCCAAGCGGCCAGCTATTGCCTACAGAATAGTGCCTTTAACCAAAATGTTCCAAAAACCAATCATCCTTCCTTGTTGAGCCATTCACACTTTCACAAAAATTCGGAGTGCCCTGATTTTTTGAAATCTCATCTGTACCCCTAATACCTTGATATGGGTAGCTCACCCATTTTTGCCATTCAATATTGGTGGAGATATTCACATGCCCTCCTCCACACCAATCAAAAACCTGCCCACGAACCCTCTCGCACACTTGAGCGGATCGCGATCGGCGTCATCCACATTTGTCATCTGCGCGCGCACTTGCGTCGGAGCGCCGAAGCCGATGTGTCCGAGCTTCCTTCATCGAGACTACTTGAATGTTGTCAATACGCTCACAATATCCGCACTCAACCAGAATTTGCATTTACCCGGTGTGAATGTCTGACACTCAGGCTGAGTACTTCTAGTTCCCACGGTGGACACGCACTGCCGCCCTCGAGGCGCCCGCCGCCTTTCCTGTCGCCCGCACCATCGCCCGCACCCACTACCAGCGCCAGCGCCCTTACTGCTCGCCCCCATGCTGCTCCATGCGCTGCCCGTCGTGCCATGACTCGACCCGGCCGCCTTGAATGTGGCACCAACGCCACGGGCCCGCCTTGCGGCCCCCGCCTCGCGCACCCTCGCTCGCTGCCTCGCGCTCCATGCATGGCTGCCACGTCACACCTCGACGTCGTCCTCTCGCCCCTCTACATGCCCGGCTCGACGCTCCAGCTCCGCCCATCTCCCTCCCGCATCTCGCCCGTGCTCTTAGACCCTCGTCTCGACGTTAACGCGTCACCGCTGGCCCCGACTTACCAACTCCGCCCCATACGTGACAAAGACGTGCGGGCCTCGCGGGCAACGATTCTCTCCGCACCCACCGTGTGCGCACCACCCTCCCCGTCACCACGACCCCCTTCGCCACCCCCTCGCCGTACACGCCGCATACCGCCCAGCTTGGAGGCGCCCGAGGCGCCCTCCGCGGCGCATCCGCACAGCCTTGACGTCGTACCAGCGGAGTCTCAGACTCCTCGGATCCCACGCGGGGTGCTATGCACGTCGGATCCACGGCGTACAGCATCTCTGCTGTACTCTCGTCGACGATCCATCCACACGCCCGCCGCCGACACCCACCTTCTTCGTCACCCCCGGCTCCGCCACCACCGTCTCTATCCCTGCATCCACTGCACTCCTCGGCTACCCACGCCGCCGCCGACGACAACGCTCGCGATGTTCACCTCCGGCGTCGTGCGTGCCATTCGCCCGCGGCCACGACGCACCGCAAGGGGATGACGCGCACGACGTGCCACGAGGCGGGGACTCGGAGTAGGGAGTTCAGTCGCCTCGGTGGCGTCTACGAATGTGTCCCGGGGAAGGGAGCTCGCCGTGTGCGCATGGAAAGAGGAACGATGGCTGGCCCGGGGATGATGACGGCGCACGCGTACTGCGCTGCGAGGGGAGCGCGAGCCCGGGACGTGGCGTGGATGAGACGAAGCGTCGAGGAGCGGATCGAGGCGTCGGACGCCGAGGGAAGCAGCGTGCGAGGAGGCGATGGGAAGCGCTACCGCCGCCGCGCAGGGGATGTGGTATGAGCAGAAGCTGGGGATAACGCCGTGCGCGAGCAGGAGGATCACTTTGCTTACCACGATGCGCGGATAACATCCACAGCTTCTTCCTCCTCGTTAGATTACTGTACAATCCATGTAGACGTACATCCTTTCGATCTCAAAGCCGTCTTCTGTACGGGCGGCATCCAGGTGCATACAAAGATCCCAACTAGGGCGAGAGCTTAATATTTGATATCGTGGGCGAGAGTCCGAGTATGGCCGACGGGGATGTCGTCAACATCAAGAACAAGATTGGGCGCGGTTCAGAATCCAGGTGCAGAAGTCCTGGATGGCCATCGAGCCCGCCGAAATAGTGGAGCTTGGGAGCGCCTCGAGCTATAGGTCGACCCGCGCGCGCTCCGCATCCGAAGCGAAGCCGAGGTCGAATTGGCCCATTGAGGTGTGACGTGGATGAGAGGAAGAAGCTTCAGACGCCTGCAGACGATGACAGCTTTAAGGGCCGCTAGAGATTCAGCGCCTCATCGCTTGTGGTGAGAGTCTACGGTAGGTAGGTAGGTAGGTAGGTAGAATTACACGGCCGGTCCCGCTTAGGAACGCCGGGGTCCAGGAATTATCTAAGTGTACAGGCACTGAATGTACACTATGGTCCCTGGACTCCTCCATACACCCGTAGCCGAGCTCACGGACGCAATTTTTCAACTCGCCGCGGTAGAACTAAAGGAAATACAGAGAAGCAATTAGTACCAAGTTGAATACCTCAGTTTAAGCGTTGCTTAGACGGTAGACGGGGAGAGCATAGAAAATTTGAAGAACATTGTGTGCAAATTTAGCCAATAATGCGATCCTCGGACGACAGTAAATCACGGCTTTTAAGAACTCTGTCTCAGAGAGTGTTGCCATGAGGTTTTGCAGATAGGGGGAGTTGGAGAATAATTGGTTGGGAAATGTGGAACGAAGTACAACCAGCTTGTCCGAGGACTTGCAGGTGAGTAGAGCATGTTCCGGGGTTTCAACTTCTTCCTTACAGAGTCTGCAAAGTCTGTCTGACCTGGGTACGGGCTGATATGCGTGATCAACGTAGCACAGGATTTCAACGGCAAATTGGCGAGTTGAGAGCAATAGAGAGGTCAATGCCTCTCTACGTGTCTGAGTTTTCGCCATGGATAGTGCCGCATTTGGAGGTAACCTGTGCCGGTGGTTTGTCCTTCCGACGTTCGAGCCGTCTGTAAAGCAGATAAAGCTTGTCTGATGAGTCAATTAAATCCTGAAGCCAGTCCGTCATAAGCTTGTCTGCCGCTTGGGCGTAGTTCTGTATGTCCGGGATCGTCGTAGCCGCCGTCAGAACAAGAACGGGACAATGGAAAGGCAGTCTTGAGGCTGCTGTGATTAAATCTTTAGCCCAAGATTTTTTACCACGAGCGGCAAGTTCGATTGAACTGTCTAGACCTGCCCGGGCAAAGCGTTTCGGATGGAGGCCTAGGAGATACACGAGATGGCTCAAGGTGATCAGGAGACGTCGGACTCGAAGAGGTTGTAACCCAGTTTCAGTGAATAGCGGCGCGATCATGGAGCGCGTGTGGAGATTGAACATTTGACGGATGAAGCTAATTTGAACTTTGCTGAGCTGTTTGACATGCACATCCTCGCTGTCCGGGGATATTTCACATCCATGTGTAAGGTGACAGTCCACCCGAGCCATGTAAAACTCCTTTAGTTCTTTGGGCGTCAGTCGGCCAGTCATATCTTCAATCGCCATGATGCGGTGACCACGGTATCGAGCCGTCCGTGCCTTAGCCTTGTAGTGGGCAGCGAGGATATTGCATGTCCGTTCTGAAGGTAACTCGGACATATTTTTTTTCTGGTTTGACCATCAGAGCAGTGGCCTCAAGCATAAAACAAGGAAGAGGAAGCGCGACTTTCCCGAAGATCAAGATAATTGTCTTGATCTGGTTGATTAGGATAAAGTTGCGAGCGCACCAGCTTTCAAGTGTAGCGAGCTTCATTTGGAGACCTCGGGCAGACAGCGAGAGTAGAAGCATGTCGTCAGCTTGGGCCAGCAGAGAGATACGGACCGCCGCGAGGAATACATCGTCCTTGTCCGGCATCATTGCAAGATCAGCAAGGAAGAGGTTCCATAGAATTGGGGATGCGGGATCACCAGTTAATAGACCAATAAAAGCCTTGAATTGTGCGGACTGCATATCACCATGTCTCGCATAATACTATTAATAGGCCATTCGACGGTAGAGCATTCGGAGCCGGAGTTTCGTCGACTGTCTTCTCGGGCAGCAAACTCGCCAGAATCTTATTTATTTTATGCTGGGCCGAGTCGAATTGTTCCGGAAGGACCTCTAGCGGGTTTAACCTCAATTATCCCAGTCTCGAGAATAGAAGCACAAGCACGCCGCGGGGTGGACATCTTTACCATTCGGGGAGTTCGCACCCATGGAAGAGACATGAATCCATTAATACCTGGCCCAAGGTGACAGCAATCTAGCCGAGGTAGCACGGTACATGGCGCAGAGCTCGTCAAGCCTGTCGCCAGCCAACAGAAAAAAGCGGTGCATGAATGACTAATCAGAAGTGGCCCGAGCGCAGTGTCGTGGGCAACGACGGCCAGTGAATAGAAATTTAGAAACGAGCTGGAGGCAGACAAAGAGGGTCATTGGTGTAAAACACATAGGAAGGTCAAATGAGCATCGAGGGCAAAAATAGAGCTGGATGCGCGACATTGAAAGTGGATGTCGCGTTTTTTTCTTTTTTATTTCCCTGTCTCGTCCGACTCATCCGATGCTAGCTGTTACTCGAGGCAGCTCCCATATACCCTCGGACACTCAAAGGTGTTCTGTAAGGGGGGGAGGGCGTCGTAGTACAGTTTCGCGTTTTTGATGATGGTGGTAAGACGGAAAGGGTTCAGCGGATCAGCATCAAAATCGGCTCTATGAAAGCCCGCTGAATTGACGGGCGCTTGTTGACGGCTGTTCTCCCATGCCACACACCACCACGTCGCCGCCTGCGCCGGTGAAGAGTGCGCCGCTGGGCAATGCGACGACTGGAGCGAATCCATCGACCCGGACTCAAGGTGTTGCAGACCGCGCCACGATGGTCCAGACCGTTCATCCTCCACTCGTCCAACTAAGCGCTCATCCTCCACCACCGCCTCCTCCTCCTGCGATATCGCTTGCGCTCTTTTCAGCCTATGCGGCGGATGCCAGCGCCGCAGACGAAAGAGAATTTGCCTTCTATGCAAGGCAGTTCGACGCGCAGCTCGTATACGTGCGTTTTCAGTGCCTATTGTGGAGCGCTAATTCATGACCCCCGTATAGTCGGGAATCTTCTCCGCCATCGTCCTCCAGCTGATCCCGCAGACCTACCCGCTGTTGCAGAACAGTCCCACCGCCGGAGATATCGCCCTAAACGCGGGCTTCTTCGGCGCGCTGATTCTCAGTCTG
The DNA here is from genome assembly GCA_029289555.1 of Mycena latifolia. Taxonomy (NCBI): domain Eukaryota; kingdom Fungi; phylum Basidiomycota; class Agaricomycetes; order Agaricales; family Mycenaceae; genus Mycena; species Mycena latifolia. The sequence continues at coordinate 28,850 of JARJLE010000087.1, read as the reverse complement.
TGCACCGCGATCATGGCGCTGCAGTGCAAAGCGTGGCTCGAAGGTTACGAGGCTTTCCGACTCGCCGGCTGTGACATGACCTCCCGTCCGTCGCTGATTGCTGCATGCCGTCTGAGGGAATACGTGAGTCACTCTCGCCTTTGGGAATAACCCGCTCAGCCACACCCACCGCAGCGATATCAGGGCCTCACGAAATACCACGTCCTCTTCGCCGCGCGGTGTGCCGGGCCCATGATGATATACAGCGCTTTCGTCTTCTTCTTCATCGGCCTCGTCGTGCTCCTGAGCACGCTGAACAAGCCCCTCGCCATCACTGCCATCATATTCCTCGGCATGTTCCTCCTGGGTCATCTCCTCACGAGCATCGCGTCGTGTTTCAACCCGCAGGCGCCATACAAGACGCCGATGGGAAGCTTTCTCGCGGCGTGTTATCATGGTGTGCGGTTGGGCAAGTGGCCCTCGCACGAGCTCGCAGAAAAGGTAGAGCTGGAGGATGTGGAGACGCGGGAGGAGCAGCTGGATGCGAATATTCTGCAGTGGTTGGTTGGGAATGCGAAGAGCTCAGCAATAAGAGAGCTGGCGGGGAAGGAGCTCTCTTCAAGAGGTCCAAATGGGCACCGTGGACCATGAGGGATGTATGCCGGCGTTTTGTGGTGGATTGAAATAATCACGAGAGAGAAAATACACTCCAGCAGTACCTGTATGGCGCTGAAAAAGCTCAGAGAGTCCAAATGCCAGGGCATAGATAATCTCATCCAAAGGGGATTCGGTGTGCTGCAAGTTGCCAGATATACTGCCCGAAGTGCGGGCGAAGATACCCTAACCGCAAGAGGGACGAAGGAAGCAAGAGAAAGGACAGCGATGGTTTTTGGATAGCCAAAATATATTGCTGCTTCATGCTGGAGCGATAGTGAAGCGGCACTCTCAGAAATTGTCTTGAGTATTTCCGGACCGAGGTTTTGCACTGTGCAGGGATTGATTGAATGCAGAGGAGGAATTAAGGCATCCTCATATCGGTCCGGGACAAATCGGGAGGCAAGGGATGATGCTTTGTGAGCGTTCAAAGCTACAACTTCCATGCGGATGGTGAGCGAGCTTTAATTGGGATGTTCGGGAAGCATGCGCCCGGGGAGAGGCCCCGTATCGTATTAGCAGAGGCTTACGCGTTCTCCCTCGAGTACCCAGTAACACAATCATGTTCAAGTTCTGTGTTGAGACTTCACTCCTTCAAGACTTCAGACCGAATTGATTTTGAGACTACTCGAGTGCGGACTGGATGTGGCCAAGATGTGGCTTGAATATGCGATTTTCGAGCCAGGACGTGGATATGAGCGCTCACTCGAGAGAGGGTTACGTATTTGCACGCCGAAAGATGGCGGTGGTTCGAAGTTGAGTGGGTAATGTGTGACAACGCGGCTAGCCGGATCTGGGGTGAACGTCAGGAGCAAACTGTGCGTAGGAGAGTTTTTTTTTTTTTTTTTTTTTTTTTTTTGGGAATGTTCGCTGGTGCCTTTTCTCTTGGAATTCTTTCGGCACCTTAGCAAGTGCCCTCACCTCTGCAGAAGCATTGGCGCGTGACACCCATCACTGGACTACGATTGACGTAGGGATCCAGTACCCCGGGTAGGAATGCATTTGCGCAGACACGTGACAGAACAAGTCACGGTACTGTGGGACTCGGCATCCGGGATCTCAACCGGTGCAATACCCACTAAACCTCCCGACGGTTTGTGGGATTTGAACCCACGACCATAACCATTACGAAATGATTATGGCAGCCGGGACCTTCCGGCTAGGACTCATGGCACATCCGCTTAACCACGCGGCTTAACCAGTAGGAGAGTTAGGGATCGTCGCACCGCCTTGGTTGCCAGTGTTATCTCGGTGGGGGCGTTCAGGCGTTCCGAGAGTGAAAAAACGGCATACTGGGAGGAGGTAAGACGTGACGGGTGCAACATAGCACAAGCATTGAAGCAAATAAAGTTTGGACAGCACAGCGCGATCACGTGACATTTCGTCCTCATACCCTTTTACGCGTATATTTCACTATGCCGGACCATGAATAGATGGAGTACATGTCTAAGCGTCACAGTTGTCTAAAGGTAGTCTTCAATATGTCTTCTCAAATGCAATCACGAAGACTTAGCCCTGCGAGCCGATAACAGCCATCTGCCCGTGGTCTGTTCAAACTCATAATTCAATCAGCTTGGGCGGATATGACAAGGGGGTGAGGAGAGATCCAATTCCGCTCTGGTGAAGTCAGCTAAACAACAGAACACCCTCGAGTTTCGACTTCCATGGGCCAGAGCGTTAGTGGGGGAGGATTGTGGATGAATTCAATTACGCGCCTACATCGTCCAAATGGACCACGAGGTAGCTCAGCTCATCGCACTCGACCTCGGCCGCATTCACAACCCCGTGGTGCACAGCATCCGTGCCGCTGCCTCTACCTCTCCCTTGCCTCCGCCAAGAGCTCGTCCCAGTACCGGGTGAGCTGCAGATAGCTGCCACGAGGGTAAGACACCTGTATCAGGAAAAGAACATCAGCTGTTAGTACAGCTCGAAGCGCGATGGACTTGTCCAGCTACTGCACCGTTGAGCAGCAGAGTGCATCAAGAACACCTGAAAGGAGGAAGTCCGTTGTGGTCCAAGTTTCGTGTCCGCGGCAACCACGATGTCGAGGGCGGGGGGATGGTGGTAAGCTAGGGCTTGTTAGTCGCCAAACACAGTGACAGCGGATCATGCCTATCATCTGTCCGCCGAGCGGCGGCCTGATATAGACTTGTTCGGAGCTCAATAGTCGTTGCGTTGCATGCTAGTTCGGGGAATCAATAGTCGTTGGGCTTCCAAATAGTCGAAGATTCTTGCAGTAGCTGTTCACCCCGTCAGTAGTTGTTCCTAGGCATCAATAGTCGTTTGCACCATCAATAGTCGTTGGCTAACGACTATGCTACTAAAGTTGTATTTACTCGTGAGCGCTTGGCGATAGCGCACGGTGGGCAGATTTGAGGGGAAAAGAATTGAATTTCGTCTCTTTCAGTCTCAGCGAGGCTCACAAAAACCGCATGCACGAGGCCCACGCGCCAGAAGTTGAAATGCGCGGAGAAGGAATAAAAGAACAAACATAGACTTGAGCCGCATGTTTCAAACCGAGGGACGTAGAATAACACTCGATCCGACTCTGGTTTATTGCTTCAGTCAATTATCGCCTCCCCAGTGTCCGACTTTCCTCCACCAACTTGCTCGGCGTTGCACGTGGGTTACGAAGTGCGAGTTTGATGGATCCTCGTATTCACACTGCTCACTAGACTCATTACCAGTCTGCCTACGAATGGCAAAAAGTGTGGCAAGCACTTTGCCGTAGGCAGACTGGTACAACTCGGAACGATCAATTGGGCTGAGGCCGGAGTTTGAATTTTCCTTGTGACCCACACCCTGGCCTCAAATTTGATTATTATCATTTTCTCAAAGTTGAGGACTTCATTGTAGGAGTTATATCCTGACTTCTGTCTCTTCAGAATTTTAATGTATAAGCTCCAGGGTCCACAGTGTGGACCTCAGTTTGATTGATCAACTCCTATCGGACCGAGCCCCGGTGATCGGCGTGATCGGCACCCCCCAAAATTTCAAAGTCCGGGCCCAGGTCGATTGTTTGTTCCGAGTTGTACCAGTCTGCCTACGGCAAAGAGCTCGCCTCATTTTTTTGCTCCTCGTAGGCAGACTGGTCACGAGTCTAACTGCTCACCTTGTAACCGAATTCTGGAGGCGCCAGCCGGAACGCACTGCGCGCGCTCAGTAGTTCAAAACTCCCTTTGCTTCATGTCGTAGGAATCAGTGCGGGACTTTGAATTGCCACGAATGCGGCCAAGTATTCGTCTCGTCGTTCGGCGTAGATCTGTTTTTCCTGCCAGTGGCTGAGATCAGAGCAGTATCATGAGCCAAGCGGGAACACCTTACATGTGTCCATTGTACGGGCATCGCCCGGGCTGTCTGTGGTATGTAGCCGGTTACACGCTGGAATCCTGACAGCGGGAAAGGCCAAGGACGTCCAATCGTGCGTCCTCGGACCGGAATGTTGGCGGGGATGTATTCTCCCCGGATGGCTTCCGGGTCCTTCCCTGCATCTGTTTGCCCTATCGTCAATATTGCACTGAGCACATTCATAAGGGCCATCGCGGACCGAACATAGCCAGCGTCTTGGCAGTTTGGGGTCGCACGATACGCAGGAGCATGTTATCAGCGACTCGATTGAAGTTCCAGAAGACGTTCACGAGGTTGAAAAGGATAAATCCTGCGAGCACAGCGAAAACGACAAGCCCGATTATCAGCCCGACCCTCGTCCTAGCGGGCACCCCGCGGAGCTTCATGAGGGTCCGTGATGTGAAGAGCGGAATCATGGGCGCCAGGAATATTGCGACGCAGAACAGCGCTGCTAGACCCAGGTTGATGCGTCGATACATCAACCGCCCAGTGCGCACCTCCTGGCTCGTGAGGAACCGGAAAACCAGGCCGCTGGAGGACGGGTCGTGATGCTGCCAGTCGGCGTCCGGGATCGAGTATGCTCCATCCGTGGCCATGGCGGCAGGTCCAAAGTCTTCCGGGAGAAGGACGTACGTCCGAGGTTTGCTGTCCGATGCGATAATGGGGAAGGAATAGTGCCGCAGCGCGAGTGTGTGGAAAAGAGTCCGCGCAAACCAGTAACAGTTCGCGCTGGCGATGCTGTATCGAGTTTCTTGCGCAGCGATGGTGTCGGCGTAGTGCACGAGATCGAGCAGTGTCGGAGGAGGACCGCGCCATTTGTGGTCGAGGAAGTCGACGAATGCGTCGAAGCCGTAGGCCCCTGCCCGGAGGTGAGGCCGGAGAGCAATCGACTCGTATTGGGAAACTCACGCAACGAAGCGATATCCTGGTCGGTCAAGAGCGCAAACATGAGGTAGTGCGCTTCCTCGAAGACTGTATCGTGCCCAGAGGTGGCCAGCGCCAAAGTCGCCTTGTCTATCGCCAGACGCGCAGGATTCCAGATAATCTTCCCAGCGCGCTCCAAGGTGAGCTTATAGGTCGTCCCGAGGTGCTTGAAGTGAAATACAAGGAATTGGTGCTTCAGCAGTGTCTGGGACACGGCCCACCAGCAGATATCCGTGATGAGCGCGCTCTGGACGTCCGTGGAGCTGCCTCGGATCCAACTCACGAATTCGGCAACGGTCATCGAGCGGAGAGGAAGGAGGGGAGTGATATCGGTCGCGTGGGGTTCGGCTGCGACTGGAGTTGCTTCTGAGCTCATCGTGGATGGGACAAGGATGGGACAAGGATGAGAGAAAATGGAAGATGCTGTGCGGCGCTTAGTTGGCATCATGATGTATTTTCAGCATTGGCGAAGGAGAAGTGGGAGCTCATCAATCCGCCACCATCATCTCCGACCCGAAAGCCGTCCTCTGGCTCTCTCCGCGCAAAATCGCCTCCGTAGCGCAAACTACACCGGCAAACTCTTTCAGGTGTGTGGCTGCCTCGATATCCACCCTGAAGAGCGTGTAAATCCGCTCGGGACGACATCACTGCGTTCAGAAGGGAGCTAGGCCCAAACTAGGCAACGGAGTGACATCGGCTAGGAGCGACTAGAGCGGGTGCGACGGCGGCGGCAAGCAGCATAAAAGAATGATAATAACTTTTTTAAATATATGGATGGGAGCCCGTGTACATCCCATAGGAGGTTGATTGAGGTTCAGACATCAAAAATGAGCTGGATGCTCGACGACCAAAGTGGATGTCGTTTTCAGGGTTTAAACCTATTTTTTTTTTGTCTTTTCTGGCTGATACCAAGCATGCATCTGGATGGGAAGGGCTCGTATAGGTGTCTCTCAGGACTGCTGCTGTACATCTGGTAGGACAGAGTAGCTGAGAGGGCTACCGGCGGACTTCGGCATTTGAGATGATGGTGGTAAGAGCTGGTGGGAGTCTGAGATAGGCGCCGGGATATACGGTCTAGGCCCGCCTGCAGGCTTCAGGAAGCTCGCCAAAGCGTCGACTATCATGATTTCGATTCCCAGCGCTTGTCTGCCTTGCTCTCTGCCTGTTCCAGTCTCCTCCCATGGCCGAGCCAGAGACCTCGAATGCTGCCGGCCTCCCTCTCGTCCCTAAGTCGATCCCAGCGTTCTGCGAGTGGATCGACTCGGACAAGGCTCCCGCATGGCTAGCGGACACTGTCATCACGGATATTTCATGGTGGTACGAGAGGCACTCTCTGCTCCACCACGAGTTTGTTCTCCTTCACATCCGATACGAGAGTACGGATGGTCGAGACCGCTTGTACCATCTCCGCCTAGAGCGAGCGGGGAAGCGCAGTGGCAACCCGTTTGCACTCGATACGGCGACGTTCCTCCCTGACGGCTTTGACGAGCCGTTCTTCCACACGAATAACCTCTTCTGTGCGCTAGGCAGCGAGGAGTATATGCGCTCCCTTCATCCCGTCGCAGGAGAGGCTAGTATGTCAGGTATGATCTTCCTAAGCTCCAAGTCTTTGCCGGTGCTGAAATGCTTCCCCGCAGTCCTGTCCGCATTCCAGGACTTCCTTGACCAGAAATGGCGCGGTCCTCCGCCAACTCTGCGCGACGTCGTGCGTTACGTGCGACTGATCACCTCGCGGAAACCCAATTACAGCCTCTCGCATGCGAACTGCTTCTGGTTTTCGCGGAATCTCGTCTACATCCTCGCGCTGCGGCATTATTCCTTCCCTTTCGTCTTGCTCACCGTGCCGCCCGATCGGCTCGTGCGCACGTCCATAACCGGCGCGTGGTTCCTGGGAAACTTCAGCAGCCCGGGAGCCTATGAAGAGCCGTGGCTGCCTCATGATCCCTCGACAATCGGACGCCTCTTCACCTTTTTCCGCAATCGAGAGCGGCGGAACGGGAGTCTGTTGTTCCACCGGACGATCCATATCCTCCAAGGTATCATCGTCCTCGCAGTGCTCATCGGCGCCATCGTGACCGCACTTGCGATGGTCGAGGCAAAACCGTTCAGAGTCAAGATTTTCATGGTGCTTCTTTTGGCGGCGGGCATTGTGTCGTTTGTCGTCGCGGCGCCGGTGTCACTGCTTGTCGTTTCGGCGCTAAACCGCTACACCGCGCGGACGAACACGAGGGCCATCGTGGAGAAGTTGGATGGACTCTCTTCTTCCTTTCCTTCTGGATTTCGTTGCTGATTCGCAAATATGCAGATAAAGGTGATAAGCCCGAACAACGCCGCGGGGAGTTCATCCCACCCAGGATCACCATCACCCTGCAGACCGAGAGACATGAGCGGGCGCTGTCGTGGACTAGGTCTCCCTGCTGGCCAGCTATCACTATACCACGCTGGACTGTGGGACCTACCCCGATTCAAAGGCGTGTTCTTCCCGAGCCTTGGGAACGCGTGAGCAAAGCTCTTGCCAGGAATACCTTTTTGCTGATATTATTGAGCTGCAGGATGAACAAATCTATGCACCAGCAAAAGAGGAATACTTGGTTGCTTTGGAGCAAATGCGCCTGAGTCCACATACTGTAAGATTTTGTTCCTTTGACTACATAGCCCTGACACAGATTTCAGGTTGGTCAGAGACGAGTCTGGGACACACTCTCCCTCCTCATATGGTGATTGGGCACGCGTGGCGCCGAACAAATGCTATTGTACCTGCTTCTTGAATTTATCCCACGTACCCGCCCTTCCTTCGCCTTGCACGTGTCCGTGTATTCGCAGCGTCCTTCGAATAACTACTGAAGAGCCGCGATCTCAATGTCCTGTGGATGTACCCTCAGACTCTTCCCTTCACCCTCAACCGCGGTCTCCATCTGCGCCCGTTGGAATGCATCAAGTAGAGATTACCGTAGATGGGCCGACGCAGAAAGCCGATTGTTGTAGCTACAACAATGTCAACCTTTTCTGACCGGTTTTGAATAGATTATCGTTCCCCCCTTCGCGCTACTCGAGAACGGGGGCATGAAAAAGGCACCTTTTCCGATTGTTGGTGTTGGTCGAAACCTTCAGCCTTAGAACATGCACCGCGTAGATCTGTCCCGCTGCCCTTTATTACCGCCCGTGGAGACCGACGCTCAAAAACACAAGAAATCAACATCAACGCGGGACTTCGGTCTTGCTCTACAACACATGCCAGTCGTAGCTCTTCTCGAAAGCCAGCGCCACTCTATAAATCTTGCTCTCCTGCCAAAGCCCCGCAGCGATCTGCATCCCCACCGGCAGCTTAACATGCTTATCTGCCTCGCGTCCAGCCTCAACCACACCCAACATGCCAATCGGAATACTAATCGCCGGATGGCCCGAAACGTCGAACCCAGCGGTGTTCAGCGCTATCCCGACCGCCTTTCCCATTTTCACCATCACGCTATCCGACACGCTCGAGGTGTAGTTGGAGATTGTCGGCGTGCACGGAAGGAGCAGGACGTCGAGCTTATTGTCGCTGAACGCAGCTTCCTAGGTGTCGCGGAGTTTGCGCGAGAGGTTGATTGCTTTGTCGGCCATACCGGGGTAGTTTTCTTTGAGGAGCTGGCCCCCGAGCAGGGACGCCGTAACCGCGGGATTGTGCAGCTGCGCTTTCTCGAACATCTCCGTGTCCCATCGAGCCAGCTTTTGAGTGAGACCGATTTCGTGCACACCGCGCCGGACGGGATTCTGTCCCCGCAAAGCTTGCTCGGAGATGCATTGTCGATTCGCAACTGTCTAGATCGCAGGTCCGAGCTATACTGGATCAGTATTGAAACAAACAGAATACATCGCAGCACGTACATTGTGCATGGCGATGGACACGTCCACAACCTCCGCCCCAAGGGCGCCGAACATCTCAGCGGCAGTCTTGACCTTGTCCCGCACGCGCGGGTCCAACCCATCTACCTGCATTGATTCCGCGAGAAGGCCGATCTGCATGCCCTTCACCGCAGTTTCGGGTTCATCCGCATACTCCAGCAGCGGGGTATAGTAATCGATCCCGAAATCCGGTGCGTTCAGCTGACGATCGTCCAGTCCGTCCTTGCCCGCAATCGCGCTCAAGACCTTTGCGTTGTCGAGAACGTTCGTAGTCATCGGGCCCGTGTGGTTGACCAGAGCCGAAAGAGGCGCGATTCCGGTGTATGGGACGAGCCCGTACGTTGGTTTGAGGCCGACAATGCCGCAGTACGAAGCCGGCAAGCGGATAGAGCCACCCTGGTCGCCACCGATTGCGATGTTAACGATGGGGTTCGCACCAGTAAGCAGAGCAGCCGAACCAGAAGACGAACCACCAACATAATACCCCGGCGCAAGGGGATGCATCACATTCGCATAGGCATTCGTAAACGAGGTTGGCGACATAGAAAAGTTCTCGCAGGCCGATTTCCCGACGAGCGTTGCCCCTGCCCGAAGGAGTCGGGTGACGATAGTCGCATCGTACTCCGGAATGTAGGGCTCCTTGAGAGCGTCCGTCCCAAGGAGAGACGGTACCGTCGCGACGTTGACATTGTCCTAGACGGCGAGGATGAGGCCCGCAAGCGGCCCCCATCGATCCCCAGGGTCAGTCGAGGCAATAGATACCTTGTATGCCCATGCGTTGTGCTCTTTCGCGTTTTCCTCAGGCGTTGGACGGTGGATATCGGCGCGAGGAAACCGCTCGTGTGAAGGGCTACCAAAAAATGGCAGAGCTGGCAAATTTCTACAACTGGCATGAGCTGGCAGTTGGGTCGCCATACATGCCATACATGCCAGCTCACTGCCAGCTGATGGCCAGCTCTGCCAGCGCAAAAACATTTTGCTGATGCGTTGAAAGTCCGCCACATTGGACGTCGAGTCAAGCACTCCCCGCCGATACATCCACTCAGGGAGTGTACTCGGTGCCGGTCACTCTCATCCTTCACCCCGTACTCGAGGGCCACTTCACCGAGCCTGAATCGGAACGATGTCATGGACCTCACCGGCTGGAAAACTCGAAATCACTATCCTTGTCCCTGAACTCAAGTACTTACGTCTCAGTCAGAGCCATCTGGTGAGCACGAATTCCGTGCACCTCCCGATGTGTCTATGTTCCATGCGATACTGATACGCAGGCGCTGCAGAGACTGCAAGCCACTGAAATATCTATATTCGAGGTAAGCCAATTGCAAAGATATCTCGGCAACCAGGAAATTCGTCGATGGGAAAAATGAACAATATTGAAACGCAAGTTTAAGCATTAGCGTCGTAGCCAGTACTAAGGTCCTCAAAAGACAAGACGTATGGTATCTAACAAATTCATGAGCAAAGGTAAAGAGCTAGTGCCCCGAGAGCCTGGGTGTAAATTGAACACAGGACCGGAGGAATTGTCTTGGTATCATGTACGATACAACTGTACACTGTTCTCTTACTTTAGGTAGCAATCTACTGCCTCACAATCATAAGCCAACATTACAACTGCTTCTTCCCACCATCACTCCCAATCACTCTAGTTCCATCCACCCAACTCATCACCGCTGCCGTCGTCAAGATGGTCGAGAGAAACATTGGCGCATGCACCCACCGCGTATTTGTCGTCGGTGCCCCGAGGTAGCAGAATTGGAACTGCTCAACTACGAAAAGCGCGGCAAGGACGCGCGGCGCGTTCCGGCGCAAGCCCGACGCTGTGGGCTTTTGGGAGGTGTATAGAAGGTATGGTGTGGCGGCTAGGGCCATGAGCCCGAGCTCCAAGAGAAACATTGTGCTAGGAGAGTCGAACAACGAAGTGCCATGGGCTTTGCTTGAAGACGGGGTCAGGACCATGTCTGGCAGCGAAGATGTAAATTTATTTGTGACTGATATCATGAGCAATTTTAGATACCTGGCCGGTGCGTTGTGACATCAAGGATGTAGTGCGTTGATGTCACGAAAAACAGCGCAAGAAAATCAGTCATCGGGACTGTACTCCAAGTTTTGGTGAAAAAGGCCGTGTATAAGGCCGCGAAACTGGCAGCTACATTATTTGTGCCGTGAGCGGTAAAAAATTGCGACCCAGAGAGAAGCAAACCCATAATAACCTCTCCGACGAGGGAGTGGCTGTATGGATATTCGTTGGCGTACGGAAAGCAGCCTCGTAGGTTGAGGGTGGGGCTATAGCGGAACTCCTCGATCCCTAGCATGGCGTTGACGAAGAAAATTGCGTCGGGGAGGGAGCCGGCCATGGCCAAAGCCCCCATGGGGAGGTTGGGAAAAAATGGCTTGAGGGCCAGGGCGGGGGCAAAATGGGCAATCCACATGTTCGGAGAAGACAGTACGAGCATATGTCGATCTGAGATATATAAAGAGAGAAATCGGGCTCCGTGATATCACTGTGACGAAGAGTGGGGTTCATCCAACCTGCATTCCGATCGAAGCTCCCACGGTCCCGATGATGACGCAGATAAAGGATCATTCGACCTTCGTTGCTGACGATGCGCAGTCTGTGAGACACGTCTTTGGGGCGCGGAAGATGCAGAGGAAGCCATACGTCAAGGCTGCAAAGGTTTCGGGATGATCGCGGATACCCAAGCCTGGAGATCCAAGGTGGAATCATGCAGAAAGTCAATGCAGTACTCAAGTATCTCGGCGATATCTGAAGGAAACTGAGGAGGATCCATCACGGTAGATGCAAGGTAGATGTAGATTCGGTCGTGGGCGAGAAGAAGAAAAGGAGGGTCACCTATTGTGTGACCATCACGTGCTAAGTGACTGATCCGAGTCTCGACCGTCTAATTCCGGCGTACTCAAGAAGAGCGAGGAAATAGCGAGTCGGCGATTCCCGGCTTCGAGCCGGAAACCCCAAGAAGATATGTATAGAGGGAGCGGTACGGTACAGTAAGACATATCTTGTAAGTAGACGGCTCTGAGTAATGAAAACGAGCATAAAAATCCAGGATGCGGGAGGGTGGGTAGACGAAAAATAACCCAGAGGTTCTACGCTGAGCGGGAAAGCGAGTGGCGAACAGAGCGTCGAGAGCTAGGCTCTCCTGAGTGCTCCGCTCTCGCTTTATAGCCCCAGCATCGATCGATCCAGGAAATGGAGAGCTCCCGCACAGCCCGGCTGCGAGGAGAAAAGGTGCGCCGGCCAGGAGTGACACAGGGCGCGCGCGAATCCCGTGTTTTGCGAACAGCGCCCAGCGCTGAACTCAGGAAAGCGGAGGAAGAGGATGCATTCATACCGCGGAATTAGACTACCATAAAACAAGTTCTAAACTCGATTAGACTGTACTACTTCGACCAAGTGTTCATCAGTTTTGGAATTTTCACTCACCGAGCTGGCCAATAAATTTTCTTGTGATTTGTCGTGATTTTCATCGGCCTCAGAAAAATCACGCGTCACCTGAGCACTCGGTCGAAATAGTACAGTATCGCTAGACTCGCGACCAGTCGTATTTCGTAAGCAATTTTGATCACGAGACGAGCAGAGAGATCAAAGCTTACTAGAACGACTGGAACATTTGGGCCCCGATTTGGGTGGACCCGCCAAACATGTTTTCGTACTTATAAAAAAAAATCGTTGTTTACCTCTAAAAAAGTGTCAAAAGTCATTTTAAGCTGAATGAGCTCAACATGTTTTTGAGGTTGAGTGGAAGGTGCTCGACGTCGCCGGCGCACGGACCACTTGACGACACCGAGCACTTTCATGTCATCTCAAAAAAAAAGTATGTCTCATTCGCCTTGGAATTTGAAAATACCCAACTTTGTCTATATGACTTTTTACACTTTTTGAGAGGGTTCAGGGCGCTCAGATTCTACGTCCCAAATCATCTTTGGCGGGTCCACCAAGATCGGCAACCAAATGTCCCCGCTTCGCAACGTGATAGCGCAGCCACGTGAGTTGAAGCGGTTGGTCACGAGCCTACAGTATCGCGCCGAATACGAATCAGGCGTCTACTAAAAAGACAAATATTTACCACGGACACACGGGCTGCTAAGAGGAACAATCTTTTCTTGCACGCGCCGTGAAGTCGCTGAAATTCAAAACATCGGTGGTCATACTAACTCGCGGAAACTCGAGACAATTCCAACTATTTCCAACCTGGCATCTCCGTCCACTTCTCCCGCGCCTTCCCTACAGTGAGCGTGGACATTTCGTGGCGAACAACTCACTCATCGTACCACGTCCTTTCCTTATACGCGGTGCGATGGCATCACCAACCTAGCCCTCACGACTCACGAACTGTTCTGTTCAAGCATGATGCCTAATACCGATCCGCTCTCTGTACTTACTACTGATCCGCCGCGACTCCACTTCGATCGGCGGACATCATCAAATTCCATTTGTCCGCCCCATCTGCGGGGATGCATATGATCTACGCGCGCAGTTCAATTTGGGAGGCGCATGATTCAATTAGCGGCGCGTGTGGTAAGGGATTGAACGGATAGGGAGAATTCGACTCAGAAGAGAGGACAGAGATGACAGGAAGAGAAGATATCTATTTCGTTTTCCGACATGCGTTGCACGCATGTTGGATGCGGGTGGAATTGCCCCTTCTGGGTGTTCTTTGACAGGACAAAGGCAGGTGTTGTTCCGTCCCTGCCACGAACAACACCTGCCTTTGTCCTGTCAAAGAACACCCAGAAGGCACACCTAAGACTGTCAAATTTAGGCAAAGCCGAGGTGCTACTCGAACACCAAGGTATCAGATTAGAACAAAACTGGCCTGAAATGGGAGCTCATTCGGGTAGTTTAAGGCTCACTGATTTCGCAACTCAGACTAGTTGAATAGTATTGAGATTCGGCTGGACTGAAATGAATTTGAAACACTACTAATCACACTGCGGGCAAATGCCGAGGCATGTGGACATCACATGCACAATACGCATGTGATGACACATGTGTTCGGCATGCATCGATCCAGGCCCAAAAAGCCTTTTTTCGGAGCATGCCGAACACATGAGGAACACATGATCATCACATGCGTATTGTGCATGTGATGTCCACATGCCTCGGCATTTGCCCGCAGTGTCAGATTACAAAACAAACTAGTCGAAACTCAAACCTAAATTATTTATATCATCATTCATTTCAGCCCTGTGGAAATGCCAAAGTTCGGCTTGAATTGCAGCCCAAGCTGAAATGTGAACCTAAAGAATTGATTTCAATTCGGCTGAAATTCGGATCACCTGGCAACATACAGATTTCAGGGCCCCTGAAATTAATTATTTGGGTTGGCCTGTCAGTTGGACTGAAATTCAAGTCCAACCTGTGCGTTTGGGGGGGACTGAAATGTATAGTGACACAAGTACTTTACATTCTGGTTTCAGTCGGTCTCTCTGACAATCCTACATGTAGAGGTTTCAAATTAACTTCAGGGAAGTCAAAATTCAAACTTATTCAGCTAATTTAAAAGACACTATCAATTGGATTGAGACTACTTGAATCAGCGTCAGTCTCAGACTAATTTTATTCTAACTCAATACGTTGGCTTTCAAATAGTACCTCGGGCTGCCTAAATTTGGCAGGGGCAATTCCACCCGCATCCAACATGCGTGCAACGCATGTCGGACTGAATACGATGGTGGTTGCCCCCAGTGTGAGTGCCAGCCCTTCAATCGTGACTGGAAAACTGGTAGATTTCTTTTTTTCAAAGATCAGAGGTGGCAGGATGGGGAGGGCTGGCCTACAGTAAGTCGAGCCACGGCCGGCCAGGGTGGCACCTGCATTCCAAGTGGCGCACATGAACAGCACAGACTCGAAGAGATGTTTTGAGGCGGGTGAACGTACAGATCTAGAACCATGGGTAGGGATTAAATCCCGGAGGTTCAAGGCGGGCACGCGGGGTTGATTCGGATGCGCACGTCCGCGGCCAGTGCATCCGAAGCCCGCGTAGCTAAATTCAAAGTCACCTTCAACTCCCAAATCAGCTTCACCTTCACATCTGAGCCCGTACTCCATGCTGTCCCAAAAGCAAGTCAATTCCTCATTCGAAGGGAGGGGGGCCTCGGGACGCTCCATCGAAGCTCGAACTGTGTAGGTTATAACTTATATGCGTGGCATTGCGTGCACCGCAGAGGATCTATCGCTGCCCAAGAGGCTGATAACCAAGCGCTGAACGGTAGCCTTGCAGTCTGCAGCTGGGTGATCGGGGAATGAAGCAGCTTCCAATAACGCTCGATATCAAGAACGGGATGGGGAGGAGGGACGGAGCTTTATCTATCTACTCGAATAGCGAGCGTACCTTCATGCTTGAATAATTCGATTAAGGGAGCCAGAAAAACGATTGCCCCCTCGGTGAGAAGGGCTGTGAAGTTGGACCTGGCCATGGAAGGCTGGAACTTGAAGGGAATGTCAACTTTCGAGCTTGTAAGCGAGGTCGGAGTGTTGAATGACGGACGCTATTGACTGGGTCGTACTCAAACCGTTCAATATTCGGAATGGCGCAGATCCGACTTCAAGCGCGAAGTCCTGGAACCAGCGCAGACTATGACATCCGACAAGCAAGCTTCATGAAGGAGGAAGGCCCTGCGCCTAACCTGCGCCTGACATCCTCCCTTTGCACCGAGGATGAAGGACTGCCAAGAATACTTTTGGGAGTCACCTAAAGTACTCGCTGGTACCTAGACGGATCGGGAGAATACGAGGCATCGAGAGGTGGCGATGGGATGCGTCTTTGTGGGATGCGAGTTTGCCGAGATGCTGTGTCGAGCAGTGACTTTCCTCTTGCGCTTTGCTCGTCAAAATCCCTAGGTGAATATTGTTTGAGGCAACACCGGAATGGAAAATTCTTCGACGATTCTCTGACATTGCCTATTTTCTTCCACTTCTTTTTTTTTTAAAAAAAACTCGGATGGCATAAACGAACACGCGAGCATTCTTCCTGAGATGATGCAGGATTTGAGGCCACGGGAATAAGCTACAGCATGCCAGTGGAGGCACTGCAATGACTCCCGCTGCTAACCAATTGATGGCCGGCGAGCTGGAATTATTGGTATCCTGCGCTGATCGCTTCGAATCGAATTCTCAATCAAATTTTAGTGCACAAAGGAAGGTCCGTGGCTTGGGGGGAGAAGGGGCAGGTATTACATGTATAATTTAACCCGCTCACCGTATCAGGAGGATCGACCCTTTGCCGAGTCTACGGGCTTAATATCTAAGACGGATGAATGAGACGCCCTCCGCCTAATCGACTGTCGCTGGAATGTTCGCGGCTTGGAACTTGGGCTGTGGCGATCTCTTGGATAGTGTCCTGGATGTTGTGCCCCAGGCCCACACGCACAATGGTCAAGGTCGGTAGTATGTTCTGCAAAGACGCGGTGAGATATGAAATGCGAAGGAAATCTTGGCTGACAACTCCTTGGCCGGCAATACCGTAAAGTATTGCGCCCTGGAGTTATGATTAGTCGTGCAATTTTTGATCAGGTTCTACAGGCGCACCCCGACGGCGGGGGCATTGGGCGAGGCGAAAATCGCCAACACGATCCCGAAGACGCAGTAGGTTGCGCCGGAATCGAGTCTATTGTCTTGTTTAGAGCAATTCACGAAGGCGGACGTAGAGGCGGGCATAAGTGTGAGTGCAAGACCGTACTGCCGCTCAAAAATGTTCCCGGAGACAATATGGGCACCGCGCCGTATCCACCAAATGCGGCCGGCTGATTTGGTGAGCTGGTTTGAAGTACATGATCTATTCACCCACCTGTGAGCATCACTAGACTCAAATTAGCAAGAACTCCTAAGATGTATGGAATCCTCGGGTTAAGTTCATACGTCGCGGCGAAGCTGGTGAGATGATTTTTCCAGGTCGTGTAATCAACGGCACCTGTGACTTGATATATCAAGTTAAGAATATTCACTGAGCGGGAGCAAATGATGGAGAAAAACTCACTATGCCCGCAAGGACGAGGATGCAGGGAACGGCGATTATATATTGGCGGCCACCCCAAATCACGTAGCACCGATAGATCTGGGGAGATGTCATTAGATGGGAAGCGCGTGAGAACGAGCGACTCAACGAAAAGTAGATGTCCCAGTAGACTGCAATCCGATCAAGGTCAGCGGAAGGCAAAGGATAACTATCGCGATTGACACACGTGTTACATGAAAACAAAGCATTCCGCGCCAGTGTCAATGCAGAGGACAGTTGGTGCAACCTGATGGGGGCGTCCTGGGACTTCTGGACAATGCGCACCGCTATTATGGTGGATACTACATCCAACATGAGGACCGTGCTCGCGAAAACGAACATTGCCCAGCTCGTCAGGAGCAAGATTTACCGGCCTTGTGTTTTACGACGAGACAAGGTATATATAGCGAGGACGAAGAGGACGACATAGTTCCCTGCGGCTCTCAACCCGTGATGGTCGCAGAATATATTGTATACGCACCATAGAAAATCAAGGACATCTAACTGGCGTTCATCAGCTGGAATAACCGCGTAGCATACAGGCGTACCGAGGTTGTGTAGAGATGAAGTATCATGCTATGCCACTCGTCAGATACGACCATAGTGTCAGACATGGGCAGAAGGGTAACGGAGAAGCTGACCCGGAAGGTTACATCCCAGTGCCCACCGTTTCAATTCCTAAAATGGTTGACTCGCCGCCTGGCCACCACTGCGCTTCCCATGAATCTATCTTCATTTGTCGGATCCAGTTACAATCACGAAAGTCACATCTAGAGAGGATGCATCCTATCATTAGACTGATACGTGAGACTTGAACTCGATCAAGCGTTGGATTCCAGCGGAGAGCGGTCGTAAGTAAAATAAAATCCCGTGGTGAGATGAGACGGGATGGCGTCTGGCCGAAGTTTGGTCGGCAGTCATGTGGAATATATTACCAGGGATTCGGATGTCGTGTATCGTGCGCGCGGGGGGGGGGGGGGGGGGGGGGGTCATAATGTGCCGACTGAGCCTTTCTTTTCTCCCGCAATGTCAGCGTACTCAATTCCGTTTCATATATACAGGGTAAGAACTTCACAGACAACTCGGACGTGGTGGGCGGTGCACAGCTGCCCATTGTAATAGCACATTATCTTCGCAATCAGCAGCTCAAGGTTTGACTCCCCGCGTCCGAATTTCCCGGCGTACGCGATCCTTTCTTTTTTCCGGATGCTGTTCAACTTTCAAGGAGGCCAGTTCTATTAGATTTGTGTTTCGTCCTAGAGTCTTTAGGTTGAATTTGGTTAGAGTGTCTTGGCACTGAGAGACAAGCTCGCCAGGTCTGTTCATTGGGTTTTCTGCCATGCTGACTCCTTCAACCTCACACGGAGGAGTAGAGGTATCTTGCTATCCCTCAGGCGCACCTACCTTGTGAAACAACGCATCATCATCATCCTCCGTACTCAAATTCAGGGACCTGCTGCTCTTTTCCCCCTCTCTTTCGCTGTATCAGCGCGTCTGACCACTCGGATACCGGAATGATGACTACTCGATATTGAGTACTGTGGGGTGTCCGGACTCTGAATTGGACAGCGTATGCTTTATTTCGGAAATTGGAAATGATGGGAAATGAATCGGTTGAACCCATGGTTGAATTTCAAGTTACGAGTACTTATGTAATCGTCCTTTTAATCAATCGAGATGAGGTTTTTGACTGCTCGTTGCATTTTGTCCCCATCTATTCATGTAATAAATTGATGGCATTTTGAATGCTTTCTAGTGGCTGTGTTGAAGGGAAGCCACTAACGATGCTTCATTTTTTCTTACTCTCTTAGTGGCAGTGTTTGCTTTTGTAATGCATCGTCACAGTGTCAGCGGTTCGAACCGGCCATTTTGACTCTTTTTTCAATCTCTCCGTATGACCTCTCCTGCTTCTGGGTAGTCGAGGGTTTGGTATTATACATCGGTGGTGAGTGGGCTTGTCTTAATTTCAGCTTAATACTGGTGTCGGTGGGCGAAAATAAATAAATAAAGATAATAAAAGATACTCAAATATTGTATGTGATCACGTGATCTATGGCATCATTGGGCGAGAGCTTCAGCGGTCCCTTCCGGCTGCACGTGGCGAGCCCGATACTGAGAAAAAGCAGCAAAAATACTATTCCGGGGCTCGGGAGCTCCCAGGAAAAAGCTCGCACATCAGAATATACCACCTTTCTATGCCCAAATATAATCAGCATTTTAGGTGGCCTGCGAAGAGCTCACTTTATTGCAATGGATACTCAACGGAGTTTGAGGATACTGAGCGGAGTTCAAATTTCGCATCAGTTCATCTTCCGAATGCATCCACTTAATGTCAACTTCAAATCTTGGCAGTATTAGGTATGATACCACCCATGCTTTCTAACCTCCAAATGTCACTGACAATCTTGATTTGCAACACAACTCCCACAGGGAAAAGAGCTCAAGATTGTGCAGGACCAAATGGCACTCTACTTGCTGGGGCCCTCACATGCAATACACAGGGACCTTCAAGAATCATGCTAGCCTTAGGACTGATTCCTCTGTGGCTTCATATTACTCCTAGGTTTTATTGTGCTTAAGTTGAGATTTCTTCTGTGCTTTGATGGGGCAAGTACAAACCACTGTCGACAATCCAAGGCTACTTAGAGTTTGACATTAGGTATGTTGTAGGTATGTAGATAATATGTATGTGTGGTTTCACCACCTCAACCGAGATGAAAGGGCTTTATTGGAACCTCAGTTGGAGTGACAATAAGTGAAAAAAATAATATTGCAACCTTACAGCTTCGTTTTGTCTCTAAAGTTCGAGCCATCATGAATGTTCACAATGTGCCCATTGCGTTAGAATCCGGGAGCCCACACCGTCGGAGTGTGAGTTAGCGAGAGAGGGGGGGGACTCGGGTCAAAGAACACTGGCATTTACTGCTCAATGGTTCCTCCTGTCTTGCCTGCTCCTCTCCATGTACCATCGCTCCCTTTGCCCAATTTCGCCTCTGCTTCCCGGATGTCCGTTGGAACCCTACATGCTATAGATGCAAAGTATGACACCTTGCTTAATTCAAGGTCTGTGTATGGACTTTCATTTTCATTTGTATTGCTTTTGTTCTGGCTGATGTTAGAATCTCAGTGCGACTGGCAGAGCAGAAATTTTAGATTGTCTCGGCAAATTTAGAGCCATGATATTCGGCAGTCTGTGTGGAACTGTGGAATCAGTCCCATACGACTGGCGGAAAGAGCCTGGTAATTGTCTCAAGCTCGAATGCCTGGATTGGCCCCAGTTGGGTTGGAGCACTCTGTCCTTCTAAGATCACTTCAATGAGCAATGCACATCACTTTGACTGCTTACCATGAGGTTGAAAAGCATGCTGTCTTCGCTGTACATTTTGACTCCGCGACCCGTAGAGCTCTCTCACTTTTTTATTCTTCTTTCAGAGGGAGCCTGTCAAATGGATCGACGGCGATGGCAACATTATAGTATACTTGACCCAAGGATTACATATTCGACACTTGTTGATCTCACGGATGCAGTACAACCTGGATTGTGGGCATGAGTGGGTTTTTCTGAAATAAAAAAGTACATAAGTGCGAGTTTTGCCGGGCTGCGCCACGGCCTCACCCCCAAGTTTCAGGCTAGACCCAATGGGCACGTGCGCAGCGACGCCACGAGACCTCGTGACGTGACAAATATTTTCACCCCTTCTTCTTGCGCAGATTGGCCTCTTCCCTTGAGCCATCTTAACCCTAGGATGCATCCCGACTTACAGTTAACCATCCTCTCCGAAATGATGACGGCTCTTCAGGTAACTGTCCAACCTCGCGTCGTCCCGCAGCAGCAGGGCCCTCACGCTTTTTTTGAAGGCGCGCGCGACAGCAGCCATAGAGGGAGATCTCGAAGTGCTCAGGGATCTTCATGCCCTCACATACGGTACAGTTAGTGGGCGCAATCTGCTCCCGGTCTACTATGCCGGTCTAGACGCAAGCTCTATCTCTGCATTGGTGACACGACCGAATGCATTCTCGAATACTTCCGCCGACCGGGAGTTCATTGATACGAAGCTCTCCCACATGTCTCTCTGCATACTTGGAATCCTCCGTCTGAGCACCCATGGCCATATCCCAGCTTCTGCATCGCCAGATTTATGGTGGCAGTTGTGGCCTTGGGCTAAATTTCGTCGACACTTATCGAGATTCTCTGTGGGACGTCGAAGTCCTCAAGGATCCTTGCCACTGTCAGAGCTCTTCGTCGCCATTATCTGTAATCTAAAGCGCCACGACGTCACAACAAAAATGATCGCTGCGACACAGGGCTTCTGTGGCCTTGTATTTCGAATGTGGGCTCTGTTTCTGCAGGACTCTGATCTCGAGGACAACGATGCGTTGGTACAATTTTGTACTCAGATTGTGGCTGATGTAGTGTTTCGCGACATCCGTGACTTCGAGGTCGACGAAGGCGCCGGTGGTACTACGACGTCGCTCGCCTCTCTCGTTGTGAAGCACATCGACTGCATAGCCGAACATCGCCACCCTTCGAACGCAGAGTACTCGATTCTCACTTTTATCCCCGTTGTATACGAAAAATCGGCATCATATGCACCCTTTTACCAGTCCCTCCTTCATCAAGGTGTTGTCAAATCCCTCACCGCCGCCGCGCTCCACTTTGCCCCAATGCCATATTCTCAGGTGCTGAATCTATTCTTGACCTTCTTCTGGCACCTCGTGCGCTACCTCATGACGCCATTCGAGCATACCCTCATCATCCAGACTTCTCCGAGTGGCTTGGCAGAATGGCTTGCCCCGCCAAGCGGAGTTTGAATTTGGCTGGGGCGGGCTTGTGCGGCTTGGGCTTGAGTGCGGCTTGGCTTGTGGTTAGTTACACCAAGGATTTATACTGCAGGCATTTCTCCATTCACCACTCCACGCTGCATTGTCGTCGTTTCTTTCCTCCCGAGGGGCCTTCGGAACATCCCGGGCTTCCTTGCCGTCGTCGTGACTAGCGGCTGTATCATATTAATTATCGACACCGCAGCAGTCACAGTGTTCAGGCGTTATTGACTCGGCTCGATAATTATGGTCTCTCCCAGGGGGGCAGTCGTTGCTTTTAATATTGTCTTAACACATCTAACTCGCTGCTTGGTGTGATCACAATGCTTTCTTAGGCCAACACGCTCCTTATTTCGAAGGTGCTAGCAGCATTGAGTTCCAGTTTAAATTACAGCTCTTTGCGGAACTTAGGGCGCGGCCCGTTTTTTTATTAAAATTTGATGTTTTCACGAGATTAGCTGTTGTGAGCTCAATTCGGGCCCGTTCCTCTTGAAAGTAGGACCGATCGATTCAGACTTCAATTCCGGAGGGCCCTGGACCTCACAATCGTGCGGATGCGTGGGAATTTCCTTTTTCAGAAAATTTCGAGGTGTCCACGCAGAACAGCCATAGTATCAGCCACACTCATCCAATTGACCTAGATGTTGGATATGATATACTCACATAGGTCCCCGAGAGCCCCAAACCCTTGGATGGCGAATATACCTCCTGATTAAAATTTGGTGAAGGCTCCAATTGCGATTAATTTCCTTCTCTACACTAAATGTGGACTGTGTCCGGGAAAGCTGATCTGAGCTCATGGAGCCCTCATACATACATCCGAGTGTAACATATCCAAAATTCAGGTTAATAGGATGATTCTTGCTAATACCACAGCTGTTCTGCGTGGACATCTCGAGATTTGCCGAAAAAGGAAATTCCCACGCATCCGCACGATTGTGGGGTCCACAGCCCTCCGGAATTGAAGTGGGAATCGATCGGTCCTACTTTCAAGGGAAACAGGCCAGAATTAAGCTCACAACAGCTGATCTCGTGAAAACATCAAATTTTAATAAAAAATAGGCTGCGCCCTAAGTTCCGCAAAGAGCTGTAATGGCAAATAAAATATCGTCGTGAAGGATTGTGCACGGATACTAGCTGGTAACTTGGCTACTTTAAGTCGAGGAGGTTTGCAAAGTTCAACTCAGGTTCACAAACGGCAATTGTCATCTTGCATGGTTCAAAAACGTCCAAGAGCTTGTTCTTGCAATCGATGGAAATTAATAGAGTTTCTCTCACTCCATTTGAAGGCCAAACCGACCCCAAGACCCACCTTCTAGGCGGAACTGAGCTATGAATACTGATAGCTATTATTGGAAGCATGAGGGCATGTCTTGGGTATAATGATATCGATATACATACACTGCGATAATGAGTTTCCTGGGATCCAATTGGTTAGCATCCCAGCTCCACGAAGTCGCAAGCCATTTTGCGCCAGCCGCCCAAGCCCAAGCCCAATTGTGATTCGGTACATTGCCGAGATTCCTGCAAGCATT
The DNA here is from genome assembly GCA_029289555.1 of Mycena latifolia. Lineage (NCBI taxonomy): Eukaryota > Fungi > Basidiomycota > Agaricomycetes > Agaricales > Mycenaceae > Mycena > Mycena latifolia. The sequence continues at coordinate 5,686 of JARJLE010000087.1, read as the reverse complement.
GCAATCCTTCTTCACTGTAGTTCACTCACCATGCTTCGATGCTCTTTACACCATGCACTGCGAATCTCCTGCAGATCCTTGGGAGAATTCGTTATAATATTTCTCTCGTGTCGAGCACAAGCCATTTGACAGGCTTGCGGCACGTGACACAAGCCATTCCGCCACCAAGCCCAAGCCAATCTGGCACCACTCAAGCCAGTTCAATTTCTCCGGAGATTCAACTCAGGTCCGACTGCTCAACATTATACGGACCTTAGTTATGAAGCTTACCCCTGGGAACCTAAGTGCCGAGGAAAGAAAAATAATTTGCGAACAATGTTGCATTTTGAATATGTCGCGCAGCCTTCTGCCCGCACCTGTGATAATCATCATGAGCTTTAATGCTGCTCGCCCCGGAGAGTTAGTTTATATTGATGAGGAGGCCCAGGGTTGCGTGTGAGTGATTAAGCAGCGGTTTCAACTGAATGGGGTGACCCGGAGGACAAATTTCCCGCTGAAATATTGGAGCGAGCCGCCAGAGGACACCGTGAATGGGACTGAGTAAGAGAACAATGCAGTCACTACCTGATTTAATTTCGGCCAACTCGGGGTTGAATTGACTTCCTGGTTGAAAGCAAGATGCGTTATGGGAATATAGGACCAGATTCCATCTTGGGTGCTGCATCAACATTGGAAAGACTTTGTCGTGATTTTCTCGGCGTAGGACTAGCGTCTGGGACTATACAAATATACGGAGAACGACAAGCCACGACTTTTGTGTACAATTAACTATGTAGGTGAGCGTCGATCCGCCGTTGCCCAAGAATCAGCAATTTGACAAGGGAAGTCTCGGAATTAAATCTTACAAACCTCAAGGGAAGACTTGCAGGAGGCTATGTTGAGGCTAGGAATAAGAGGAGAGGCCGCCGGCGACGTGTAATAAGGTCAAGCCGCCAGCTTTATTTGGATGATGCCAAGCCGGCAGAATGGCTTGCCAAGCCGACAAAATGGCTTGCAAGCCATTCCGCCGGGCTTGGGCTTGGGCTGCCACCAAAATTCAAGCCAAGCCAAAACAAGCCATTCTGCGTAGGCGCAAGCCATTCGGCCAAGCCAAAAACGTCACTCTCCCCTCATCATCCCCGCACTTCGCGCTGGTGTCTTGCGCGCCTTCTTCGCATGGGGCAAACAGCGGACGTTTTCTGATTTAAATTCAGACGACCCGGCACACATAAGTGCGCGGGACAGATCATTCATGCGTGCGCTCCTGCACGACGACTATCTGAGGATGAAGACAACGATCCTGACCGACGAGCTTGGGCTCATGCGAGCCACCCCAGGAGCGAGCCTGTATGTAATGTTCGACTATGGGACAGATCCATACGGTCCATGCGCGGTAACCATCCAACCGACGAGCGACCTTCTTGAGCAATTCCCGTGCCTCGAGGACTACGTCGTGCGAGCTGCGCGAAGCCATGGGAGGATGAAACTCCGCGTGGCTCGCGGTGGGAACGCGTCGATCTGGATGTTCCCACTCCGTTCGGCGACGGGAGAAATTGCGGAGGGACTCGACGGAATGGCGACTGACGATGAAGCGGACACGGCGGGTCCTGTTGGACTAATTCAGGAGCTAGTGGGCCGGGGCATCCAGGAGATTCACATCTAGTGTCGCCAAATGCTTGAGCGTACTGTGACATTTCTTGATTCGTGGCTAATTTATTGAACCCGAGGTAGAGAGGTACGACGGCCTGCTAGCGCGCGGACGCAGTTGCCGAAATATTGTCGCCAGATCTATTACAGTTCACCCCTTCGGCCCGGGCTTGGGTCAAACGAATAAAGTCCCGGAGCGCTCACGATTTTTTCCGGTCGGCCGCCTTGAAATGCCAGTCCTGCAATTATACACAGCATGGCTAGACTTGAATGACTGACACAAGGGATCATTTGCAAAATTTCTGGTCTCTCGAAAGCCGCTCCGCTGCCATGGGTATCAGCCGGCAGCTAGGGGGTTTAATGAAGCGAACCTCAGAAAAATGAGTCAGACTCCGCACAAAGGTGCTCACGAGGAGCCGGACGCCTCATAGGTATCCATTCGCGAAAGCTTCGAGCGCAATAAGGAGTTATTTCTTTAAAAATAAGCTGTGAATGTAGATGGGGTAGATGGGGACGCGGGGAGTCGAACCCCTACTACTGCTGCTACTCCCGAGCCCACCCACATGCAACGCCATCGTCTCATCCACATCCTCCCCGTATCCCTCCTCTTCCTCCTCCAGCCTCTCCAGCCGCACATTCTCAAACCCCATGGAAGCAGCGCTCCCCGGCTCCGCCTCGATCGCAAACGCCCCAAATAGCGGTGTCCGCAGCCCATTTAGGCTCCCACTGCTATTCCTCCTCGCGTGCCCGTACGTCCATGGGCTCACCCCGCCGCCCAGCGACACATTCGAAGCGGCGCGGGATGCGGCCTCGGACTCGTCGAGCATGGCGAGGTTGAGGATGTGCACGCCGAGGAAGGTGACGATGAACCCGGAGAGGAGGGAGATGGTGTTGGATGCGCTTGTGGTGTTGAACCCCTTGAAGAGGATGAGGGAGGCGACGATGGTTGCGGTGCAGAAGCCGACGTAGTAGATTGGATTCACCCTACGCGCACGCGAGTACGTCAGTCAGCTTGTCGTCAAAAGGTACGTCGAACGGAAATCGAATAACGAGGAGAGGGGGAGAGAAGGATAGGACAGGACAGGACGCACAGATTAACACTAAACAGATCCAACGCCTGAATCGCATAGTTCAGCTGCACCACGATGCACACGCCCGCGATGACAAACAGGTACGTCGAGGGGTAGACGAACTGGTTCTCGCCGGAAAACGTGAGCTTGAGCGCGACGCTGAAGCCCTTGACAAACATGACGGAGACGCCGCCGACGAGGGAGGCGATGGAGATGCACACGAGGGGGTTGGTGCGCCCGTGTCGCGGGGCGACGCCGTAGGCCATTATGAGGGAGAAGATGAGGACGGTGAAGCAGTAGAGGAGAAAGCCTAAGAACAGGGAAGCGTCAATTACCTGGAGGGAGGGCGAGAGAGTAAGGCGCACCTGGCTCGACGGCGTATTCGAGGAACTTCGTGACGGTTTCTAGCTCTTGATCCTCGGGTGCGTATAGGGTGCATCCGACGCGCCCGAGGTGGCCTAGGCGCTCGTTGAGCAGAAATGAGGCGAATACGGCGGCGACGATGACGCTGAGTGCGCCGAGCGGGGTGACCATTATTGGAGGCGCGAACGTGTACGCGCCAAAATTTGCGACTGCGAGGTGAATTGGACAAAGCCGAGGCATTTAAATCGCCAACTGGATACTCGTACCATCGCCCATGACCACTGAATTGGATCAGAAGATAATTAACTCGAGTATTCGGCACTCACAAGCCCCCATCCCAGCCCACCACATCGAGTTCCGCAGGAAAGCCATGTTGTCCGTCGACGCCGTTCCATCGGCGGAGGCGGTTAGCCCTAGATATCGACTCGTTGGCAACTGGACGACAGTCATAATGCACGCACCATTTTCGTGATGACGCTGCTCGTCCCGATGAAGGATCCCACCATCGCCGTTGCGAGACCGATGTATTTGTTGTCCACCATGGCCCGCTCCTAGTTGGAAGAGAGAACGTGAAACGGGCGGCGCTCGTGGGGATGGGAATTTTGATCGCGGTGATTGACAGGCTGGCACTCCCACGAATGCCAAAGCTGAGCTCGAATTCAAGTTGTACTTGACGAAGGTGAAAAGAAGAAGACAACCCAGCCATTTTCATGATAGACAGAGTAAAAAGAAAATACACATTTGCGTGCAGAACATAGCTCAACCCTGAATCGAACAGAGACTTCTACTAAATAATAATCTCTGGAGACACCGCTGCATTCCGTGCAGACGCGGACCACTCGCTACCTAGCCAGTGATAGGCTGAAATACAAATTTGAATACAAGCCCGGAGTCGAACCCGGGTGCTTAGAGCGATGTTTTAAAATTCAAGGTAGTTGAACCCCTGACCATCCGCGCCCCCAAACGGCTACCACATCTTGTCATTCGAACGGTTACTTCTTTGGTCGAATAACTAACAGTACACCCTTCCAAGTACACTTCTCGACTTTTTGGCCCCCGCCTTCAACCCTTCACGTCCAAACCTCCCGCCCATTTTTTGTTGTCCTGCCGCTGTTAAAAAATATTCACAAAAATGGTGGAGTACATACCTTTCTGAATATCTTTCCCCGTAGATTTTATTTCGGCAGAGTCCCTGGTCGCTCCGTCGTCACCGTCACTGGTTTCCCGGAGGTAGGTTGTGTCGGTTTTGCAGAGGTCGGCGGACCAGTGACTCCTTGGTTTCTGCAGAGTACGTGCTTAGTTAGTATACTTTCGACTAGCTTCGACGTACCCTCGATTGTAGCGCAGCATATCGTCTCTCTGGCGCCTGAGGGTCTTGGCGCCTGTTTTTATAGCGCCGTCTCGCCGCTTTCCATGCTATCTATCGGCAACGGCGTCTGGGGAAAGCCCGGGTCAGTCGGAGTCACTCGTCAGAATATTGTGCTATTTGGGTCCCATTACCACACCTTGACGGTGGAAGGAACATCACGAGGAGGTCTTGTCGCATGCACAAGACAATCGTCCAATCAAAGTGAGTTCGATGATCATGAGGCACCTTACTTATCTGGTCTTCTTCTGGCCCAGATACTCCGGAGCTCCAAACTTTGAGCTCCCCAAATATCACCATCGAGACTCGTGGTTATACTAGCCTCGATTTGCGCATGCTTCCTTTGACATGGGAGAGTTCAACCCACATTGATTTCAGCTGCGTCGCACTTAGCGTGTTGGCGGTGGCTTACATGTACCAGTGTTCAGTCCTTGAAGTTCGTGACAGAGTCCTCGATGGGCCACAACACCATGCCCGCGATTCCCTCGTTGTGTTGTCGTACTGGCACGCCGGCCTCGACGTCGACGACTTCTCGCTCTTTAACCAGCTTATCCTCCCACGCCTCACGTCACTAGATATGCGCGACGGCAGCGGGGAAACCCTCTTTCGCATGCACGGAAACTCTTCCTTCGCGCTGGAAAACCTCAACCTCACTTTCTTCCCCTCTCCCTCCCCCGCTTCCTGCGCGTTATGCCATCCCTCACATCATTACAGCTTTACATGTCCATTAGCATCAGTGACGAGCTTCTCGTCTTCCTCACGTACAATAGGGAACAATCGGTCCGGCCTCACTTGGAGCACCTCGTCGTCTGCGAGAGGGAATGTCGCTTCAGCGAGAAGGTGATGCTCCGCATGGTCGAATCCCGCTGGCGCACGACACCCCTTGAGCTGCTCAGATCAGGGGCTGGCAGGCGCACCGGAGTGCAACCCTCCGTCCGCGCGGCGCACCGCGCGGTGCTCAACCGGATTGCAGAGCTGATTGAGGATGGGCTCAAGTTTGAGTACGATTAGCAAGGAAGGTACGGCACTTACAATGTGCATTGAGCTTTTGGGCGTGTATTTGATCTTGAGATGGAAGTTTCAAATTGCGTATTCGACTGGACTATTTTTTCTTGCGATCGGGTTCTTCAGAGTGCCACTTGTGCCAGGTATCTTACAATTGCAACCAGTGGTCTGGGATCGGGATAACTCCGCCATCACACACAGCCTCCGAGTCCAACAGCTCCTTGTTTTTCTTGATTGGCGTCGCCTCGCCTCCTAA